>JARQOD010000194.1:0-132110 GCA_033576555.1 Oophaga sylvatica | reverse complement strand
TTTTCTTTCAACCATGTCTCATGTGTTTTCCTCGCACCCAAGCACAAGACGCTATAGGAACTGTACACTATACATGACAAGATTCAGGAGCCAATGTTTAGTGTCTGCTGGGTCTGGGAAAGCCGTGTCTGCTGTGACTGTGGATATCAGATGTCCGTTTATCCCTTCTGTGATGACAGTGGTTGTGACTTCTCACAACCATTCCAGGTGAGCGCATTCCTTAAATGTTACTCTGGAGTGTTACCACAGGTAAACACTATTGTTTTTTTTTTTTTCCCTTTCCTCTTCTCCTTCCAGCACTTCTGCCTTAAAAGATCTGGAGATGGAGGCCCGCATAAAGGAGCTTTGCGGAGTGACTGATACAATCCTTGCAGATATACAGACTATAAAGACCCGTTTTGCAAGCCTACAGGACCTCACTAATCATAATTTGCAAGTGTTTGGACAAACTACTCAGGAATTACGACCCAGGATTGAGGCTCTAGAGGAACGAGTCCAGGCTCCTGCCATAACCCCGAGTTCTGGGATCCCCAAGTTACCTCCTTTTCGTTTTGGCGGTGAATGTGAGAAATTCAGGGGATTTATTAACCAATGCAATCTATTTTTCTCTGCACATGCTTCACAATTTCCACTGAACGATCCAAAGTGCTTACTATAATCATGTTGCTTACCAATAAGGCTTTGATGTGGGCAAACCCTCTGATTGAGACTGAGGATGATTGTTTGAATCACCTTGATGCTTTTATTTCAGCCATGGGGCAGGTGTTTGATGACCCCAATCGAGGTGCAACAGCTGAAGCAGCCATGTTAACTTTGCGCCAAGGTAAGCGTTCAGTAGCCGAATATGCCTTGGATTTCAGGAGATGGGCTCTTGATACCCCTTGGGACACTTCCGCCAAAAAATCTATTTTTCGGAAAGGGTTGTCTCCACTGATTAAGGATGAACTTGCTCGTGCCGACCCTCCCACTGCGTTAGGTGACTTTATTAACTATTGTATCCGTATTGATGCTCGTCTGACTGAACGCAGACAAGAGAGATGGTTCGAAAATAATCGCACTAACCTTTTCCTACCTCCCTCCTCAGCTAAGGAACCTTTGAGTAGGATCACAAGGGAACCAGAACCTGAACCCATGCAGGTGGACTCTTTACAAAGACGGGTTAGTGATGCACACAAAGAACATCGTATAAAGGAAAATCTATGTTTTTACTGTGGTAAGTCAGGGCACTTCATTATAAACTGCCCCAGCCGTTCTCGTAAGACTACTGCAGCAGTCATTCACTGTGAGTGTTGCGAGAGGAGCTCTGTCATGTCCGAGCCTCAGACTCCAGAGAGATCTGCTGCAAGAGATCTTGATTTTTCGGACTTAAACTCTGTTAGTTCTGGGGACAATGACGGTATAAACGCTGCAATTTTTCAAGTTTCCTCAGCGGTGTCCCAGCTGAGTTGTAAAAGAAATAATTCTCATTGCTTCCTTTCCATCAAACTCTGGGTGGACTCAGTCTGGGTGTCTAGCTCTGCTATGATCGACTCAGGAGCAAGTGGAAATTTTATGGATATCTCCTTTGCTCTGAAACAGGGGATACGTTCAGTGAAGAAGGCTACTCCAGTACAGATGGAGACTGTGGATGGCTCCCTGCTGACCTCTGGACCAGTGGATCAGGAAACAGAGCCTTTGAGGGTCCTTATGGGTAAAGATCATCAAGGAGAAAATGTCTTTTATGCTTATCTCTTCTCCCCACTTTCCCATTATTCTAGGGCTACCATGGCTGCAGGCGCAGAATCCTACGATTAACTGGGAGACCAAGGAATTACACTTTCCGGAGAAACAGATGAGTCAAGGAGTTTCAGCTTGCTCTGTTCCTAAAGGAACCATGTCAGTCCCTGAACTACCAGCTGTATACCAGGACTATGTGGATTTATGTGACAAGAAGAACGCTGATCAGCTTCCTCCTCACCGTCCATATGATTGTCCAATCGAATTATTGCCTGGAGCCGAGATACCTTTTGGTAAGATCTACCCCCTAGCGGGGCCCGAGCTAAAAGCTTTGAAGGACTACATAGATGAAAATCTAGCCAAAGGCTTCATACGCCCCTCTTCATCTCCCGCAGGTGCACCCATCTTCTTTGTGAAGAAGAAAGATGGATCTCTGAGACCCTGCATAGACTATAGGGAACTCAATAAGGTTACTATTAGAAACCGTTATCCATTGCCTTTAATCCCTGAGTTGTTGGAGAGAGTGCGGCACGCCAAAATTTTCTCTAAACTGGATCTCCGTGGGCCTATAACTTGGTCCGTATTAGACCTGGGGATGAATGGAAGACTGCATTCAGGTCACACTATGGACACTTCGAATATCTAGTTATGCCTTTTGGTCTGAGTACCGCCCCAGCCACTTTCCAACACTTCGTGAATGATATCTTCAGGGATCTCCTAGATACATTTGTGGTGATTTATCTGGATGATATTCTAAGTTTTTCTAACTCCACAGAGGAACATCATGGACATGTGAGAATGGTCTTAGAACGCCTAAGACAAAACCATCTCTACATCAAACTTGAAAAGTGTGAATTCCATAGGACCGAAATTCAATTTCTGGGGTATGTACTATCTACGCAAGGGATTAGTATGGATGGAAGCATGACCCAAGCCATCAAGGATTGGCCAATTCCTAGAAATGTGAAGGAGGTGCAGCGCTTCATCGGGTTTGCCATCTTCTATAGACGTTTCATTAGGAATTTCTCTGAGGTAGTGTCACCTATCACCCAACTTACCCGGAAACAGTCTAGGTTCTCCTGGACCCCGCAAGCTCAGGAAGCATTTTCCTGTTTAAAGGATAAATTTACCACCACACCTATCTTAGTACATCCCAACCCCGAGCTTGCCTTCATAATAGAGGTGGATGCTTCAGACTGTGCCGTTGGAGCTATACGCTCTCAGAGAACAGGTGAGAAGAATGTCTTGCATCCCTGTGCCTTCTTTTCCCAGCAGTTGTCTTCGGCTGAGAGGAACTACGATGTGGGCAATAGAGAATTGTTGGCCATTATTGCCGTCTTCAAGGAATGGAGACACCTTCTTCAGGGAGCTGCACAGCAAATAGTCATCCTGACAGACCATCGTAACCTTGAATTTATCAGGTCGGCTAAGTGCCTGACTCCTCGCCAGGCTCGCTGGAATCTTTTCCTAAACCAATTTAATTTTGTAATTTCTTATAGACCAGGATCGCGCAATGGAAAGGCTGATGCACTCTCTAGGATTCATTCAGCAGAGACACGTCCACTTACTCCTCCTAAGACTATTCTTCCTGACTCTAGATTCCTGGGAGTGATTCATAATCAAGACCTACTTAAGGACATCAAGGAAGCATACCATGCGGATTCTTTGTTGGCTCAACCCCCAAGGGACGTAAGTCTTGTCTTTAAGAATGGTGTGTGGATTCAGGGACAACGTCTGTATATACCTGAAACAGTCAGATTGAGAGTATTGCAACTCATCCACGATTCCAAGATAGCCGGGCAAGGGGAATTCTAAAGACACAAGAATTTCTTTCTCGTTTCTTTTGGTGGCTGTCACGCTGTATAGCAGATATATATATGTGATGACAGTAATCTATATCAAAAGGGCAACATACTATATAACATGCGCATAGATATATGATAACATAGATTTACCTGACAGAAAGTCCAGTGGGTCAAAACGGAATCCGTTATACGCTGTCTCCGGCTAGAGGGTGACCGGGGTCTAAGCTGACCCTAAACTGGGGTCCTAACTAATCCCTCAACCTGGAGGTACTGTTAAAGGTACAGAGGTCCAGGCCACCAGCGTAAACCCTGTCTCCTATCAATCCCTGCCAACTGTATTCTAGTCCTAAGAAGGACCCTGAATACCACCAAAGGGA
Organism: Oophaga sylvatica; assembly: GCA_033576555.1. Taxonomy (NCBI): domain Eukaryota; kingdom Metazoa; phylum Chordata; class Amphibia; order Anura; family Dendrobatidae; genus Oophaga; species Oophaga sylvatica. The sequence continues at coordinate 128,212 of JARQOD010000194.1, read as the reverse complement.
ATGACCAGGTAACGGTTAATGAACAGAAAGACATACAAGAAAGATAAGAAATAAAGTAAATAAAGTCTTACATACAACACTCACACACAGTAGGAACACCTTAGGTCTCAGAGATAAACTATAAGCTGTAAGAGTAAAAACAACTAAGGAGCTCTTAGCTTAAGTATTCTCAGAACCGATCCAGTCTGCTAAACTATATGAATGCTTTCACCGGCATCTAACACCCAGACTGGCAGGAATATAAAGGAAACTAATTAGAACATAATCAAAAGCAGCCGGGCGAGGCTGGACCTAGTCTTAGCAAAGAGCTAGGTAAAATTAACTCTCTCATTACCAAACACAAAGAAACAGCAGCTCAGCTGTGAGAAGTCAGAATGTGCAATCGCGACGATCTTCGTGGCGATGCACCCATGACAGTACCCCCCCTTCTACGAGGGGCCTCCGGACCCTCATGACCAGGTCTGTCCGGGTAAATTGTGTGAAAGGTCCGAACCAATCGATCTGCGTTATCATCAGACGCAGGGACCCACGTCCTCTCCTCAGGACCATACCCCCTCCAATGAACTTCCACGTTATCATTGACTACCACTGAAGGAGGAGGTAGAGGTGACGTATGACTGGTGCCACATACTTTTTAAGTAATGACTTGTGAAACACATTATGAATTTTAAACGTAGGAGGGAGGTCCAGACGAAATGCCACAGGATTAATTATGGAACTGATCCTGTATGGCCCGATGAATCTGGGACCCAACCTCCAGGAGGGAACTTTAAGTTTTATATTCCTGGTAGACAACCAAACCAGATCGTTCACCTTCAGATCTAGACCAGAAACTCTCCTCCTATCAGCCATCCGTTTGTAAGGGTTCCCCGTAACCTTCAGTCTTAAGCGATCTGGAACTATCAGTCTCCCTGGAAGTCCCACAGGGGCGTCCCCCTGAGCCCCCAATACCTCCCCCTCAAGCTCAGAGCATACAGCTGACACTACAACTCCCTCCTGAGGAATAGGAACCGGATCATCCGTCTTCCCGACCCCTGGGAAAGTACGAGATAAGGCATCAGGAAGCAACTTTATTGAGCAGTCATATGCGCGATGAGGAGGTAACTCTTTACACCCTTCCTCTGAGAACATCTCCCAAAAGTCCTCCAGAAAAGGAGGCAAAGTCCTAGGCACAACCGCACCGATGACCGTGCTCATGCAGTTATTCTTGCAAAATTCACCCCACTGGCTTATCTTTCTGGATTGCCAATCAATCACTGGGTTATGTTTAGCCAACCAAGGAAGTCCCAACACAATAGGAGTAGGTAGACCCTCCAACACATAACAAGACAATTGCTCTTTATGTATTGCCCCTACTCGAAGATCTATGTTATGAACAGCTTGTACCAAGCTACCTTGACCAAGAGGTCTAGAATCAATAGAGAGTATAGGGACCGGTTTGGCCAATACACTCAGTTGCATACCATGCACCTGGGCAAACCGAGCGTCCACCAGATTAGCCCCGGACCCACTATCAAGAAAAACAGAAATCCTCTCAGTACTAGTACCAATCACCACCTCCGCAGGCACGAGAAACTGAGAGGGATTTGGGGACGAAATACACACTCCCAGGTTAACTCCTTGGCTCAAAGAGGTCCGGGATGGACACCCCCCAACAAAATGTCCCTCTCTCCCGCAAAAGAAACACCTTCTAGTCTTGCGGCGCACCGCTGATTCCCTCCTACAAAATGATGTCCCTCCCAACTGCATGGGTTCCTCAGAACAGACCAGGGGAACCTCAGTATAAGGGACTTTAGTAGTAGGTGGAGTCATCACGGGGGGCGGAGTTACCTCGCGTCTTCCCCGAAGACGTCTATCAATGCGAATAGCGAGGGCCATAGCAGCCTCCAGTGATGGAGGAGAATCATACTGAGCCAACACATCTTTTAATTTGTCAGACAACCCTTGACAAAACTGGCTCCTAAGAGCTGGGTCATTCCACTGAGTATCTGTTGCCCATCTACGGAACTCAGAAGAATATTCCTCCGCTGGACGATTTCCTTGCCGTATTTTACGTAACCTTGTTTCAGCAAGGGAGACTCGATCCGGATCATCATATACCAGACCCAGGGCAGTAAAAAATCGATCCACTGACTGGAGATCTGGGGAGCCTGGAGGAATAGAGAACGCCCAAGATTGAGGGTCCCCTTGTAAGAGCGAGATAACAATTCCCACCCTCTGCTCTTCACTCCCAGATGACCGAGGCCGCAGCCGAAAGTACAATTTACATGCCTCCCGGAAAGTAAAAAATTTGTCCCGCCCACCAGTGAACCTGTCCGGGAGAGCAACCTTAGGTTCAGATCTGGTTTGCTCCGGGAGGGACAAAACCTTGGACTTAATGTCTGCAAATTCCATGGACAACCCCTGCAACTGCCGGGCCAGCTGGGCTACTGGATCCATGACAGCTGGGGAGAATCTTTAGTATGGCCGGTGAAAATGTCACGCTGTATAGCAGATATATATATGTGATGACAGTAATCTATATCAAAAGGGCAACATACTATATAACATGCGCATAGATATATGATAACATAGATTTACCTGACAGAAAGTCCAGTGGGTCAAAACGGAATCCGTTATACGCTGTCTCCGGCTAGAGGGTGACCGGGGTCTAAGCTGACCCTAAACTGGGGTCCTAACTAATCCCTCAACCTGGAGGTACTGTTAAAGGTACAGAGGTCCAGGCCACCAGCGTAAACCCTGTCTCCTATCAATCCCTGCCAACTGTATTCTAGTCCTAAGAAGGACCCTGAATACCACCAAAGGGAATGACCAGGTAACGGTTAATGAACAGAAAGACATACAAGAAAGATAAGAAATAAAGTAAATAAAGTCTTACATACAACACTCACACACAGTAGGAACACCTTAGGTCTCAGAGATAAACTATAAGCTGTAAGAGTAAAAACAACTAAGGAGCTCTTAGCTTAAGTATTCTCAGAACCGATCCAGTCTGCTAAACTATATGAATGCTTTCACCGGCATCTAACACCCAGACTGGCAGGAATATAAAGGAAACTAATTAGAACATAATCAAAAGCAGCCGGGCGAGGCTGGACCTAGTCTTAGCAAAGAGCTAGGTAAAATTAACTCTCTCATTACCAAACAAAAGAAACAGCAGCTCAGCTGTGAGAAGTCAGAATGTGCAATCGCGACGATCTTCGTGGCGATGCACCCATGACAGTGGCCCACTTACAGGAAAGATGTTTTAAACTATGTCACTTCATGTGAAGTCTGTGCAAGATGCAAAACACCTCGCTCCTCACCAACTGGTCTGTTACAACCTCTTCCCACCCCGTCCCGCCCGTGGGGATCCATTTCTATGGACTTCATTGTGGAGTTACCAACCTCTCAAGGGAAGAACACCATTCTAGTGGTGGTTGATCGTCTAACAAAGGCAGCTCATTTTATCCCTTGTGTCGGCTTACCCACTGCAAAACAGACATCAGACTTGATGATTAAGAATGTGTTTCGCTTACATGGAGTACCGGATGAGGTAATTTCGGATCGAGGGGTGCAATTCACTTCAAGGTTTTGGCAAAATTTCTGTGCCGCATTGGACATTAAAGTAAACCTTTCTTCTGCTTTTCATCCCCAGACTAATGGACAGACAGAACAAACCAATCAGACCCTGGAGCAGTATCTCCGCTGCTTTATCTGCCACCTACAAGATGATTGGGTGGATCTACTTCCACTGGCTGAGTTCTCTTATAATAACTCTCAGAGCGCCTCCACTAAGCAGTCTCCATTTTACTCCAATCTAGGTTATCATCCTAACATTCTTCCTCGATTTCCCATAGATACGCCCTTGCCGGCAGTGGCTGAAAGAATCACTTCTTTACAAAAGAATATGGATCTTCTAAAGGAAAATCTAGAATTGGCTCAGGAAAGGTACAAGAAAGCAGCAGATAAATTTTGTAAACCTGCACCAGCTTTCAAGGTAGGAGATTTGGTCTGGCTGTCAACCAGAAATCTTAAAATAAAGATTCCATCGTCTAAATTGGGACATAAGTACATTGGACCTTATAAGATCAGTAAGATTATAAGTGCTGTTGCTTGTCGTCTTTAACTGCCCAGAACTATGAGAATCCACCCTGTCTTTCATGTATCCCTATTAAAGGCTGCAACACCCAATACGTTTCCTGGACGTTCTTCTCCTTGCCCTGACCCAGTGCTGGTCGATGGTCAGGAAGACTTTATGGTGGAAAGGATTCTAGATTCCAGGTTGTACAGAAATCAGTTGCAATATTTGATTAAATGGCAGGGCTACCCAGTGGAGGACAACTCATGGGAACCAGTCAATAATGTAAATGCTCCTCGCCTGCTCCGCCAGTTTCATCAGAGGTACCCTGACAAGCCTGGTCTGAGGTCAACCGGAGGTTGTCCTTAAGGGGGGAGTAATGTAAGGTTCTTTGTCTCTTTTGACATGTTCCTTGAAACTCAGTTTTCCGTCGGCCATTTTGCTTTCTGTCTTTCTGCAGCTCTTGCCCTCAGTTAATATGGAGTTTCCAGTTTTCATGTTGCCGCCCTGATTCTCTCCCTCTTGCTTCTTAAGCAGCCTCAGCTGAGCAATCAGTGCTCCTGAATCAAGCCTCAGTCAGCCTGTGACCTGACTCCTGGAAACCTAGGATTTTGGACTCCAGCTATTTCCTACTGAGGAACTTTGGAACACTTTTGGACTTTGGAAACCTGCTGTCTGGTGAATCCATGTTTGCAGAGGAATTACGGTACAGAGAAGAGATCCTGAACCTGCTTGGAGAGTTATTGTAGAGCTTGAAGTTACTCTGGCCTGCTGTGTTCTCCTGCCTCTGTTCCTGCAAACTGTGTGACCTTTTCTGCATGCTTGTATGAAGTAATACAAGTCATTTCATATCAACCTATGTCTCATGTGTTTTCCTCGCACCCAAGCACAAGACGCTATAGGAACTGTACACTATACATGACAACACTAGAAGGTAGACAAATTTGGTTGTCAAAGGTAAAATGTGGGTACAGAAGGTACAAAGGTCACAGAGCAGTTTATTAAACTCTGTCATCCTGCCAGTCTACTCTTCCTTCAGGGGACATAAAGTATCGGGCAAATTTGTCCCTCATTCGGGAAACAGTCACAGAAGTTCTATTGGTAACGTTCTGGTAATCATGCAAGGTGGTATCTTCACAGTGTTCCTCAATGGAAATCTGTTCCTTGCTGATGACAAAATTGTGTAGAACCACACAAGCTTTGATTACCTCGTCCACAGTTTCAGTTTTTAGGTTGATAGCGGTCAATAGAACACGCCATTTTGCTGTCAGAATCCCAAAAGCGCACTCCACCATTCTTCTGGCTCTTGTGAGGCGGTAATTAAAAATTCTTTTGGTGTGTGTCAATCCTCTGCTGGAGTACGGTTTTAGCAGGTGTTCTGACAGCTGGAAGGCTTCATCCCCTACACAAACAAAAGGCATTGGTGGGCCAGAAGTTTGAGGCAGCGGTCTAGGGGGTGGGGAATGGAAGTTGTTTCCATACAGCTGACGGCCCATTGCTGAAAGTTTGAAAACTTGAGAGTCATTGGAGCGGCCATAGGCACCAATATCTACGGCAATAAATTTGTATTCTCCGTCAGCGATGGCCATGAGGACAATGGTGAAATATTTCTTGTAATTAAAATATTCAGATCCAGATCCTGCTGGCTTTACAATCCTGATATGTTTTCCGTCCACAGCGCCCAGGCAATTAGGAAACTGACATATTTGAAGAAACTTTTCTCCAATTGCAATCCAACTGTCTGTTGTGGGCTCTGGTAGAAATTCCGCAACTAGAGAGTCCCACAATGCACGGCATGTGTGCTTCACAATTCCAGAGATGGTGGAAATCCCAAGTCTGTATTGAAAATGCAGTGAGGAAAAAGATTCTCCAGTTGCCAGCAATCTGTGTATAAACAAAAAAAAAGTTTAAAATCACAGCTAGTGTTGAGCGATACGATAATGCAAATATCGGCTATCGGCCGATATTAGCTCTATTGGCCTTTCGATAATTCGTTTCGATATTTTCGTCTTATCGAATACCGGAATCGGATTTGTCACTGTCACTGTGAGTGTCCGTCGGTCGGGTCTGTCAGGAGTCAGCGGCACTTACCTGGCAGAAGATCTCCGGCGGTCACGTCCTGGACTGCTTGATGGCCGCCATTATCTTCTCCCTGGCGGTCACATGCAGTTTTTCGCGATAACTGCAGTGACTGCTGGGTAATCCCGGCCGTAAAGCAGTCAGTCCGATGACGTCACCGCCGGGGAAGCAGGTAATCAGCTGTGCTGCGCCGGGATGACAGGCTCTGCCTGTCATTATGATGTAGCAGAGCTGGATTGTCGTGGGACACTCGTTACTATGGACTGCGTCGGTCAGGTGGTATACTTTTTTTTTTTTTTCATTTTTTTACAGGAGATCGATGGCGTCGCAGGATGAGACTGTAATAAAAGTAATGAAAACTGTGTTTTGTTTTTTTTTATTAAATTAAAAAACTTTTTTATGAACATTCACCCGTCCGGGTACATAAACAATTTAACTATTTACATACAGGGACCCTGTCCGGGTTATTTATAATTCTTTGGCAGGGGTGTTCCAGGTACCACCTGGTACTCTTCTGATGCTTGCCAAACATCCGAGGCACCAAGGACCACCAGGACCTGATGACGTCGTGTGGCCTGTACAGTCAAGTCGTGACCCGCTATCTGGGTCTGTGTGGCCACCTCTTTCATCTCCCTCCGGGTCTGGAACCCTATGTCCCAGACTGAACGAACCCCAGGGGGCCTAACAGGCGCCGGGTACGGGCCAGCTATACTTATCATGTCCATAGCTGGGGCTGCTGAGGAGACCACTGAGGGAGGCTGGGGAGATTTACGGCGTGGGGTGGGCACTTTTGCAGAGGCCTGGATGTGGGAGGCTGAAGGCTCCGAGGGTCTCACAGGTTCCTGACATTCTGGGGAGTAGGGGTCGCACCTGGTAACATTTAGGGCGTACCATCCATTGTAACCCCAGTGTCGGGTGTAAGTCACCAAGTCTCCTGGCAACAGGTCCCTCCCCGGGTGTCCTTCTGGGAGGTGAGCCTCCATGTCCCGCCGGTTCACAAAAACTTCTAAATAAAGTCCAGGCTCCTGGATGAAGCCCCAACCACCTTTCAATTTAAAGCTCCGTACTGCACCCTTACGCTGCGGCTCCCTCAGGGTTCCTTTATCCTTTCTCATCCGGTCCTTATCTGCCCGGTCCTTCTCCAGCTGACGTTGGCGAAGTTTTTGGGATTCTCGCTGCTCCCTTTGTCGCTCTGCTTCCCGCTCCCAACGTCTCCACTCTTCCTCCTGACGCCGGTTGTAATTCTCCTCCACCAGCTGCTCCATGTCTCCACCATCAAATGCCAGCTTACAGTGTCCGGTTTGCGGCAGCTCTCCTGGCGCCCCCCAGTCCTGGCGGCGCTCACCTGCGGAGGAAGCAGCCGGCTCTGGAACAGATGACAGTCGGGGCTCCGGTACAGGCAGGTAGTGCTCTGGTGCCTGCGCGGCCTCCTCCATGAGGACGGGTGTCGCTTCTTCTGTCTCAGCGACGGGGGCAGACAGCGGGATCTGGGGTGCTGCCGGTGCAGCGTTTTTTGCACGAATGGGTGCCTCCACTGCGACAACGTCAACCGGATCACATTGCAAGGGCTCCTCTACTAGAACGGGTGCCTCACCTTCCGGTACAGACACTTCAGGTAAGAGGGATTGGCGCCGCTCCAAGTTTATTTTTAGGGCACGCCAGCTGGCTTCCATCCTGGCGACCTCCTCCCGGTGCCGGGCCAGGCCTCTTAGGGTATCCTCCGCTTCTTGCAGCGTAGGAGGGTTTCCAGGCCAGGTGCCCAACGGTGGTTCCGTGGCGATCGAGTCGCTTCCGTGGGGGGAGAGCTCTGACTGCTCCATCCCTTCACACTTCTGCTCGTGTCCATTAGCCATCTCTGACAAGTCACATGTGTCATTAGCATCTGGAGAGGGCCCCTCTTTTGTAGGGAGGCGGGACCTTCGTGTTAGTTTCCGCCCACTGAGGAGGATGAGGAGGCGGAACTGAAGAGCTGTGGGGCACGATCTTACATTGCAGTACCATTTAGAGCCATCGTTTTCGCGTCACTGAGTGAGTGTGTACACCCATGAAAGCACGCCCTTCTTCTTCACCAGTGCCTCGTCGTGATGCAGATATGGCGGAAAAATGGCAAATACATTCTCTGATGATTTTAGCAATTCTCAAGCACAAAACCAGTTCAATTCATGCACACAGGACTCGCTTATAGCGAGCTACAGAATCCTGTTCGTGACGCCCAAGTTGAGTCGCACAGAGCCAGAGGTTTTTGGGGTACTCGGCACCGAGCCCGTCGACTTCTATGGGGTATGTCACGGCTTTACCCGGCAATTGAATCAGAGTCTATTTTACTATGTAGAAGTGTATAAACTATAAATATATGTATATATATATGTCACAATGACATGTATATATATATATATATATATGTATTCTATGTGTGTATATTTTGTGTTTACAACGAAAGAAAGGGTTTTTTTTTGTTGCGATATTTTGTTCCCATAGACTTACATGGACTTCCGGTATCGAAATCGGATATCGACGATATTTAGTGCTATCGGCGATACAATTTCGATACAATATTTTTAGATATCGAGCACTATCGCTCAACACTACATACCACACATCAGCTTTAACAATTGGAGATACTATAAAATACATTTATTTTATAGTATCTCCAATTGTTCAAGCTGAGTCAGATGGCCGTATACAAACTACCAGCAACAACATTCCAGGACAAGTGTGCTCTGAAGCAAGCAGATGCAATAAATATGGCTTACCGAAGAGTCACCATCAGACGCTCCGCCGGTGAAATGGAGAAGCTCCACCAACAAATCAAAGTTCTCCATTTTCATGCGAAGATACGCAAAAAATTTCTGAGGGTTTCCTCGTAGCTCTATGTACAGTGTAGAAAACACCCCACGTGTCATTCTCTGGGCTGTGATGGGGTGGATCCAGAAACGGCATTGTCGACGTTGTCGCTGCAGTCTCTTTCTCTCCTTCTCCAGAACAATCGCTTTCAGACGATTCGCCTCCGCCGTGAAATCACAATTCTTCAGAATGTTTCCTATCACAACGTCCATCTTCAGCATAAACTTGCTCTTCTCTCCAGCCGGAACTTGCTCCTATACAACAAGATGAGCTATAGGAACGTTTTATCCGGTTTTAGATATCAAAAACCGGATGCCGGCGATCAGGCGAGATGCTGCATCGCGCCTGATGCCGAAAAACTGATGTGTAAAAGAGGCCTTAGGCAGACAATTATTAGGCATCCATCTGCTCAGCGCTCTGGTTTGCCCTGCCAAGTAATATAAAAAGAAATCCGGCAGTGCCGCCCCGCCCATCTGTTTAGACCTGTGTAAGGTAGACAGTTTGAGTTTAGGTCTGGTCTTCCCCCTTATAAAGGATGAGATTAATGAATTAAGTCCTGAAAAAAAAGGTTTAGGGATCAGTACTGCACTGTGTTGGAAGGAATAACTGAGTTTGGTGAGTAGGATCATTTTAATCAAATTGATACGTCCGGAGACAGATAGTGGCAATTTACTCCAGATAGCAAATTTAAATTTAACAAAATCTAACAACGGGAGAATATTTATTTTAAAGTCTAGTCTACTATATGTTGAGATATTTATTCCCAGATACTTAAAGTTAGTTACGACAGGCAATGGGGATAACGTTTCAAGGTGATCCATTGGACCCAGGGAGAGGCATCAAGGCGGATTTATCCCAATTTATGTATAATCCCGAATAATTACTAAATTTGTCTATAGTAGCAATCACATGGGGTAGTGTTTCTTCTGCTTTGTCCATAAATATCACCATATCATCAGCATATAAGCCAATGGTATCCAAACGGCCCGCTATTTCTATACCTTTAATGACAGGAGTTGATCTTATGCGGATCGCCAATGCTTCGATTGCAAGCGCAAATAGGGCCGGGGAAAGGGGACAACCTTGGTGTGTTCCTCTTGCCAAGGAGAATGATTCGGATACAGAGCTATTTATTATTATTCAAGCTTTTGGTTTCATATACATTACACATATCCACTTTCTAAATTTGGGACCAAATTCATATTTTTGTAAGCATGCAGATAGAAAAGACCACTCAAGAGAATCAAAGGCCTTAGCCGCATCCAGCGAAGCCAAGGCCCATTCATTATCTTGCACTAGAGAACTGTACTGGACCACTGACTGAACTCTCCTAATATTAATAGATGTATTTTTCCCGGGCATGAAACCGGTCTGGTCCGGATGTACTATTTCTAGTATCACCAAATTTAATCTAGTGGCCAGGATTTTAGTGAAGATCTTATAGTCCACATTTACCAGCGATATGGGGCGATATGATCTATATTCAAGAGGATCTTTTCCCTCCTTCCTATGCACTATTATATTTGCCTCATAAAAGGAGTCTGGTAAAGAGCCTTCCTCCCAGGTCTTCTAAAACACCCTCAGGAGTGGTGCCAAAACATCCCGGTATTTCCTGTACATTTCTATGGGAAATCCATCCGGCCCAGGCGCCTTAACAGAGGCCATATCTGCTATGGCTTCGTGTATTTCTTTTATTGTAAAGTCTGCATCTAGAAAGGCTTGCTGGGCGGGACTCAATGTGGGAAATTTTACGTCTGATAAATATTCGAGGCAGTCCGAAGTTCTAAAACCCCCTCTGGAACTATACAACATTTTATAATATTCATGGAATCTTTGAAGTATGTCACCCGTTGAGGTCACTATCGATTTATCTAGTTTCCTAATTTGGAGTATGTTATTAGATGCGTTGTGTTGGCGCACCATAAATGCTAATAACTTACTGGACTGGTTTCCCAACTCAAAATATGACTGATGAGTAAAAAATAATTTACGCTTAGATTTGGTATCCATATATTGAGTATATAATCTATGGGAGTTTAGCCATTCATTTCTATTTTCATTTGTTTGATTAGGTATATAATTTGTTTCCGAATCGCTTAATGGCTTCTCTATCTCCTCATCTTCCCTAGATGTCACCTGTTTAATATAGGAAATTGTGGAAGACAAACATCCCCTTAAATACGCTTTAAGGGTATCCCAAAACAAGTTAATATTCTAGGGTTCATTGTGGGAGGAAGTGAAGCAGTCTAATTGGTCTAGAGTTCTGTCATTGGGGCCTATCAGTTTCAGCCAAAATGGGTTCAGCTTCCAAAATAAATTACGACTCCTTTGGCCAAATCTAAGCGTAAGTATTATAGGGCTGTGATCTGAGATGCTCCTATTCCCATGTTCCACATCCCCTACCCACATTGCCAGGTTACTAGAACCGAATATATAGTCTATACGAGATAAAGTGCGTTTAATGGACGAGTGGCAGGTGTATTCTCTCGCATCAGGATGACGTATCCATAAATCCAACCAACCACTGCCCTCAATGAGCAATGATAGCGGAGATGGAGAGCAAGTCGTCCCGGGCACTCCATCATCTAGTCTAAGTCTATCCAGACCGTTATTCATGACTAAGTTAAAATCCCCCATGCACATAACTAGTGCATCTGGATAGTTTAAGGCAAAGCTTACCGCCTTTTTGACAATATATTAGCTGGGGTGGGATATAGATACACATTATGACATAGTCTTTCAAATCTATCAACGCATGCCCAAAAACAAAGCGCCCTTCAGGGTCTTTCCGAGCCTCCTTGACCTCCCATCTAGTGTCCTTATGGATTAAAAAGGAAACCCCTCTAGAGTAACTGGTGTGAAATGCATGTATGGACCATTGTACCCATGGTTTCTGCACATAAAGAGCCGAATCTCTGGTCAAATGTGTTTCAACTAAGGCCACAATGTGAGGACGATGATGTTTAATATGGGAAAAAAACTTAATTCTCTTTCGGGAGACCCAAGACCTCTCACATTCCAGTAATGTCAAAATGCAAAAAGTTGAACCGCACCCTAAAGATTAAAGTCTATATAAGACAAAATGAAAGCGCACGTCAAAACCGGGAGTCCATCCCAGAGCAGGTTCCATAACAGTAAATCAAAAAACAGCGCCTCAGTCAGTGGTGAAAAGCAAATCTTACATTTATTCTACCTCCTGTGGCGACGTTTCGGTCCGAAGACCTTTTTCAAAGCTTGAAAAAGGTCTTCGGACCGAAACGTCCCACAGGAGGCAGAATAAGTGTAAGATTTGCTTTTCACCACTGACTGAGGCGCTGTTTTTTGATTTACTCTCACATTCCAGGTCATGCATATTAATTCAGACCCCATGGTCCTTTGTTTTGGTATGGTATACAGTATCGCGCAAATTGAACCCAACAGGCAGCATAATTAATATTTTGGCAGCAGTACCTACATAAACATCAATCAACAATAGTAAAACAAGAAAAAGCAAAATAAAGCTCAAAGAGGAGCATAGTCCTAAGCTCCTGTAAAAAACGAAAAAGAGCTCAAAAAAAGGAGGAGCAAAATCTTGTGCTCCTATCGTGAGGTAAACAAGGGGATACCCTCACTGAAAACAGCGTCCGGTATTGTTGTTAATTTGAACGCTGGTGGAAAGAGCTCCAATTTATAACTAGTAGGAGAATTCCAAACATCCGCATATAAATCATGACTCCTTTTCACAAGATCCCAGATGGGTTTGTAGCCATTCAGATGCCTCGGTCGGATCCGTGAAAAATACCGAAGAACCTTCATGGACAATTCGGAGGCGAGCTGGGTAAATCATGGAATAAGGAACATTCTTTCCTCAAGCTGCTTCTTGACCTCCATAAATTGTGCCCTCTGCTTCTGGAGTTCCATAGAAAAGTCAGGGATTATCGAAACTGTGGTGTTGTTAAATTTGATGGGACTTCTTTGCCGCGCCATACGCAATATAGCATCCCTGTCCTTGCAATTAAGAAGTCTCACCAGAAAGGGTCTAGGTGGAGCGCCCGGAGGCAGTGGTCTTGTAGGGACCCTATGAGCCCTTTGCACAGAGAATGTAGAGGAGAATCCATCACCCAAAGTGTGCTTAAGCCAATTTTCAAGGAATTGCTCAGGCTGCTGACCTTCCGACTGCTCTGGTAAACCAATAATGCGAATGTTGTTACGGCGCAGCTTATTTTCCAGGTCATCCGCCTTCTGCTTCCAAGCATTTATAGAGCCAGACACTTTGGTTAATCTGGCCTCCATGGGCGTAAGAGTGTTCTCTAAGTTAGATACTCTCGTCTCCATCTCCGTAATACGCCCCCTCATGGCCTGCATATCATGCCGGAGACACTCCACCTCAGAGTGCACGTCCTCTATTTTCTCGGTCAAAGATGTTCTGGTCAGGGAAGTGGCTTGCATTAACAGCTCGGATGCCTGCCTTAGAGTTAGATCCTCGGTGACGCCACTCTCCACACTATCAGAGGCTGGGTTTTTATGCTGATCTGCAGTTTTGGAAGTATTCCTGAAAGAACGTGCATTATCAGACGGGTCAGGCCTTGCAAATTCCTTTAACTTGTCTGCCATGCTTGACCCCTTTGAGCGATTCATGATCAATAGCAATGACGTATAGCAAGTTTAATGGCTATATAATAAGAAAGTCCCTTCATCCAGGAGTAGAAGCACTACTATTAGGGAATATATGATATGGATGTGCCCGTTATGCAAATGGCTACAGAGGGTTCTCTTTATTCCAAACTAACAGTGATGCAATATGGCAAATTTAACGACCATGTAGCAATAAATTCCTCTCCTCCAGAAGCAGAAGCACTGCTGCAAATGAGCATATATACTTTCTTGGCTCCGTATAGGAATACAAGTGGCCACAGATGGTTTATTGAAGTGAAATGTTAAGTGCTGCGGTAGGTTAGAAGCACCATATAAGTTCTGTGAGTCAGGCTGGGTTTCTGCGTCTCGGCACCTGCAGGGGCAGCGGCAAGTGATCAGAGATCCCCAAGATGGCGGGGGGGCACAAGAACCAGGGGAAGCTAAACTGTCAGCAAGGGAGCGCAGGGCTCATTTTTTCAGAGCTCACACTGCATCTCCCAACGGTACCTCCAGTAAAGTGATCGCGCTTCTCCAGCGGCTCCCCGAGACTGAGATCCTCAGCTTGTGCGTCCTTCCTGTCGGATCTCACAGTAAAATGGCCGCCGCCTTCTTCACACCCCGCGTCCCCGCCGGCTTCTTCCTCAGCGTCCCACTCAGCGCGCAGCGTGCCTCCCGGGCACCGGATGACTCCTGGGGACCAGGTGAGTATGTCGGATGCCGGTAAGTGCCGGTCAGAATAGATGGGAACCAGGATGAGCTTCAGGATACGAGGAGCTCTGCCACAGCGCATCCTTCTTGCTTCACTACATCGCCACGCCCCCCGTGATAAAGGGGGTTTGATTTACTATTTATAGCGTGTTTTTATGTTTGGCAGTTGTCACACGCTAAAAGACGCATTTATTGCAAAAAATAGTTTTTGCATCACAACATTTTGAAAGCTATAATTTTTCCATATTTTGATCCACAGAGTCATCGGAGGTCTTATTTTTTGCGGGACGAGTTGACGTTTTTATTGGTACCATTCTTGGGCACATGACATTTTTTGATCGCTTTTTATTCCGATTTATCGCTTTTTATTCCGATTTTTGGGAGGCAGAATGAACAAAAACCAGCAATTCATTAATTTCTTTTGGAGGGACGTTTATACCGTTCCGCGTGTAGTAAAATTGATAAAGCAGTTTTATTCTTCGGGTCAGTACGATTACAGCGATACCTCATTTGTATCATTTTCTTATGTTTTGGTGCTTTTATACAATAAAAACAATTTTATATATAAAATAATTATTTTTGCATCGCTTTATTCTGCGAGCTATAACATTTTTTATTTTTTCGCAGATGATGCTGTATGGCAGCTTGTTTTTGAGGACAAGATGACGTTTTCAGCAGTACCATGTTTATTTATATCCGTCTTTTTGATCGCGTGATATTCCACTTTTTGTTCGGCGATATGATGATAAAGCATTGTATTTTTGCCTTTTTTTTTTTAAGGGGTTCACTAAAGGGGTTAACTAGTGGGACAGTTTTATAGGGCGGGTCGTAACGGACATGGCGATACTAAATATGTGTACTTTTATTGTTTTTTTTTATTTACATAATAATAGTGTTTATTATGGAAATATTTTTTTTAAATTTATTTGGAGATTTTTTTAAAAATATTTTTACACATGTTTATTTTATTTTTTTTTTACATTTTTACATTGTCCCAGGTTGGGACATCACTATATAGTGTCAGATCGCTGATCAGACAGTTGCAGAGCACTGTGTCAGATCAGCTATCTGACAGGCAGTACAGGAGGCTTGCCGGCGCCTGCTCTCAGTAGGTACTGACAAGCCAACTCTGTTGTGAACGCTCTGGATCTGACTTCGGAGTTTGGGCTCCCTCTGGTGGCTGCTGATAGTAATGAAACTGCTTCAGCTAGCACAAGTCCATCAGCTGGGGGCAATGAGTGGCAATCAGGTAGCTCTGACTGGGGAGATATAAGGGAGTAACCTTCCCATGATCCTCGCCGGTGATTTGTTGTTCTTCCTGGTCCCATTTGGAAGTCAGCTTGCTTCCTGCTGTCTCCTGCAACTTTCAGTTAAGTGATTTGCTGCTTGTTTCTTTGGCTTTTGTTTTTCTGCCCTTCTGGAGTGAGGTCAGCTAGGTTCCCTGGTTGGGACCTGTGCTGGTCTCTGTTTCTCTTTTACTGCTGTTTATTTGTTCATTCCCTGTTATTTCAGTGTCTGCTGGTTGGCTACCTGTTCACACCAGAGTTCTGATATAGCGGGGGAGAGATCGTGTGGTCTCAGTATTTTTGGAAATCAGACTTGTTGGAATTTTTCCTAAGGTTTTGCCGGATTGCAGACAGTAGTCTTTCCTGTCCTGTCCTATCTAGATAGTTTTGGGCCCAAGCATTTGCTTACTCTATTTTCTGCCTGCGTTTGTATTTCATCTTGTCTCACCGCCAATATATGTGTGGGGGCTACCTATTCCTTTGGGGCGCTTCTCCGGGGCAGTTAGCTTTCCCCTTTCTATCTTTAGGCTTAGTTAACTCTCCGGCTGTGACGAGGTGTCTAGGTCATCATAGGTACGTCCCATGGCTACTTCTAGCTGTGCGGTTAGTTTAGGGGTCTGCAATCCACTAGCTACCAACCTCTCTGGGTGTCTGGCTGCTTGGCTATTTTTGCTACTATCCTCCTCTGCTACCAAATCATAACACAACTCCCTGCAGGACCCGGAAGGACCCCGTGGCCATCTTTGATCTGGGGGCCTCTATGGAGGAGGCCCTCAGAACAACACGATCACATTGCGTTGCTCTGAGGGTCTCAGGGATGTAAGCAGGGAGCCCCTCACTGCGCGATGCTACTCTATGCCACCGGAATGCGATCATGTTTGATCGCACTGTTTCGGGGGATAAAGTGCCGGAAGCAGTCCGTGACCGCTCCTGGCACTTAGTGCCAGGTGTCAGCTGTGAGGATCAGCTAACACCCGGCCACGATCGGCCGCGCTCCCCCCGTGAGCGTGGCTGATCGCATATGACGTACTATTCCATCCATGGGAATAAAGTTCCAGGGCACATGGACAGAATAGTATGTCCAATGGCAGTATGGGGTTAAACTGTGGAACTGCTGAGGTGTTATGGAAGCCCAGTGTCAGTATTCCGGGTTTTCTAGGTAACTTTGTCAATGATTTTGCCCTTTGTTAAAATGGAGTTTGCTGTTTTCTGTGCCCTACTTCCTGTTCGTTTGTTTAAAACCCGGCTCAGGTGCTGGCTTCACTGCTGGAATATTCTGCTTCCGTTTCCCTGCAACCCAGCTGCTTTGTTCCTCACAGATCTTTGTGTATTTACCAGGAAAGTGCATAACCTTATCTTCAGGTGTTTCTCAGCCACAGCAGTTTCTACCCATGGCTCTGGACATTCTCTGCATACGTAAGTTGCACATACTGTGTTATCACTAAACTGTTGACTTGGGAATTTAACCCTTGGTTCACTCCATCTGATAAGAACTGTGTTTCTGAACTGTTGCTGTTTAACCCTTCGTGCATTACCTCTGGTGAGAGCTGTTGGAACTGTTACTGGAACCTTACTGACATATGAACTTGTTGTTGGACTTCACTGAATTAAGCCACAACTGAGATTAACTTGTTCCTGGACCTCCCTGTGTTTTCTGCATACCTGGATCTGATTCTTCACACACCAGCAGTGTGTAAATCCAGCCACGTTACCTGTGCATCAGACTTACCTTGTGGTCACATTTGTGTGAGGACTCCGTCGTAAGAACTTTACCACCCTCGCTATAGAGGTTCAAGGACTTATATATCCGGATTCATATAACTGGACTTGTGTATATATATATGGACTCATTACATGTCACTACGGGTTGTTTGAATATTGTTTTTGGGTGTTTTGCTGTTTCACAAATACATTATTTGCATTCAAAGAAACCCGTCTCTGATTGTTCATTGCCCCACGCTATCAGAATCCTCGAGTTCCTACAATAGTATTACAGGATATTCCAGCCTAAAAAAGAGGATTCTGCTGGGGCAATGACGGAGACACGGGCAGACAAACTGTTCACCATAGTTAACTCCTTGCAGCAGGAGGTGGCGGCTGCACTCAATCAGATTAGAGACTTGGAGTCTCGGGTTAACCACAATGCACAGGGGTTTGGTCAGGCTCTCCAAGATCTACGTTCTAGGTTAGGAGTCCTGGAGGCCTTACCTACTGAGCCTACCTCATCCACCAGTATGCCCAAATTGCCTCCATTCCGTTTTAATGGTGACCGAAGTCAATTCCGTGGGTTTGTTAATCAATGTATATTATTTTTTGATGTACATGCCTCCTACTACCGGTCTGATAGATCTAAGGTTCTATGTATTATTATGTTGTTGACATCACGTGCACTGGCTTGGGCAAATCCTATGGTTGAAAGTCATGATACCCGTCTAAATAATTTGGACAATTTTCTGGCAGCCATGGCGCAAATGTTCGACGATCCCAACCGCCGTGCTACCGCTGAATCTGCCTTGCTTTCCTTACGCCAGGGGAAACGGTCAGTCATAGAATATGTTACTGAATTTAAAAGGTTAGTGGTGGACACCCAGTGGGAAAACAATGCTTTATTACCAATCTTTAGAAAAGGTTTGTCAAATGCAATCAAGGATGAGCTAGCTCGTTCAGAGTCTCCACAGGAGTTTGAATTGTTTATACAGCACTGTGTACGTATTGATATCCGTTTAACTGAACGCAGACAAGAAAAATGGGCCGCTGTAAATCGCATTACTAATTACTCTCTTCCGTCCAGGGAAACCACAGGCAAAAACCCGCGAGAGGCTGAGGAGGTGCCTATGCAGGTGGACTCACTGCAGAGACGTGAGAATAATGAACGCCGCGAACACCGTCTCCGTGAGCGCTTATGTTTCTATTGTGGTCAATCGGACCATTTCCTCATCAATTGTCCTAAATGTCCTAGGCGACCCAACAAGGTGTTGGCGGTAGTAGGGGATTATGATAACACAGACGCTGAGTCTGAAGTTTCGGAAACCAGTCTACATCTAGATGCGGTTTTTCCCCCAATACTGATGCCGACTTCCCCTAAAGATCAAGGGGAGAAATATTCACATTGTTCTCTTCCTATACAGATTCAGTGGGAGGAACAGTGGATATCAAGTTCTGCCATGATAGACTCTGGAGCAGGTGGGAATTTCATGGATTCTTCTTTTGCAGAGGAACATGGTATAAAGACACAACTAAGAGCTTCACCAATCACTATGGAAACGGTGGATGGTTCCCCATTAGTTTCTGGACCAGTAGATCGGGAGACAGTGCCTCTGGAGTGTAAGATGGAACCAGACCATCAAGAAACACTTTCATTCATGTTAATATCTTCTCCTCATTTTCCTGTAATTTTAGGAATTCCCTGGTTACGGTCACAAAATCCAATCATCAATTGGGAAACCAAGGAGATAACCTTTCTCCCGAAGTGCAGTTCTACCATCAGTCCAACTGTGGCGGCTCCAGTTACCCAGAACTTGGAAGAGGTGATACAGGTACCTACTCTCCCTCTGATTTATCAGGAATTCTCAGACATTTGTGATAAAAGGAAGGCAGATCAACTTCCCCCACATAGACCGTATGACTGCCCCATAGAATTGCTTCCTGGAGCAGCGATTCCTTTCGGCCATGTTTACCCGTTGGCGGCTCCGGAATTAAAATCTTTACGAGAGTATATAGATGAGAATTTAGCCAAGGGGTTTATCCGACCATCTTCTTCACCAGCGGGAGCTCCAATATTCTTTGTAAAGAAGAAGGATGGTACTCTAAGACCCTGCATTGACTACCGGGAGTTAAATAAGGTAACCATTCGTAACAGGTACCCGTTGCCCCTAATTCCAGAATTGTTGGAAAGAGTTCGCCAGGCCAAAGTATTTACCAAATTAGATCTTCGTGGGGCATATAATTTACTCCGTATACGGCCCGGAGACGAATGGAAGACAGCTTTTAGATGCCGGTATGGACATTTTGAATATTTGGTGATGCCATTCGGACTCTGTAACGCTCCTGCTGCTTTTCAACATTTAGCCAACGACATTTTCAGGGATTTATTGGACCAATATGTGGTAATTTACCTTGATGACATCTTAATCTTTTCTGACTCCTTACAGGAACATCAGGAACATGTCAAGACCGTACTTAGACGTTTGAGAGATAATCATTTGTACATCAAACTCGAAAAGTGTGAGTTCCATTGTTCTGAAATTCAATTTTTGGGCTATGTTATCTCGCCTCAGGGATTGAATATGGAGTCCAGCAAGATCCAGGCAATCTTGGACTGGCCGGTACCAGGAAACATTAAGGAGGTACAACGATTCATTGGCTTTGCTAACTTTTATAGACGGTTTATCCGAAATTTTTCAGAAATTGTCCGTCCCATCACTCTCCTCACCAAGAAGGGGAAGAAGTTTGAATGGTCTTCGCAAGCTCAGGAAGCCTTTGATCGCCTGAAGGGTTGTTTTACCACGGCTCCAATATTGATGCATCCGGATCCTGCACAGCCTTTTATCGTGGAGGTGGACGCGTCTGACTGTGCATTGGGAGCTATCCTCTCACAACGTACCGGAGACAAAGGTTTGCTGCACCCGTGTGCCTTCTTCTCTCGTAGGTTATCTTCTGCAGAACTGAACTATGATGTGGCAGATAAGGAACTTTTGGCAATTATTTTTGCCTTTAAAGAATGGAGACACCATTTGCAGGGGGCAACTCAGCAGGTAGTAGTACTCACGGATCATCGCAATTTGGAATTCCTTAAGTCTGCCAGGTGTCTTTCTCCTCGACAAGCTAGGTGGAGTTTGTTCTTGAACCAGTTTAATTTTATTATTTCGTACCGCCCAGGTTCACGTAATGGGAAAGCTGACGCATTATCCCGAATCCATACCGTGGATTCCGTGCCTGGGACCCCGTCGAAGACCATCTTGTCGGAGGCCAATTTCGTTGGAGTGCTCCGGAACCGGGACTTGTGGCAGGAGATCAAGCTGGCCTATGACGGTGACGTATTTCTTGCAGCTCCACCTGACAATGTGAATCTTGTCCTTCGGAATGGTGTGTGGCTTAGAGATCGATGTATTTATGTCCCAGAGGCTGTAAGACTTCGAGTTCTCAAATTGGTCCACGACTCTAAATTGGCTGGTCATAGGGGGGTACAGAAGACGCAGGAATTGTTAAATCGTTTTTTTTGGTGGCCTACCTGCTTGAAGGATGTGAATGACTATGTCCGCTCTTGTGAAGTTTGTGCCCGGTACAAGGTTCCTCGTGTTTCACCTACTGGTCTTCTTAAACCGCTACCTGTACCGTCTCGCCCTTGGGGGTCTATTTCGATGGACTTTATTGTGGAGTTACCCACCTCTGGTGGTAAAAATACTATTTTGGTGGTAGTAGATCGTTTAACGAAAGCTGCTCATTTCATTCCGTGTGCTGGTCTTCCCTCAGCTACAGAGACAGTAGATCTAGTTATCCAGAACATTTTCCGGCTGCATGGGGTACCAGATGACATCATTTCTGACCGGGGAATACAATTTACCTCTAGATTTTGGAAAGGATTTTGTTCTGCGCTCCACATTAATGTTTGCTTGTCTTCTGCATACCATCCTCAGACCAACGGGCAGACCGAACGGACAAATCAAACCTTGGAGCAATATCTACGCTGTTACGTCAGTCATTTGCAGGACGATTGGCTGAAGCTACTTCCTCTAGCGGAATTTTCGTACAACAACTCCCAAAGCAGTTCCACGAAGGTAACGCCTTTTTTTGCCAACCTGGGTTATCATCCAAGTATTTTGCCTAGGTCTCCGGTTACGATTTCGGTACCAGCGGTTGAAGACAGAGTGACGGCGTTGCAACGTAATCTTGAAGTTTTGAAGGACTCCCTGACCACAGCACAGGAGCGTTACAAAAAGTCGGCCGATAGATTCCGGAAACCAGCACCTATGTATAAGGTAGGAGACTCAGTTTGGTTGTCCACCAAGAATCTAAAATTGGGTGTTCCTTCGCAGAAACTGGGACAGAAATTCATCGGTCCATTCAAGATCACGGGGATTGTGAGCTCTGTTGCCTGTCGGTTGAAGCTACCACGGACTTTAAAGGTACACCCAGTATTTCATGTTTCCTTATTAAAACCAGTCTCTCCTAACACGTTTCAGGGACGTATCGTACCTCCCCCTCCACCAGTGTTGGTTGATGGCGAAGAACAATTCGTGGTACAGGATATTGTTAATTCGAGACTTCATAGAAACCGGCTTCAGTATCTAGTTAGATGGCAAGGTTACTCTCCTGAAAATGATTCTTGGGAACCAGTAAGTAACATCAATGCGCCTCTGAAGATTGCTCAGTTTCATCGGAGATACCCGGACAGGCCTGGTCCAGGACCGTCCGGAGGCCGTCTTTAGGGGGGGAGTAATGTCAGTATTCCGGGTTTTCTAGGTAACTTTGTCAATGATTTTGCCCTTTGTTAAAATGGAGTTTGCTGTTTTCTGTGCCCTACTTCCTGTTCGTTTGTTTAAAACCCGGCTCAGGTGCTGGCTTCACTGCTGGAATATTCTGCTTCCGTTTCCCTGCAACCCAGCTGCTTTGTTCCTCACAGATCTTTGTGTATTTACCAGGAAAGTGCATAACCTTATCTTCAGGTGTTTCTCAGCCACAGCAGTTTCTACCCATGGCTCTGGACATTCTCTGCATACGTAAGTTGCACATACTGTGTTATCACTAAACTGTTGACTTGGGAATTTAACCCTTGGTTCACTCCATCTGATAAGAACTGTGTTTCTGAACTGTTGCTGTTTAACCCTTCGTGCATTACCTCTGGTGAGAGCTGTTGGAACTGTTACTGGAACCTTACTGACATATGAACTTGTTGTTGGACTTCACTGAATTAAGCCACAACTGAGATTAACTTGTTCCTGGACCTCCCTGTGTTTTCTGCATACCTGGATCTGATTCTTCACACACCAGCAGTGTGTAAATCCAGCCACGTTACCTGTGCATCAGACTTACCTTGTGGTCACATTTGTGTGAGGACTCCGTCGTAAGAACTTTACCACCCTCGCTATAGAGGTTCAAGGACTTATATATCCGGATTCATATAACTGGACTTGTGTATATATATATGGACTCATTACATGTCACTACGGGTTGTTTGAATATTGTTTTTGGGTGTTTTGCTGTTTCACAAATACATTATTTGCATTCAAAGAAACCCGTCTCTGATTGTTCATTGCCCCACGCTATCAGAATCCTCGAGTTCCTACAATAGTATTACACCCAGGTTGCTTTGATAGCAGCCTTCAGCTCGTCTGCATTGTTGGAGCTGGTGTCTCTCATATTCCTCTTGACAATACCCCATAGATTATCTATGGAGTTAAGGTCAGGCGAGTTTGCTGGCCAATCCAGCACAGCGATACTGTTGTTTTTAAAACAGGTATTGGTACTTTTGGCAGTGTGGACAGGAGCCAAGTCCTGCTGGAGAATGAAAATTACATCTCCAAAATCCTTGCATGAAGTTTTCTAAAATTTCCTGGTAGACGGCAGCGCTGACTTTGGGCTTGATAAAACACAGTGGACCTATACCGTCAGATGTCATGACTCCCGAAACCATCATTGATTGTGGAGTGGACACTTCACACTAGACCTCAAGCAGCTTGGATTGTGTGCTTCTCCACTCTTCCTCCAGACTCTGGGACCTTGATTTCCAAGGTTTACTGTGAAGTATCCACAACCAATGATTATTTCAGGAGCTAAGTCATCTGCTGGTGTAGGCCCACTGTGTTTTATCAAGACCAAAGTCAGCGCAGCCGTCTACCAGGAAATTTTACAGCACTTCATGCTTTCCTCTGCCGACGAGCATATTGGAGATGGAAATTTCATTCTCCAGCAGGACTTAGCACCTGTCCACACTGCCAAAAGTACCAATATCTGGTTTAAAAACAACAGTTTCACTGTGCTTGATTGGCCAGAAAACTTGTCTAACCTTAACCCCATGGAGAATCTATGGGTATTGTCAAGAGGAAGATGAGAGACACCAGACCCAACAATGCAGATGAGCTGAAGGCTGCTATCAAAGCAACCTGGGCTTCCATAACAACTCAGCAGTGCCACAGGCTGATCGCCTCCATGCCACACCTGTCATGATCCAGACAGGGGTTTGAGTCCTGTTTTCCCTTTTTCCCAGTCGGGTCATGAAGGGGTTAACCTTTCTCAGCCTCAGTCTGGGTCCAGGTTTGACTATTTATCGCCGCTGCTTGCTACAGGCGATGTCATTTATCGTTTTGCTTAGGGCTGCTGTAGCTGACTCTGATTGCTCTGATTAGTCCTGTTGCGTTAGCTTTCTGAACCCATGTCTCTGTTTTCCCCTTTTCCTGTCCTGACTCTGTGTTTCCCCTTTAGTGTGCTGACTTCCTGGTTCTGACTTGGCTTGTATCCTGAACTGCTTCTGTATTTTGTATTTTGGCTCATCCGCTCCTGACCGTTACTGACCCTTGGGCTTGTCCCTGAATCTTGAGTTTTCTTATTCCTCTGTACTGCGCTATAGTCTAGATTTTGACCCGGTTTGTTTGACTACTCTGCTGCCACCTGTGGTAGCCTTGTTGCTGCACTGCAGGCCAGCTCTGTTTAGGTGCAGTCCTGCTTCCACTCTATTGCCATCTTGTGGAGCCTGCACCTACCTGCATCGCAGCAGCATGATAATGCCGCATTAATGCAGTAATTGATGCAAAAGGAGCCCCGACCAAGTACTGAGTGCATTTACTGAACATACATTTCAGTAGGCCAACATTTCAGATTTTAAAATAATTTTTCAAGCTTGTGTTATAAAGTATTCAAATTTACTGAGATAATGACTTTTGTGTTTTCATTGGCTATAAGCCATAATCATCAACATTAACAGAAATAAACACTTGAAATAGATCACTCTGTGATGACTCTATAAAATCTATGAGTTTCACTTTTTGTATTGAAGAACTGAAATAATTAACTTTTTGATGATATTCTAATTTTGTGAGATGCACCTGTAGTTTTTCTTAAAACCTCTTCTACTGCTACAGTCAGGTTTACACATATGCACCAAAGTATCCAACATTTGTGTGCCATGGCCTTATAGGGCTAGAAGGGATAGTGGTTAAGAAGCGGGGGCACCAATTGCGTTTATTGTAGGGTCCCAACCTCCGCTGCAAGGCTGGGAGAGTATAGCAATGGAGCAGGGTCAGGCACTGCCCCAGGCTCTTTTCTCTGTGCTATATATTTTGGTGATGGTGGTTCTATTCTGGTTTATTCACTTATTATCTGGTTGAAGTTTTTAAAGAAAGCCATTAAAGGTCATATTTTATTATATCTATAAGTACAAAGTTGCTTATAGTGAAATGAGCTTCCTGGAATGTGCAGGTGACATATACCCGTGGAACGCATGTGGTCAGCTGGTATGCACTTCCAGAAGCTTGTGAGGCTGAAATGCTGCACATGCACTCCATCATTGAGAAAAGATGCATGTAAGACAATCACAGACGGGTTTAAATTGCCAGTGCATAAAAAGCCTTACATGCATGTAAATGACCAGGACAATTTTTACAATTCTGTCCCTTTATGAGGTAATAACTCTGGAACGCTTCCATGGATCCCGGTGATTCTGACACTGTTTTCTCGTGACATATTGTACTTCATGATAATAGTGGTAAAATTTCTTTGATATTACTTGTGTTTATTTGTGAAAAAAACTAAAATTTGGCGAAAATTTAGAAAATGTCGCAATTTTCCAACTTTGAATTTTCATGCCTTAAATCAGGGATATGTCACATAAAATACTTACCGTATATACTCATGTATAAGCCGACCCATGTATAAGCCGACCCCCCTAATTTTGCCACAAAAGACTGGGAAAACTTATTCACTCGCGTATAAGCCTAGGGTGAAAAATGATTATGCCCCCATATGATGCTCCACAGATTATGCCCCCATATGCTGCACAGATTATGCCCAATATGCTCCACAGATTATGCCTCCATATGCTCCAGATTATGCCCAATATGCTTCAGAGATTAAGCCCCCATATGCTCCAGATTATGCCCAATATGCTTCAGAGATTATGCCCCCATATGCTCCAGATTATGCCCCCATATATTCCACAGATTATGCCCCCGTATGATCCACAGATTATGCCCCCATATGCTCCAGATTATGCCCCCATATGCTCCAGATTATGCCCCATATGTTCCACAGATTATGCCCCCATATGCTCCAGATTATGCCCCATATGTTCCACAGATTATGCCCCCATATGCTCCATATTATGCCCCCATATGTTCCACAGTTATGCCCCCATATGCTCCAGATTATGCCCCCATATGTTCCACAGTTTATGCCCCTATATGCTCCAGATTATGCCCCCATATGTTCCACAGTTTATGCCCCCATATGCTCCAGATTATGCCCCCATATGCTCCAGATTATGCCCCATATGTTCCACAGTTTATGCCCCCATATTATGCCCCCATATGCTGCACAATTATGCCCCATAGTATAGGCCTCATATGCTGCTGCTGCAAAAAAAAAATGACATACTCACCTCTCGTCGCTGGGGCCAGGTGCCGATGTCCTGAGCAGGCGGTGACAGCGGCGCGCTATGGGGGACAGGTGCCGGTGTCACCGCTCGCTCAGGACCCCGGCAGCTGAGATATTTACCTGTCTTCTCTGCACCACTGCGCTGCTCCCTCGGTCTGACTCCTCTGGCTGTGAATGAACTGGCAGGGGGCGGGGCGCGCACTAACGACGTCATCGCGCCCTCTGCCTGAACATTCACAGCCAGAGGAGTCAGACGAGGGAGCAGCGCAGCGGTGGCACGGGGACAGGTAAATATAGCTATACTCACCCCTCCGCCGCGCTCCCTGCAGCCTCTCCTCTTCTCACGGCGCTCTCCGCAGCGCTTCAGTCCTGCAGCGGTCAAGTGCTACCGCTCATTAAAGTCATGAATATGTGCCATGTGACCGCTGCAGGAAGGAGCCGGAGATCGTGGGAGAAGCAGGGGGGCTGCAGAGACCGTGCCGGCGGAGGGATGAATATGATCCGACACCCCCGCTCCCCCTCCCCCGCCGACCCCCGTATATGACCCGCGTATAAGCCGAGAGGGGACTTTCAGCCCTAAAAAATGGGCTGAAAATCTCGGCTTATACATGGGTGTTATGATTCGGTAGCTGAGGAGTGCAGGCAAAAAGGCAATACACCAGAGCAGTTGGAATCTATGAGATTGCAGTACCCTGACTAAGCACCACAACTAGAGGCAGCCGTGGAGCGTTCCTACGTTGGTCCTAGACGCCTCGTCACAGCCTGAGAAACTAACTACACCTAAAGATAGAAATAGGAAAGCTATCTGCCCCGGAGCAGAACCCCAAAGATAATAGCAAGCCCCCAAACATGTAATGGCGGTTAGACAAGACGAAATACTGACACAGACAGAAAATAGTATGAGCAAACGTTGGGGCCCAAACTAACTAAATAGAAAAGGATAGGAAGGGTACTTACTGCAATCCCAAAAAAACCCTGAAAGCACCAACTCTACTAATTTCAAAAACACCTGCGATCACACGACCTCTACCACCTAAATTAGCTCTCTGGTGTAACAAAATCAAAACAGCAGCCACTGGAAAAACTGGAAAAAGCAAAAGTACAAACATCAGTGGCTGAACTAAACTGAGAGGGCAAAAGCCCCCTGAGGGGACCAAGAAGGCCCCCACAGAAGTGCAGGACAAAATGCAAAAATCAAGCACAGAAACAAAAAGAAGAAAATGTCTTATCTGTTAGAAGGAGATGCAGACACGACACAGCAGGCTACAAGGGAAACTGGAATCAAGGATTCAGACCAGAACAATTGATCACCGGCAACCCTGATGGGAAGGTGACTCCCTTATATAAGACCAGTCAGTAACACCTGATTCCCAGTCCTCACAATCTTCACTGAACAGACCAGTACCGCTTGTAACCACCAGAGGGAGCCTCTGCTCAGAACTCATCTCAAGCCCATTCACAACAGTACCCCCCCCTTGAGGAGGGTCACCGAACCCTCATTTGAGCAACCAGGTCGGTCAGGATGAGTTCTATGATACGCACGGATGAGTCTCCTAGCATGGATGTCCGAAGCAAACACCCAAGAATTGTCTTCCTGACCATAACCTCTCCACTTAACCAAATACTGGAGTTTCCGTCTAGAAAAACGAGAATCTAATATTTTCTCAACCACATACTCCAGATTGCCCTCAACCAAAACAGGGTCAGGAGGCACAGCAGCAGGAACCACTGGCTCAACAAACCTCTTCAACAAGGACTTGTGGAACACGTTATGGATCTTAAATGTCCCTGGAAGAAGCAAACGAAAAGAAACAGGATTAAGAATCTCCATGATCTTATAAGGTCCAATGAACCTAGGCTTAAATTTAGGAGATGCTACTCTCATAGGAATATTTTTTGAGGACAACCAGACCAAGTCCCCTACTTTAAACCGAGGACCATCAGTCCTATGCCGGTTAGCAAACCGCTGGGCCCTCTCTTGAGAGAGGGACAACCTCTCCACTACCTGGTCCCAAATCTGTTGCATACGCTCCACAACAGAGTCAACACCTGGACAGACAGAAGCCTCCGTCTGTCCCGAAGAAAATCGAGGGTGAAACCCAGAATTACAGAAAAATGGAGACATCAAAGTGGCAGAGCTAGCCCTATTATTAAGAGCAAACTCAGCCAAAGGCAAAAAAGAAACCCAGTCATCCTGATCAGCAGACACAAAGCATCTTAGATAAGTCTCCAATGTCTGGTTTGTTCTCTCAGTTTGACCATTGGTCTGAGGATGAAACGCCGAGGAGAAAGACAATTGAACACCAAGTTTAGAACAAAAGGTCCTCCAAAATCTGGAAACAAACTGGACTCCTCTGTCAGACACAATGTTCTCAGGAATGCCGTGTAAACGAACCACGTGCTGAAGGAACAAAGGCACCAATTCAGAGGAGGAAGGCAACTTAGGCAATGGCACAAGATGTATCATCTTGGAAAACCTATCACAAATCACCCAGATGGCGGTCATTCTCTGAGAAACAGGAAGGTCGGAAATGAAATCCATAGAGATATGGGTCCATGGTCTCTTGGGCACAGGCAATGGCATCAACAAACCACCAGAGCGAGAGCAAGGCTTGGAGCGAGAGCAAGTCCCGCAGGACTGCACAAATTCCCTGACATCACGAGACAAGGTAGGCCACCAAAAGGACTGACTAACCAAGTCTCTGGTACCAAAAATTCCGGGATGCCCAGCCAACGCGGAACAATGAATCTCAGACATCACACTCTTTTTCCACTGGTCCGGGACAAACAATTTTCCAACAGGGCAGCGCTCGGGCCTATCCTCCTGACACCCCTCCAGAGCAAGTCTCAAATTGGGTAAGATGGCGGAAAGAACTACACCCTCTTTCAAAATAACAGAAGGATCAGATAACTCAGGAGAGTCCGCAAGGAAACTCCTCGAGAGAGCATCCGCCTTAACATTCTTAGTGCCAGGAAGAAAGGAAACCACAAAATTAAAACGTGTGAAAAACAAGGCCCACCTGGCCTGTCTAGGATTGAGTCGCTTGGCAGATTCCAGATAAACCAGATTCTTATGGTCCGTAAGGACCACCACCCGATGTTTGGCTCCCTCCAGCCAATGTCTCCACTCTTCAAAAGCCCACTTCATGGCCAATAACTCCCGATTACCCACGTCATAATTACGTTCAGTAGGAGAAAATTTTCGAGAGAAAAAGGCACAAGGGTTACTTTTAGAGGTCTCTGGATCTTTTTGGGACAAAACGGCACCTGCCCCAATTTCAGAGGCATCAACCTCCACCTGAAATGGCAGAGAAACATCAGGCTGTCGTAGAACAGGAGCAGAAGTGAATCTCTGCTTAAGTTCCTGATACGCAGAGACTGCCTCAGGAGGCCAATTCACCACATGAGAACCCTTTTTGGTCAAATCAGTTAATGGTTTAACAATAACCGAGAAATTACCAATAAATTTACGATAAAAATTGGCAAAACCCAAAAATCTTTGAAGAGCCTTTAATGAAGTAGGTTGGACCCAATCACAGATGGCCTGAACCTTGACCGGGTCCATTTCAATAACAGATGGGGACAAAATGAATCCCAGAAATGAGATCCTCTGTACGCCAAAAAGACACTTTGATCCCTTCACATACAGAGCATTCTCTCTCAAAATCTGGAATACAGTTCGAACATGTTTCACATGAGAGTCCCAGTCATTGGAAAAAATCAAGATATCATCCAAATAAACAATCAGAAATTTATCCACAAAATCCCTGAAAATGTCATTCATGAAGGACTGGAAGACAGAAGGAGCATTAGTGAGCCCAAAGGGCATCACAAGGTACTCAAAATGCCCCTCCGGGGTATTGAATGCCGTCTTCCATTCATCCCCGTGCTTAATGCGAATAAGATTATATGCCCCCCTGAGGTCAAGCTTGGTAAACCAAGTAGCGTTTTTCACCCTGGAAAACAGGTAAGAAATCAAGGGTAACGGGTATTGATATTTCACAGTAATATTGTTCAAAAGACGATAATCAATACACGGCCTTAATGAACCATCCTTTTTGGCCACAAAGAAAAAACCGGCACCTAAGGGTGAAGAGGATGGTCTGATATGACCTTTCTCCAATGACTCCTTGATATAAGACCACATAGCGTCATGTTCAGGTACAGACAAGTTAAAAAGGCGACCTTTAGGGAATTTACTACCAGGCACTAATTCAATAGCGCAGTCATAGCTCCTATGGGGAGGCAAGGATGCAGATTTACTTTCGCTAAACACATCAGAAAAATCAATCAAAAAGTCAGGAACATCCTGAGCCTGGGGGGAGGCAGAAAAAACAGGAGTGTTGGTATTAACACATTGGCAGCCCCAACTGGTTACAGACACAGATTTCCAATCCAAAACAGGATTATGAGACTGTAACCAAGGGAAACCCAGTACGATAATATCATGCAGATTATACAGAACCAAAAATTTGCAGCACTCTTGATGATCACGTTCAACCCTCATTATAACCTGAGTAGAGAACTGAGGTTTATTCTCAGCCAAAGGGGTAGAATCAATCCCCAGAAGGGGAATAGACTTCTGTAGGGGTATCAAGGGAAACCCACAACGTTTAGCAAAATCATAATCCATCAGGTTAATAGCTGCTCCAGAATCAACGAAAGCCTGAGCAGAAAATGAGGACAGAGAGCATATCAGAGTGACAGTTAGTAAAAACTTAGTCTGAACACTACCCAAGACAACTGAGCGTGCAAAACGTCCTCCCCGCTTAGGGCAGACTGAAATAGCATGAGAGGCATCACCACAGTAGAAACATAACCCATTGCGCTTTCGAAACTCATGACGCTGTGCCCCAGACACCACTCTATCACACTGCATGGATTCAGAAGCAGGTTCACAAGGCAACACTATTCCACGCATACTTCTCCGCTCACGCAAACGTCTGTCAATTTGAATCGCTAATGACATAGAATCATTGAGACCAGAGGGACAGGGAATCCCACCATAACATCCTTTACATTATCTGACAGCCCCTTCCGAAAAAGGGCCGCCAAAGCGTCGTCATTCCACTTGGTCAGGACTGCCCACCTACGGAATCTCTGACAGTATAACTCAGCGTCATCAAGCCCCTGATTTAATGCCAACAAGGCTTTTTCAGCTTGATCAGTGACATTAGGCTCATCGTACAATAACCCCAAAGCCTGAAAAAATGCATCAACATCACTCAAAACAGGATCCCCAGGTGTCAGGAAAAAGCCCAATCCTGAGGATCGCCGCGCAGGAGAGAGATGACAATTTGAACCTGCTGCGCTGCGTTTCCTGAGGACTTAGATTTTAAGGCAAAAAACAATTTACAATTATTTTTGAAATTCTGAAACTTAGCTCGATCCCCTAAAAACAAATCTGGCATGGGAATCCTAGGTTCCACAACAGGCAACCTAGCAAGATAGGTAGCAATACTCCGAACCTCAGTGGCAAGCTGATCCACACGGCCAGACAACTGAGCAAACTCCATTGAGAGAAAAAAAAAAATCCTCCCCAGCACCCAGAGATACAGAGGGAAAAAAAAAAATGCAACAAACAGAAAAATATCTCTGACAACTCTGACAACCTTTTTTTTTTTTTTTTTCTTTCACAATATTTTTTCCCTTCTGTGAGTACCATACAATTTTCAATTTTTTGGCCGGTGATACTGTTATGATTCGGTAGCTGAGGAGTGCAGGCAAAAAGGCAATACACCAGAGCAGTTGGAATCTATGAGATTGCAGTACCCTGACTAACCACCACAACTAGAGGCAGCCGTGGAGCGTTCCTACGTTGGTCCTAGACGCCTCGTCACAGCCTGAGAAACTAACTACACCTAAAGATAGAAATAGGAAAGCTATCTGCCCCGGAGCAGAACCCCAAAGATAATAGCAAGCCCCCAAACATGTAATGGCGGTTAGACAAGACGAAATACTGACACTTAGGGTAGTTACTGCAATCCCAAAAAACCCTGAAAGCACCAACTCTACTAATTTCAAAAACACCTGAAATCACACGACCTCTACCACCTAAATTAGCTCTCTGGTGTAACAAAATCAAAACAGCAGCCACTGAAAAAACTGGAAAAAGCAAAAGTACAAACATCAGTGGCTGAACTAAACTGAGAGGGCAAAAGCCCCCTGAGGGGACCCAGAAGGCCCCCACAGAAGTGCAGGACAAAATGCAAAAATCAAGCACAGAAACAAAAAGAAGAAAATGTCTTATCTGTTAGAAGGAGATGCAGACACGACACAGCAGGCTACAAAGGAAACAGGAATCAAGGATTGAGACCAGAACAATTGATCACCGGCAACCCTGATGGGAAGGTGACTCCCTTATATAAGACCAGTCAGTAACACCTGATTCCCAGTCCTCACAATCTTCACTGAACAGACCAGTACCGCTTGTAACCACCAGAGGGAGCCTCTGCTCAGAACTCATCTCAAGCCCATTCACAACACATGGGTATATACGGTAATAAGTAACATTTCCCATATGTCTACTTTACATCAGGACAATTTTGCAACCAAAATTTTTTTTTGTTAGGACGTTACAAGGGTTAAAATTTAAACAGCGATTTCTCATTTTTGCAACACCATTTTTTTTTTTTAGGGACCACATAACATTTGAAGTCACTTTGAGGGATCAATATGATAGAAAATACCCAAAAGTGACACCATTCTAAAAACTGCACCCCTCAAGGTGCTTAAAATCACATTCAAGAAGTTTATTAACCCTTCAGGTGCTTCACAGGAATTTTTGGATTGTTTAAAAAAAAGAACAGTTAACTTTTTTCACAAATAATTTACTTCAGATCCAATTTTTTTTATTTTACCAAGGGTATCAGGACAATTTGGACCCAAAAAGTTGTTGAGCAATTTGTCCTGAGTATGCTGATACCTCATATGTGGGAGGGAACCACTGTTTGGGTGCATGGCAGAGCTCGGAATGGAAGGAGCGCCGTTTAACTTTTCATTGCAAAATTGGCTGTATTTGAGATTGGACACCATGTCGCATTTGGAGAGCCCCTAAACAGTGGAAACCCCCCACAAGTGACACCATTTTGAAAGCTAGACCCCCTAAGGAACTTATCTAGATGTGTGGAGAGTACTTTGAACCCCAAAGTGCTTCACAGAAGTTTATAATGTAGAGCCGTAAAAATAAAAAATCATATTTTTTTCACAAAAATGATTTTTTCGCCCACACTTTTTTATTTTCCCAAGGGTAACAGGAGAAATTGGACCACAAGAGTTGTTGTGTAATTTGTCCTGAGTACGCTGATACCCCATATGTGGGGGTAAACCACTGTTTGGGCGCACGACAGAGCTCAGAAGGGAAGGATCGCCAGATTTTACTGTTATGATTTGCAGGTGCCATGACCCACTGGGAGAGCCCATGAGGTGCCAAAACAGCAGAACCCCATAAGTGACCCCATTTTACGAACTATACCTCTCAACGAATTCATCTAGCGGTGCAGTGATCATATTGACACCATGGGTGTGTCACAGAAATTTATTCCATTGGGCAATGAGGACAAATAACATTTTTACCACCAAAATTTTGTTTTAGCCAAAGATTTTCCATTTTCACAGAAGAAGTGGGTAAAAATGGCAACAAAATGTGTCCCACAATTTCTACTGAATGTGGCAATACCCCGTACATGGCTGTACAGTACTACTTAGCCATGTGGAGAGACTCCGGAGCAACAGAGCGCTATTTGCCTGTTCAAGTGAATGGGTCTGTGCACATGTCAGTGTGTTTCCACGAACCGTGTGTCCAGGGTCGGACTGGGACACCGGGACTCCGGAGAATCCTCCGGTGGGCCCGGGCCCCCAGCCCCTGCCTCCTTCATTGGTGCCTGCCCTACTTGCTAATAGCGTGCGCAGAGCGGTGCGCACTTTCTTGTATAGCCGCCGGCAGCGGCTGCTGTACAAGTGATGTGAAGTGCAGGAGCAGCTCCTTCACATCACCTGCCGCCGCTGCCGGCTTTTATCTGCCCGGAGAGCCGTGTGTGCCGACCCTCACTGCAGCCAGCACAGTCAGAGGCACATCTGACCGTGAGGCTGAGTTTGAGAGGAGACACACACACAACAGCTGACCCGCAGTCACCTGTTTGCTGTGCTGCATCTCTCAGCTCCTCTTCCACAAAGCCCTGCACAGCAATGGAAATGCTGATTGGCTGCAATTCAGCCAATCAGCGTTAGTTTTCTTTGTGTGTCCTCACAGCACTGCTCAGGCAATGATCTGTGCTGTGATTGGTCGAAGTCCTGCTAAAGCAGCACAGCCATGTATTGTACCGAGGAGCAGAGAGAGTCTGATGGCTGCAGTGTGACTGTGTAAGAAAATGTGTAATGAGCCTGCAGCCTGACTTGTTCTCCAGCCAGTGAGGCAGTTAGGGGAGGGGGCCCCCATGCAACCTAAAGGTGACAGGGGAGGGGGCCCACAGTTATATTCTAACTTCCTGTGGGCCCCCTCCCCCATTATGTCAGCCACCTCTATTATACTGTGGGTTCCCTTTTCCCCCTCTGAGCAGGCCCACAGGAAAATAGAGGTGACACTGTGGGGAGGGGCCCACAGAATATTGAGTGACACAGTGGGGGAAGGGGCCCACAGGAAAGTAGAGGTGACACAGTGGGGGAGGGGGCCCTAGAATATAGGGTGACGCAGTGGAGGAGGGGGCCCACAGGAAAGTAGAGGTGACACAGTGGGGGAGGGGGCCCTAGAATATAGGGTGACGCAGTGGAGGAGGGGGCCCACATGAAAATAGAGGTGACACAGTGAGGGAGGGGGCCCACAGAATATAGGGTGACACTGTGGGGCAGGGGGCCCACAGAAAAATAGAGGTGACAGTGGGGGAGGGGGCCCTAAAATATAAAGTGACACGGGGAGGGGGCCCACAGGAAAATAGAGGTGACACAGTGGGGAGGGGGCCCACAGAATATAGGGTGACACTGTGGGGCAGGGGGCCCACAGGAAAATAGAGGTGACACAGTGGGGGAGCGGGCCCTAAAATATAAAGTGACACGGGGGAGGGGGCCCACAGGAAAATAGAGGTGACACAGTGGGGAGGGGGCCCACAGAATATAGGGTGACACTGTGGGGCAGGGGGCCCACAGGAAAATAGAGGTGACACAGTGGGGGAGGGGGCCCTAAAATATAAAGTGACACAGTGGGGGAGGGACCCACAGGAAAATAGAGGTGACAGTGGGGAGGGGGCCCACAGAATATTGGGTGACACAGTGGGAAAGGGGACACTCAGAATTTAACACTTTTACGACATCCGCCTTACATGTATGGCTCGTGTTGAATGCCGCTGTCAATCTCTGACAGCAGCATATCAAACGTGCCAACATGCGTGCACATCATTCACTCACTCATCGGCACGCGCCCATGACGTGATCGTGGGTCCCCAAAGGGTTGTCATGACAGCCGGGGGTCAGCTTCCTGTGGCAAGACTTCAAAGGAGACGGTGATTTCTGCTATATTCAGTGATGCTGTGGTATCACTGTATATAATAGCACATGCAATCGGATGATCGCATCTTCATGTCCCCTAAGGGGGCTCACTATACCAGTGAAAAGTAAAGAAACAAATATTTAAAAAAAAGTACTAAAAGTTCAAATCACCCCCTTTTATCCCATTGAAAATAAAGATATTTAAAAAATAAAAAAATACACATTTGGTATTGCTGCGTTCAGAAAAGTCTGAATTATCAAAATATAAAAACAATTAACCCGATCAGTAACCACCGTACACAGAAACAATTCAAGAATTCTAAATGTCTTTTTTCTGGTTAACACAATTCCACAAAAAAAGCTGTAACAAGTGATCAAAACATCTCATCTGTCCCAAAATGGTACTAATAAAAATGTTGTCTCACCCCCTAAAAAAAGCTATCATACAGCTACCCTGTGCGTAATAAAATACGCAGCAATCGCCGTCTTCTGCCGCTGTGTCATTGCTTCGGTCTTCTTCGTTGCAGTGGAAGATGGCCACCGGTAAGTATTTTACTGCACACACAGAACCTACATCACTGATATCACTCATGTGGTTAAATAAAAAAAAATAACGTGGAGTGGTATTTTACATAAGATGATATGTCAGCACTTCTGTGTGGTGTAGTATATAGATGATCTGTCAGCTGTCCTGTGTGTCCAGGACACGTGCACGTGTCCTAAGTAAACCAACTGTGCCCCCAGATACCTGTAAGCAGAGTCGCAGCAGAGAAGACGTGTTTCTGTGTAACAGGACCTTCCGCAGCATGTGACAGCCAAGGGGCGGAGCTGGCCACACGTCTCTCAGAGGCAGCAGTAATGAATGGTGTGTACTGCAGACTAACAGGACCTGCAGCACATGACTGCTGGGGCGTGGCCTAAGCTCCAGAGATCTAGGAACTGCAGGAAAACTCCTAGCAGGGTAACGACGAGATAAAGTTACCAAGGGGCAAAGACAGAGACGAAAACCAGGACAGGCCGAGATCAGAGCACAAGAAAGCATGACAGTACCTAAGGGTTAGACAGAACGGATAGTCAGGACGTAGCAATAGATCAGTAAACCAGAGCGGGCAATAGACAGTACAATAGGGACAAAACGGTAACAGAGTATCGATAACCAAGCCAGGAGGTCAGAACCGGAGAAGACAATATAAGCAAAACGTGAGACAGAAAGCAGAGTGAGCAAACAGACCGGTCATACACAGGAGTCAAACAAGTAGAGCAGTATACACGCAAACCAGGGGGGTCAAATACACAGTCACAACGAAAGTATAGCTGACAGAGAATCTCCCTCTGGACTGGGTATAAATACCCTCCCAGATCCAAAGGGAGGCCAGCAAAAGTTAACCCTGAGTGGACAGGACATTAACCATTTCCTATACCATGACACTATGCTGACCCTAAGCTGGGGTCCTGACTAATCCCTCTACCTGGAGGTACTGTTGATGGTACAGAGGTCCAGGCCGCCAGCGTAACCCTATCTCCTGCAAATCCCTGACCTTCAGTAATCTAGTCCTGAGAAGGACCCCGATCACAACACAGGGGACTGGAAGGTATATGCCTAAACACAGTAATAGACGAACGAGACAGTACAAGGGGTAAACTAAAATCCACCTTGCATACAAAACTCACACCACAAAAACAGAGGGAACACCAACGGGTACGGAGATAAATGATAAAGCGAGGAGGGGAAAAAACCACACCAGGTACTCTTCACTTCAGACTTCACAATACCACGATCCGCTCTGCTGGTCTGCATGAATGCTTTCACCGACACATTCTTAGCAGACTGGCAGGTATTTGAAGGAATCTCATTACTGCAGCATTAATTGCAGCTGGGCGAGGCCGGGCCTCATCTAGCACAGTGAGAGAAAATTAACTCCCTCACTGCCGAAAAACACCAAGCACCAAAAACTCAGCTGCGCGAAGTCAGATTGTGTAATCGCGATGATCTTCGTGGCGACACACCCGTGACAAGTATATAGAGGATCTGTCAGCTCTCCTGTGTGGTGTAGTATATAGAGGATCTGTCAGCTCTCCTGTGTGGTGTAGTATATAGAGGATCTGTCTGCTCTCCTGTGTGGTGTAGTATATAGAGGATCTGTCAGCTCTCCTGTGTAGTGTAGTATATAGAGGCTCTGTCTGCTCTCCTGTGTGGTGTAGTATATAGAGGATCTGTCAGCTCTCCTGTGTTGTGTAGTATATAGAGGATCTGTCAGCTCTCCTGTGTGGTGTAGTATATATAGGATCTGTCAGCACTTCTGTGTGGTGTTGTATATAGAGGATCTGTCAGCTGTCCTGTGTGGTGTAGTATATAGAGGATCTGTCGGCACTCCTGTGTGGTGTAGTATATAGAGGATCTGTCGGCTCTCCTGTGTGGTGTAGTATATAGAGGATCTGTCAGCTCCCTGTGTGGTGTAGTATATAGAGGATCTGTCAGCTCTCCTGTGTGGTGTAGTATATATAGGATCTGTCAGCACTTCTGTGTGGTGTATTATATAGAGGATCTGTCAGCTGTCCTGTGTGGTGTAGTATATAGAGGATCTGTCAGCTCTCCTGTGTGGTGTAGTATATAGAGGATCTGTCAGCTCTCCTGTGTGGTGTAGTATATAGAGGATCTGTCAGCTCTCCTGTGTAGTGTAGTATATAGAGGATCTGTCAGCTCTCCTGTGTGGTGTAGTATATAGAGGATCTGTCAGCTGTCCTGTGTGGTGTAGTATATAGAGGATCTGTCAGCTCTCCTGTGTGGTGTAGTATATAGAGGATCTGTCAGCTCTCCTGTGTGGTGTAGAGGATCTGTCAGCTCTCCTGTGTGGTGTAGTATATAGAAGTTCTGTCAGCTCTCCTGTGTGGCGTAGTATATAGAGGATCTGTCAGCTCTCCTGTGTGGTGTAGTATATAGAGGATCTGTCAGCTGTCCTGTGTGGTGTAGTATATAGAGGATCTGTCAGCTCTCCTGTGTGGTGTAGTATATAGGGTATCTGTCAGCTCTCCTGTGTGGTGTAGAGGATCTGTCAGCTCTCCTGTGTGGTGTAGTACATAGAAGTTCTGTCACTCTCCTCTGTGGTGTAGTATATAGAGGATCTGTCAGCTCTCCTGTGTGGTGCAGTATATAGAGGATCTGTCTGCTCTCCTGTGTGGTGTAGTATATAGAGGATCTGTCAGCTCTACTGTGTGGTGTAGTATATAGAGGATCTGTCAGCTCTCCTGTGTGGTGTAGTATATAGAGGATCTGTCAGCTGTCCTGTGTGGTGTAGTATATAGAGAATCCTTCAGCTCTCCTGTGTGGTATAGTATATAGAGGATCTGTCAGCTCTCCTGTGTTGTGTAGTATATAGAGGATCTATCAGCACTTCTGTGTGGTGTAGTATTTAGAGGATCTGTCAATTCTCCTGTGTTGTGTAGTATATAAAGGATCTATCAGCACTTCTGTGTGGTGTAGTATATAGAGGATCTGTCAGCTCTCCTGGGGTGGGTGTAGTGATATAGAGGATCTGTCAGCTCTCCTGTGTGGTGTAGTATATAGAGGATCTGTCCGCTCTCCTGTGTGGTGTAGTATATAGAGGATCTGTCAGCTGTCCTGTGTGGTGTAGTATATAGAGGATCTGTCTGCTCTCCTGTGTGGTGTAGTATATAGAGGATCTGTCAGCTCTCCTGTGTGGTGCAGTATATAGAGGATCTGTCAGCACTTCTGTGTGGTGTAGTATATAGAGGATCTGTCGGCTCTCCTGTGTGGTGTAGTATATAGAGGATCTGTCAGCTCTCCTGTGTGGTGCAGTTTATAGAGGATCTGTCGGCTCTCCTGTGTGATGTAGTATATAGAGGATCTGTCAGCTCTCCTGTGTGGTGTAGTATATGGAGGATCTGTCAGCACTTCTGTGTGGGGGTCTGCTCTTGGGAGACGCACAGACTCAGCCTAACAATATGGGTAAGCTAGATTTATGATATGCACTTTGCACCTTGAATGTGGCCATTCATTTACATATAGAGATCTGTTGGACCGATTTCTTTTTATATATTGATATAAATGGCTTCATGTTTATAAGATATACCCTGGCTATTCATTAGTCTGTTGCTGTCTCTCTTACCGACAGCTTATCCTCGTCACACCTCTATGTTCATTCGGGCCTTTACTGTTGGCATTTTTATAATGTTGTAATAAAGATTGAGATATTTTTTGAGATATGGTATATGCTCCTTTCTTTCCTGTTCAAATACATTTCTGGGAGTTTTTGCTCTAGATTGGCATCAGGGCCAAACTATTTTGGGGTGATTATTTTTCACCACTATTTGGTATTATTATTGTATGACTTTTGTTTCAATATATAGAGGATCTGTCGGCTCTCCTGTGTGGTGTAGTATATAGAGGATCTGTCAGCTGTCCTGTGTGGTGTAGTATATAGAGGATCTGTCTGCTCTCCTGTGTGGTGTAGTATATAGAGGATCTGTCAGCTCTCCTGTGTGGTGCAGTATATAAAGGATCTGTCAGCACTTCTGTGTGGTGTAGTATATAGAGGATCTGTCGGCTCTTCTGTGTGGTGTAGTATATAAAGGATCTATCGGCTCTCCTGTGTGGTGTAGTATATAGAGGATCTGTCGGCTCTTCTGTGTGGTGTAGTATATAGAGGATCTGTCAGCTCTCCTGTGTGGTGTAGTATAAAGAGGATCTGTCAGCTGTCCTGTGTGGTGTAGTATATAGAGGATCTGTCAGCTCTCCTGTGTGGTGTAGTATATGGAGGATCTGTCATCACTTCTGTGTGGGGGTCTGCTCTT
This sequence comes from Oophaga sylvatica, assembly GCA_033576555.1. Lineage (NCBI taxonomy): Eukaryota > Metazoa > Chordata > Amphibia > Anura > Dendrobatidae > Oophaga > Oophaga sylvatica. Next base: position 87,742 of record JARQOD010000194.1, on the reverse strand, counting down.
GGGAGAAGCACAGACTCAGCCTAACAATATGGGTAAGCTAGATTTATGATATGCACTTTGCACCTTGAATGTGGCCATTCATTTACATATAGAGATCTGTTGGACCGATTTCTTTTTATATATTGATATAAATGGCTTCATGTTTATAAGATATACTCTGGCTATTCATTAGTCTGTTGCTGTCTCTCTTACCGACAGCTTATCCTCGTCACACCTCTATGTTCATTCGGGCCTTTACTGTTGGCATTTTTATAATGTTGTAATAAAGATTGAGATATTTTTTGAGATATGGTATATGCTCCTTTCTTTCCTGTTCAAATACATTTCTGGGAGTTTTTGCTCTAGATTGGCATCAGGGCCAAACTATTTTGGGGTGATTATTTTTCACCACTATTTGGTATTATTATTGTATGACTTTTGTTTCAATATATAGAGGATCTGTCGGCTCTCCTGTGTTGTGTAGTATATAGAGGATCTGTCGGCTCTCCTGTGTGGTGTAGTATATAGAGGATCTGTCAGCTCTCCTGTGTGGTGTAGTATATAGAGGATCTGTCAGCTGTCCTGTGTGGTGTAGTATATAGAAGATCTGTCAGCTCTCCTGTGTGGTGTAGTATATAGAGGATCTGTCAGCTCTCCTGTGTGGTGTAGTATATAGAGGATCTGTCAGCTGTCCTGTGTGGTGTAGTACAGGGTTCGACAAACCCGGGCGCCAGGTCGCCAGTGGCGCCTAGAAAATCATGCCTGGCGCCCGGATTTGTCGGGGCCCTGAGCAGGCGGGGGGCCCACTCGCCGTCGGGCACCCCGGCGCCCGTTAGCGGAGGAGAGCGGTGTCAGCGCTGCCACTGCCCCCCCCCGCCCCGCTTGCTCAGGGCCCCGGCAGCAGCTGGCACAATACTCACCGCTCCCCGTTCCTCCGCTGCCGCAGCTCCGGGCTCCAGGGAGCGCCTGCGCTTCCTCTCACAGCAGCGCCGCTGAATGACGTCATCATTCAGCGGCCGGCTGTGGCAGAGAGCGCGCGGACGCCGGACAGGTAAAATGTGTGTGTATCTCTGTCTGTATCAGTGTGTGTGTGTGTATATCAGTGTGTGTATCAGTGTGTGTATGTAGTGCGGTGCTTTGTGTGTGTATGTGAGAGAGTGCTTGTGTGCTGCCGTGCTGTCTGTGTGATGGTGGTGAGGGGGGCAGTGATGATGATGGGGAGGCATTGATGATAATGGGGAGGCATTGATGATGATGGGGAGGCATTGATGATTATGGGGAGACATTGATGATAATGGGGAGGCGATGATGATGATAATGGGGAGGCGATGATGATGATGGGAGGCATTGATGATAATGAGGAGGCATTGATGATGATGGGGAGGCATTGATGATGATGGGGAGGCATTGATGATGATGGGGAGGCATTGAGGATGATGGGGATCATTGAGGATGATGGGGAGGCATTGATGATAATGGGGAGGTGATGATGATGATGGGGTGGCGATGATGATGATGGGGAGGCATTGATGATGATGGGGAGGCGATGATATGATGAGGAGGCGATGATGATGATGGGCAGGCATTGATGATGATGGGGAGGCCATGATGATGATGGGAAGGCAATGATGATGATGAGGAGGAGGAAATGATGTTGATGAAATGAAAAAAAAATTCTGGCTCCTAAATTTTTTGGCTGGCTCCTAGATTCTGAACAACTTTGTCGACCCCTGGTGTAGTATATAGAGGATCTGTCGGCTCTCCTGTGTGGTGTAGTATATAGAGGATTTGTCAGCTCTCCTGTGTGGTGTAGTATATAGAGGATCTGTCAGCTCTCCTGTGTGGTGTAGTATATAGAAGATCTGTCAGCTCTCCTATGTGGTGTAGTATATAGAGGATCTGTCAGCTCTCCTGTGTGGTGCAGTATATAGAGGATCTGTCTGCTCTCCTGTGTGGTGTAGTATATAGAGGATCTGTCAGCTCTCCTGTGTGTTGTAGTATATAGAGGATCTGTCAGCTGTCCTGTGTGGTGTAGTATATAGAGGATCTGTCAGCTCTACTGTGTGGTGTACTATATAGAGGATCTGTCAGCTCTCCTGTGTGGTGTAGTATATAGAGGATCTGTTAGCTCTCCTGTGTGGTGTAGTATATAGAGGATCTGTCAGCTGTCCTGTGTGATGTAGTATATAGAGGATTTGTCGGCTCTCCTGTGTGGTGTAGTATATAGAGGATCTGTCTGCTCTCCTGTGTGGTGTAGTATATAGAGGATCTGTCAGCTGTCCTGTTTGTTGTAGTATATAGAGGATCTGTCAGCTCTCCTGTGTGGTGTAGTATATAGAGGATCTGTCAGCTCTCCTGTGTGGTGTAGTATATAGAGGATCTCTCAGCTGTCCTGTGTGGTGTAGTATATAGAGGATCTGTCGACTCTCCTGTGTGGTGCAGCATATAGAGGATCTGTCAGCTCTCCTGTGTGGTGTAGTATATAGAGGATCTGTCAGCTGTCCTGTGTGGTGTAGTATATAGATTATCTGTCAGCTCTCCTGTGTGGTACAGTATATAGAGGATCTGTCAGCTCTCCTGTGTGGTGTAGTATATAGAGGATCTGTCAGCTCTCCTGTGTGGTGTAGTATATAGAGGATCTGTCGGCTCTCCTGTGTGGTGTAGTATATAGAGGATCTGTCAGCTCTCCTGTGTGGTACAGTATATAGAGGATCTGTAAGCTGTCCTGTGTGGTGTAGTATATAGAGGATCTGTCGGCTCTCCTGTGTGGTGTAGTATATAGAGGATCTGTCATGTATAGTGTACAGTTCCTATAGCGTCTTGTGCTTGGGTGCGAGGAAACACAGGAGACACAGCAGGCCAGAGTATCTTCAAGCACTACAATAAATCTCCAAAGCAGGTTCAGGATCTCTTCTCTGTACCGTAATTCCTCTGCAAACATGGATTCACCAAACAGCAGGTTTCCAGAGTCCAAAAGTGTTCCAAGGTTCCTCAGTAGGGAATAGCTGGAGTACAAGTCCAAGGCTTCCAGGAGTCAGGTCACAGACTGACTGAGGCTTGATTCAGGAGCACTGATTGTTCAGCTGAGGCTGCTTAAGAAGCAAGAGGGAAGAATCAGGGCGGGAACATGAAAACTGGAAACTCCATATTAACTGAGGGCAAGAGCTGCAGAAAGACAGAAAGCAAAATGGCCGACGGAAAACTGAGTTTCAAGGAACATGTCAACAGAGACAAAGAACCTTACATTACTCCCCCCTTAGGGACAACCTCCGGATGACCTCAGACCAGGCTTGTCAGGGTACCTCTGATGAAACTGGCGGAGCAGGCGAGGAGCATTTACATTATTGACTGGTTCCCATGAGTTGTCCTCCACTGGGTAGCCCTGCCATTTAATCAATATTGCAACTGATTTCTGTACAACCTGGAATCTAGAATCCTTTCCACCATAAATTCTTCCTGACCATCGACCAGCACTGGGTCAGGGCAAGGAGAAGAACGTCCAGGAAACGTATTGGGTGTTGCAGCCTTTAGTAGGGATACATGAAAGACAGGGTGGATTCTCATAGTTCTGGGCAGTTGAAGACGACAAGCAACAGCACTTATAATCTTATTGATCTTATAAGGTCCAATGTACTTATGTCCCAATTTAGACGATGGAATCTTTAATTTAAGATTTCTGGTTGACAGCCAGACCAAATCTCCTACCTTGAAAGCTGGTGCAGGTTTACGAAATTTATCTGCTGCTTTCTTGTACCTTTCCTGAGCCAATTCTAGATTTTCCTTTAGAAGATCCATATTCTTTTGTAAAGAAGTGATTCTTTCAGCCACTGCCGGCAAGGGCGTATCTATGGGAAATCGAGGAAGAATGTTAGGATGATAACCTAGATTGGAGTAAAAAGGAGACTGCTTAGTGGAGGCGCTCTGAGAGTTGTTATAAGAGAACTCAGCCAGTGGAAGTAGATCCACCCAATCATCCTGTAGGTGGCAGATAAAACAGCGGAGATACTGCTCCAGGGTCTGATTGGTTCGTTCTGTCTGTCCATTAGTCTGGGGATGAAAAGCAGAAGAAAGGTTTACTTTAATGTCCAATGCTGCACAGAAATTTTGCCAAAACCTTGAAGTGAATTGCACCCCTCGATCCGAAATGACCTCATCCGGTACTCCATGTAAGCGAAACACATTCTTAATCATCAAGTCTGATGTCTGTTTTGCAGTGGGTAAGCCGACACAAGGGATAAAATGAGCTGCCTTTGTTAGACGGTCAACCACCACTAGAATGGTGTTCTTCCCTTGAGAGGTTGGTAACTCCACAATGAAGTCCATAGAAATGGATCCCCACGGGCGGGACGGGGTGGGAAGAGGTTGCAACAGACCAGTTGGTGAGGAGCGAGGTGTTTTGCATCTTGCACAGACTTCACATGAAGTGACATAGTTTAAGACATCTTTCCTGTAAGTGGGCCACCAAAAGAAATGAGAAAGAAATTCTTGTGTCTTTAGAATTCCCCTATGCCTGGCTATCTTGGAATCGTGGATGAGTTGCAATACTCTCAATCTGACTGTTTCAGGTATATACAGACGTTGTCCCTGAATCCACACACCATTCTTAAAGACTAGACTTACGTCCCTTGGGGGTTGAGCCAACAAAGAATCCGCATGGTATGCTTCCTTGATGTCCTTAAGTAGGTCTTGATTATGAATCACTCCCAGGAATCTAGAGTCAGGAAGAATAGTCTTAGGAGGAGTAAGTGGACGTGTCTCTGCTGAATGAATCCTAGAGAGTGCATCAGCCTTTCCATTGCGCGATCCTGGTCTATAAGAAATGACAAAATTAAATTGGTTTAGGAAAAGATTCCAGCGAGCCTGGCGAGGAGTCAGGCACTTAGCCGACCTGATAAATTCAAGGTTACGATGGTCTGTCAGGATGACTATTTGCTGTGCAGCTCCCTGAAGAAGGTGTCTCCATTCCTTGAAGGTGGCAATAATGGCCAACAATTCTCTATTGCCCACATCGTAGTTCCTCTCAGCCGAAGACAACTGCTGGGAAAAGAAGGCACAGGGATGCAAGACATTCTTCTCACCTGTTCTCTGAGAGAGTATAGCTCCAACGGCACAGTCTGAAGCATCCACCTCTATTATGAAGGCAAGCTCGGGGTTGGGATGTACTAAGATAGGTGCGGTGGTAAATTTATCCTTTAAACAGGAAAATGCTTCCTGAGCTTGGGGTCCAGGAGAACCTAGACTGTTTCCGGGTAAGTTGGGTGATAGGTGACACTACCTCAGAAAAATTCTTAATGAAACGTCTATAGAAGTTGGCAAACCCGATGAAACGCTGCACCTCCTTCACATTTCTAGGAACTGGCCAATCCTTGATGGCTTGGGTCTTGCTTCCATCCATACTAATCCCTTGCGTAGATAGTACATACCCCAGAAATTGAATTTCGGTCCTATGGAATTCACATTTTTCAAGTTTGATGTAGAGATGGTTTTGTCTTAGGCGTTCTAAGACCATTCTCACATGTCCATGATGTTCCTCTGTGGAGTTAGAAAAAATTAGAATATCATCCAGATAAATCACCACAAATGTATCTAGGAGATCCCTGAAGATATCACTCACGAAGTGTTGGAAAGTGGCTGGGGCGGTACTCAGACCAAAAGGCATAACTAGATATTCAAAGTGTCCATAGCGTGACCTGAAAGCAGTCTTCCATTCATCCCCAGGTCTAATACGGACCAAGTTATAGGCCCCATGGAGATCCAGTTTAGAGAAAATTTTGGCATGCCGCACTCTCTCCAACAACTCAGGGATTAAAGGCAATGGATAACGGTTTCTAATAGTAACCTTATTGAGTTCCCTATAGTCTATGCAGGGTCTCAGAGATCCATCTTTCTTCTTCACAAAGAAGATGGGTGCACCTGCGGGAGATGAAGAGGGGCGTATGAAGCCCTTGGCTAAATTTTCGTCTATATAATCCTTCAAAGCTTTTAGCTCGGGCCCCGCTAGGGGTAGATCTTACCAAAAGGTATCTCTGCTCCAGGCAATAATTCAATTGGACAATCATATAGACGGTGAGGAGGAAGCTGATCAGCGTTCTTCTTGTCACATAAATCCACATAGTCCTGGTATACAGCTGGTAGTTCAGGGACTGACATGGTTCCTTTAGGAACAGAGCAAGCTGAAACTCCTTGACTCATCTGTTTCTCCGGAAAGTGTAATTCCTTGGTCTCCCAGTTAATCGTAGGATTCTGCGCCTGCAGCCATGGTAGCCCTAGAATAATGGGAAAGTGGGGAGAAGAGATAAGCAAAAAAGACATTTTCTCCTGATGATCTTTACTCATAAGGACCCTCAAAGGCTCTGTTTCTTGATCCACTGGTCCAGAAGTCAGTAGAGAGCCATCCACAGTCTCCATCTGTACTGGAGTAGCCTTCTTCACTGAACGTATCCCCTGTTTCAGAGCAAAGGAGATATCCATAAAATTTCCACTTGCTCCTGAGTCGATCATAGCAGAGCTAGACACCCAGACTGAGTCAACCCAGAGTTTGATGGAAAGGAAGCAATGAGAATTGTTTCTTTTACAACTCAGCTGGGACACCGCTGAGGAAACTTGAAAAATTGCAGCGTTTATACCGTCATCGTCCCCAGAACTAACAGAGTTTAAGTCTGAGAAATCAAGATCTCTTGCAGCAGATCTCTCTGGAGCCTGAGGCTCAGACATGACAGAGCTCCTCTCGCAACACTCACAGTGAATGACTGCTGCAGTAGTCTTACGAGAACGGCTGGGGCAGTTTATAATGAAGTGCCCTGACTTACCACAGTAGAAACATAGATTTTCCTTTATACGATGTTCTTTGCGTGCATCACTAACCCGTCTTTGTAAAGAATCCACCTGCATGGGTTCAGGTTCTGGTTCCCTTGTGATCCTACTCAAAGGTTCCTTAGCTGAGGAGGGAGGTAGTAAAAGGTTAGTGCGATTATTTTCGAACCATCTCTCTTGTCTGCGTTCAGTCAGACGAGCATCAATACGGATACAATAGTTAATAAAGTCACCTAACGCAGTGGGAGGGTCGGCACGAGCAAGTTCATCCTTAATCAGTGGAGACAACCCTTTCCGAAAAATAGATTTTTTAGCGGAAGTGTCCCAAGTGGTATCAAGAGCCCATCTCCTGAAATCCAGGGCATATTCGGCTACTGAACGCTTACCTTGGCGCAAAGTTAACATGGCTGCTTCAGCTGTTGCACCTCGATTGGGGTCATCAAACACCTGCCCCATGGCTGAAATAAAAGCATTAAGGTGATTCAAACAATCATCCTCAGTCTCAATCAGAGGGTTTGCCCACATCAAAGCCTTATTGGTAAGCAACATGATTATAGTAAGCACTTTGGATCGTTCAGTGGGAAATTGTGAAGCATGTGCAGAGAAAAATAAATTGCATTGATTAATAAATCCCCTGAATTTCTCACGTTCACCGCCAAAACGAAATGGAGGTAATTTGGGGATCCCAGAACTCGGGGTTATGGCAGGAGCCTGGGCTCGTTCCTCTAGAGCCTCAATCCTGGCTCGCAATTCCTGGGTAGTCTGTCCAAACACTTGCAAATTATGATTAGTGAGGTCCTGTAGGCTTGCAAAACGGGTTTTTAAAGTCTGTACATCTGAAAGGATTGTATCAGTCACTCCGCAAAGTTCCTTTATGCGGGCCTCCATCTTCCAGATCTTTTAAGGCAGAAGTGCTGGAATGGTTGTGAGAAGTCACAACCACTGTCATCACATAAGGTATTAAACGGACATCTGATATCCTCAGTCACAGCAGACACGGCTTTCCCAGACCCAGCAGACATTAAACATTGGCTCCTGAATCTTGTCATGTATAGTGTATGTGTAGCCCTGGTACACAATACCAGGAGGATGAGTGGAGAGGTAACAGTTAAGGTCTCTTCATGACATCGTGTACACTTCTGACACACCCAGCAAGGGTGTGGAAGGGAGTGATTTAGTTAGTCTGTGTCCGGACTTCAGAGTGAGAAGTCTGTGTTTTCCTGTCCTTGGACAGAGGAGAGTGTGTCCAGACTCAGGAGAGACAAGACGTCTTAGGGACTCTGCTCTATCTTCAGCTTCAAATTGTGGAGTCTAGTATAGGTACTTTAACGTACCCGAGCCTAGTCAAAGCTGTGCCCCACTGGAGACAGGCTGAGATATCTCCTGAGAACTGAGCAAGTCGAAGGGCAAAAGTGGAAGAAAGCAAGGAAGTGCTATAGGTGAAGAATACCTGCACGAATCTACCGGTTACTGGGGACCGAAGAATCATCTTTGTTTCAAGCAAGGTGATAAGATAGCCAGAAATCTACCGGACCCTAGGTCGCGGCGGATAAGCCCATACAGTCAGTACGTAACTGGGGTCAGAGGAAGTGAGGACCGTGAGTCAGTGCACGACAATATAGGAAATCACCTTTCTCACAAAAAAGGCTCCAACCACAACACTGATCGGGCAGAACAGCTAAAGATAAGCTGGAATCATAGAGAGGACTACGCTTCAGGCTGGTCGTACTCAGCTTCATTGGAGTTAAAGGAGGCCCCTAACTTGCTTAACCGTTTGCCTCAAAGCTCATCCTCCATCAACCCCATCAGCCTCCCTGGGACCTGCTTTATCATCCTGCAAGTAAAGGTATGGAAAGACGTTGACTGTGTGAGACTGAGTTATTATTGCATGCCTGCACAATCCCTACCTAACTACCGACCTGAGGGAAGAGTCCCACCTGTAGGGGACCCGACATCTAGCTGCCTCACCATCCCCTCAGAGATCTACAGCAGCGCTGGTACTAATTACCAGAATACTACAGGTGGCGTCACGAACTGTACATAAATCAACCCCCTGTAAATATATCCCCAACAACATACGCCAGACCGCCCGGGCCACAGACCGAGCCACAGCTACCTGTGACAAAATCCCCATAGACTTCTACGGGCTCGGCTCTGAGTACCCCATTGCCCTGGTAATCCACAATTGTGGTGGCGGGTCGACACAAATTTGGCGTCACGAACAGGATCCGAAACTTGCAGCATTGCGAGCCCTGTGTGCCTGTGGATTGTTTTTGTGAAAAAGGACTGTTTGCTATTTTTGGCGCTAAAATCCGCCATTTTGCCGCCATATTCGCTCCCTCAGGCGCTGGAGAAGAAGGTGGGCGGACCTGAAAAAGCGCGCAGTCTTGGACACGCCCCCAACCTGCACCCCAAACCGCATCGCAAACTGCATAGCAATCTGCATCGCAAACCGCATCGCAAACTGCATAGCAATCTGCATCGCAAACCGCATCGCAAACTGCATAGCAATCTGCATCGCAAACCGCATAGCGAACTGCATAGCAATCTGCATCGCAAACCGCATCACAATCCGCATAGCAAACTGCATCACAATCTGCATTGCAATCCGCATCGCAAATTGCATCGCAAAATAGAGCTGCAGGTCCTGCGACAGGAAGTGAACGCTCTGACATCAGAGCGCCTGCGACGAAGGTCCTGTTCCCACTGCGGTGCCTGTGAAGTAGCAGCGTCTGAAACCGGTAGGCTCCGTTTAACCAAGGGGGCGCTAAGATGTCACAACAACCGGCTGACAGTGCGGCCCCAGCCGGAGTCCCCAATCCCGCACCGTCTGGTATTGTAGCGCCAGATGGGGGTGCAGGCCCAGCACCCAGTCCGGTAGTCCCGATCATGCCACTAACGCTCCCATATATGCCTGGGGCGAAATGGCTTCCCCAATACAGCGGTGGGCCAGGCACATTAGCAGGCTTCAAGCGGAAGTTATGCAGCATCCTAGAAATGTACTCCATGCCTGAGAGACAAAAAGCTGCTGTGCTAATAGGGCAGCTAACTGGCGCTGCTGAGAGGGAAGTGGAGACTTGGGATACCGTTGATCAGGAGTCGGTACCTGCGATCTTCCTGAAGCTGCATGCCATATTTGAAGACCGCACAGAAACGGATCTCCGGATGGCCTTCTATCACTGTTCACAACAGCCAGGTGACAGCATCCGGGACTACGCTTGCCGACTACAGGGAGCCCTGAGAGCCCTCAAGCAAATTAACAATTTAAATGCTATCGACGAGAATAGAATGCTGAAAGAACAATTTATACAGGGATTGAGATCCCCAGAGGAACGCAGAACTGTAAATTGGTGGTCCTTAGATCATCCGGATGCTACCTTTGATGCCCTAAAGGACATGGCAATAAAAGGGCTGCGGCCCCTGGGCAAACCTGAGGTGGCCACCCAATATCATCAGGCTGAAGTCACTCCGGAACCGGCAGTAACCCCCTTTTCCCCGCTAGTGGCTGAAGCCAAAGCGCAGGTGACACCTCCTAGTGAATTGGACTGTCTGCGCTCAGAGGTGCGCCAGCTGACTAAAAATCTGGCTGCTGTGATGAGTGCCCTACAGCTGCGGAAAGAAGAGGAAGGGAAGATCTTGCTAGCTGACTGCCCAGAGGACGTTCCGTGGATGCACCGGAGGAGAAAGAAGACGTCGCCCCCCCGGAGGAGGACAACGCCACCCCCAGGAGCAACCTCTGATCAACACCCTTCTCGTCGAGAGATCATCTGTTATCGCTGCAACCGGAAAGGTCATCTGTCTACACAGTGTCCTTTAAACGGGCAGAACCTGGGTCCAAGGGCCAACACCCAGGAGAATACCCGTCAGGCCCCCTAGACTGGAACCGCAGGTATGTGGGCGGGCGACCCTACCTGTCTATTATTCTAGATGGTATTGCTGTTCCAGCATTGTTAGACACTGGGTCCCAGGTGACCCTCATACCTGATGCTCTATATACCAAGTACTGGTCAATGGACAGTCTTAAACCTCCGAGCCTTGACTTTACTGTGTATGCTTCGAATGGTCTTCCTGTAGAAGTACTCGGAACAAAATGTGTAGATGTAAAGGTGGGCAGAGAGGAGTTGAAAGACCAAGGGCTTCTGGTAGTAAAGACTGTAAATGAGGAGAACGGTTTAAATATCATTTTGGGTACTAACATTATCGGTAATTGTTTGGGAGAAGTTGTGTTCTTGCTCCAACAGCTCGCTGAGATTGCCCGACCAAGGCAGAGAGGAGTAATCCAAAGAGAGATCCGGGCCCTGGTGTGTCAGCAGCAAGCGAAGCTTACCGACGGCGAAATTGGTAATGTACGGGTCACTGACTCAGATCCTATTGTGATACCCCCAATGAGTGAAATGATCATTTGGTGCAGGGCAGCCATAGGTCTGAGAGGACAGAATTACCAAGCTGTAGTAGAACCCACCATTCAGAACATAGACCTACACTTATGACTGCTAGAGGAGTAGTAGAAGTGGTGAATGGAAGAGTACCGGTACGGCTTCTCAATTGGGGAGATGATGAGGTAAATTTACCCCGTTATGCAACCATTGCTAAACTTCATGCTGTTGATAATAATTCTATTCTCCCGGCTGAGTCCTTAGACTCCTGTCAAATAGAGGAGGACAATGACCCAGCAACTCAGGTGGCGGAGTGGTGTCAGCAACTCCATGTTGGGACGGACACCACTCCCGCTCACCAGAAGCAAGGGGTATTACGGGTGGTGCAAGAGTACGCCCAAGTGTTTAGCAAAAATCCCCTTGATTTTGGGACAATTAAGGGAGTACAACATCATATCCCTACAGGCAGTCATCCTCCCATTAAAGAGCGGTATAGGCCCATACCTCCAGCTCATTATCAGAAGGCTAAAGAAATGTTGAATGATATGAAGAAAGCCGGGGTGATAAGGGATAGTTGTAGCCCCTGGGCAGCCCCTCTAGTTCTGGTTAAAAAGAAAGATGGTAGTATGAGAATGTGTGTGGATTACAGGCAGGTGAACCGCATAACACACAAGGATGCATACCCGCTACCACGCATAGAGGAATCATTAGCTGCTCTGAAAACGGCTAACTACTTTTCTACCCTTGATCTGACTAGTGGTTACTGGCAAGTGGCTGTGGCTGAGGAGGATCGTGAGAAAACGGCTTTCACCACCCCAATGGGGCTCTGTGAGTTCGACAGAATGCCGTTTGGGCTCAGTAGTGCCCCAGGAACATTTCAGAGAGTGATGGAAAACTGTCTGGGACATCTCAATTTTGAAACCGTGCTGCTATACCTAGACGACGTTATCGTGTATTCCAAGACATATGAGGACCATCTGAAGCACCTGGCAGAAGTGTTTGAGTCCCTGTCCAGGTACGGGATGAAATTAAAACCCTCAAAATGCCATCTACTCAAGCAGAAGGTACAATACTTGGGGCACATCGTCAGTTCGGAAGGAGTAGCGCCGGACCCAGAGAAAGTCACTGCCATCCAGAAGTGGCCGGAGCCGAAGAACCTTAAGGAAGTGCGACAGTTCCTGGGACTAACGGGTTACTACAGGAGATTCGTGAAAGATTACACGAAGAAGGCAGCTCCTTTACAGGACCTCCTGGTAGGACAATCTTTAAAGAGCAGAAACCCTCCTTTCAATTGGGGTAAGGAACAGGCTGAAGCATTTCAAAAGATGAAAGAGATCCTGACAGGTGATGAGATCTTAACCTATCCTGATTACAGCCAACCGTTCCTGTTGTACACCGACGCCAGTAATGAAGGGTTGGGAGCCGTTCTCAGTCAGAAGCAGAATGGACAAGAAAAAGTCATCGCATATGCTAGCAGAAAACTCAGGCCAACTGAAAGGAATCCGGAAAATTATAGCAGCTTCAAGCTAGAGTTTCTGGCGCTGGTCTGGGCCATTACTGAAAGATTTAAGCACTATCTGGCCTCCAATAAGTTCACGGCGTACACAGACAACAACCCGTTAACGCACCTGGAAACCGCCAAGCTGGGTGCCATGGAGCAGCGATGGATGGCTCGGTTGTCCAATTACCAGTTTACTATCAAGTACCGGGCAGGTCGAAAGAATGCTAATGCTGATGCGTTGTCCCGAATGCCGCATGACTCTGATACGGAAGAAGAATCGGACGACCTGGAAGAAATTGAGCTACCCGCGTTCCATCGAAATGGGGTAGTCCACGAGCATCGAGTCCACAGAAAGCAGAATGGTGCAACATTAAATCCTTTACCCCATCACAGCTGGAAAGAGACTCAGGACAGTGATCCAGTGGTCAGCCGCATCAAGGAGTTGTTAAGTCAGGAAGGCTCCTCTCTGGAAAAGGATGCACCTATGTCAGCCAAGCTCCTGTGGAACGAGAAAAGCAGGTTGTTCCTATACCGTGAGAAGTTGTGCAGGAGATACGTCAACCCCAGAACCCATGAGATGGTCTGGCAAATAGTGGTCCCCAAGGCAGACGTCCCAATGGTGTTGGAAGCGTACCACGATCAAGCAGGACACTTTGGCTGGAGGAAGCTGGAGACCCTGTTGAGATGCCGGTTCTACTGGGTAGGGATGCGCAGCTCTGTCGAGAGGTGGTGTCGGAACTGTGGACCCTGTGGTCTCAGAAGAAAGGACTACGGTAGTCAAAAGGCCCCCCTGCAACCTATCCGGACGACTCGTCCCCTGGAGATTGTGGCCCTGGACCACGTCAAACTGTCGCCGAGTAGATCTGGATACTCATACGCCTTGACCATGGTGGACCATTACTCCAGATTTCTGGTAGTCGTTCCAGTGAAAGACCAGACCGCAGTGACGGCCGCGAAGACCTTTCAAGCAAGCTTCTGCAGACCGCATGGGTATCCCGAGCAAGTCTTAACCGATCAGGGACCTGCTTTCGAAGCTGATTTATTCAAGGAATTCTGTCATATGTACGGGTGCAAGAAAATAAGAACAACACCATATCACCCTCAAACCAACGGTCTTTGTGAAAAGATGAACCATATTGTCCTTGACTTGTTGAGATCCATACCGTTGGAAGACAGGAATCGATGGCCGGATTTACTACCTGATTTGGTTGATTTGTACAACCATATACCTGTAAGCTCAACTAACTGCACTCCAGCCTATCTTATGAGAGCAAGGCCCGGAAAACTACCAATGGATCTAGAACTTGGAGTGGTAGAACCGGAGGCAGACGACGCTGTTGAGAACTGGGACGTCAATCGGCAAGAGCAATACAGAAGAGTACAAATCTGTGTGGAGGAAAGTCTTAATAAGGCACGGGAGAAACAGGAAGATGTTTACAACCGAAATGCTCCTGCCAAGCCTCTGATGCCTGGAGAGGTAGTATTAAAAAGAAAAAGAAAGATGCATAAACTGGATAATCAGTGGGAGCAAGAACCCTACGTCATACAAGATTCTAAATACGACAACAGAAAAGTTTGTGTCGTCAGTAAAGACGGAGGAAGAACAACAACCACGGTGTCCAGAGATCATTTGAAGTTGTGTCCAGAACACTTAAAGAGTTGTGAAAAGAACCCTGTCCTCAATCAAAGAGAAAGAAAGGAAGAGGTCATACACACCGATCTGGGAGATTTTCCTGCGGATTGGCCCCGACTGGGAGATGCTGTGATAATTCCAGTGTTGCAGTTTTATCAGCCACAAGAGGAAGTTCTACCTCCAGTTGTGCCTGTGGTGCCAGTTGAGCCCGCTCAGGAGTTACCCATCCCAGCAACACCTCAACCTGTGGAACCTCAAGATGGATCATCTGAAGCAGCGCCCCATACTATGGGATCCCCTGGTGAAGCTGACTCACACCGCCCAGCCATCAGTACGCTTGCCAGATCCATAGAAAGGTTAAGGCAGTTCTATAGTTTGCCGTTACGCAGTGCAGACAGATCGCAACTTGTTATACCTGAAACTACACCACGTAGATCAGAAAGAATCACAAAAGGGAAATTACCCATTAGATATCAGCAGTGATTATAACGAATTTGTGTGAACATTGTAAAAGTCTATATATATAAATGTGTTTTTTCTCTATTATGTCTTCGTTTAACAATGGACTCAGAGGCTGAGGACTGAGCCAGCCCAAAAACTGTATCCTGTAAATAGTTGCACTAAAGTGCCTTCTTAATGGTTTCACATGAAACCTTGACTCACCTCTGAACCAAAAACCCGTGTGGTGTGGCACTGAGTGAGGTCTGCATTTGGATGTCCTGCAGCCCACCCAGGACCCACGTTGAAGGTTTGGTGCGGGTCCTTCACAAGTATCTTGTATATATATTTATTAAATGCTACTTGATACTTTTGTATTTCTATATGTAAAATGTTATTGTTCGTAACGTTCAAGGTGTTCTCACCTCCCGGATGGGAAGATGTTATTGTTTCAATGTTTATTGCATAAACAAAATGTCTTTTATATTTTACAGCCCGGGAGTGCTGTCGTTTACCATGGGGGAATGTGTAGCCCTGGTACACAATACCAGGAGGATGAGTGGAGAGGTAACAGTTAAGGTCTCTTCATGACATCGTGTACACTTCTGACACACCCAGCAGGGTGTGGAAGGGAGTGATTTAGTTAGTCTGTGTCCGGACTTCAGAGTGAGAAGTCTGTGTTTTCCTGTCCTTGGACAGAGGAGAGTGTGTCCAGACTCAGGAGAGACAAGACGTCTTAGGGACTCTGCTCTATCTTCAGCTTCAAATTGTGGAGTCTAGTATAGGTACTTTAACGTACCCGAGCCTAGTCAAAGCTGTGCCCCACTGGAGACAGGCTGAGATATCTCCTGAGAACTGAGCAAGTCGAAGGGCAAAAGTGGAAGAAAGCAAGGAAGTGCTATAGGTGAAGAATACCTGCACGAATCTACCGGTTACTGGGGACCGAAGAATCATCTTTGTTTCAAGCAAGGTGATAAGATAGCCAGAAATCTACCGGACCCTAGGTCGCGGCGGATAAGCCCATACAGTCAGTACGTAACTGGGGTCAGAGGAAGTGAGGACCGTGAGTCAGTGCACGACAATATAGGAAATCACCTTTCTCACAAAAAAGGCTCCAACCACAACACTGATCGGGCAGAACAGCTAAAGATAAGCTGGAATCATAGAGAGGACTACGCTTCAGGCTGGTCGTACTCAGCTTCATTGGAGTTAAAGGAGGCCCCTAACTTGCTTAACCGTTTGCCTCAAAGCTCATCCTCCATCAACCCCATCAGCCTCCCTGGGACCTGCTTTATCATCCTGCAAGTAAAGGTATGGAAAGACGTTGACTGTGTGAGACTGAGTTATTATTGCATGCCTGCACAATCCCTACCTAACTACCGACCTGAGGGAAGAGTCCCACCTGTAGGGGACCCGACATCTAGCTGCCTCACCATCCCCCCAGAGATCTACAGCAGCGCTGGTACTAATTACCAGAATACTACAGGTGGCGTCACGAACTGTACATAAATCAACCCCCTGTAAATATATCCCCAACAACATACGCCAGACCGCCCGGGCCACAGACCGAGCCACAGCTACCTGTGACAAAATCCCCATAGACTTCTACGGGCTCGGCTCTGAGTACCCCATTGCCCTGGTAATCCACAATTGTGGTGGCGGGTCGACACATGTACAGTTCCTATAGCGTCTTGTGCTTGGGTGCGAGGAAACACAGGAGACACAGCAGGCCAGAGTATCTTCAAGCACTACAATAAATCTCCAAAGCAGGTTCAGGATCTCTTCTCTGTACCGTAATTCCTCTGCAAACATGGATTCACCAAACAGCAGGTTTCCAGAGTCCAAAAGTGTTCCAAGGTTCCTCAGTAGGGAATAGCTGGAGTACAAGTCCAAGGCTTCCAGGAGTCAGGTCACAGACTGACTGAGGCTTGATTCAGGAGCACTGATTGTTCAGCTGAGGCTGCTTAAGAAGCAAGAGGGAAGAATCAGGGCGGGAACATGAAAACTGGAAACTCCATATTAACTGAGGGCAAGAGCTGCAGAAAGACAGAAAGCAAAATGGCCGACGGAAAACTGAGTTTCAAGGAACATGTCAACAGAGACAAAGAACCTTACAGGATCTGTCATCTGTCCTGTGTGGTGTAGTATATAGAGGATCTGTCGGCTCTCCTGTGTGGTGTAGTATATAAAGGATCTGTCGGCTCTCCTGTGTGGTGCAGTATATAGAGGATCTGTCAGCTCTCCTGTGTGGTGTAGTATATAGAGGATCTGTCAGCTGTCCTGTGTGGTGCAGTATATAGAGGATCTGTCAGCTCTCCTGTGTGGTGTAGTATATAGAGGATCTGTCAGCTGTCCTGTGTAGTGCAGTATATAGAGGATCTGTCAGCTCTCCTGTGTGGTGCAGTATATAGAGGATCTGTCAGCTGTCCTGTGTTGTGTAGTATATAGAGGATCTGTCGGCTGTCTGTGTGGTGTAGTATATAGAAGATCTGTCAGCTCTCCTGTGTGGTGTATTATATAGAGGCTCTGTCCGCTCTCCTGTGTGGTGTAGTATATAGAGGATCTGTCAGCACTTCTGTGTAGTGTAGTATATAGAAGATCTGTCAGCTGCCCTGTGTGGTGCAGTATATAGAGGATCTGTCAGCTCTCCTGTGTGGTGTAGTATATAGAGGATCTGTCAGCTCTCCTGTGTCGTGTAGTATATAGAGGATCTGTCAGCACTTCTGTGTAGTGTAGTATATAGAAGATCTGTCAGCTCTCCTGTGTGGTGTAGTATATAGAGGCTCTGTCAGCTCTCCTGTGTTGTGTAGTATATAGAGGATCTGTCAGCTGTCCTGTGTGGTGCAGTATATAGAGGATCTGTCAGCTCTCCTGTGTGGTGCAGTATATAGAGGATCTGTCAGCACTTCTGTGTGGTGTAGTATATAGAGGATCTGTCAGCACTTCTGTGTGGTGTAGTATATAGAGGATCTGTCAGCACTTCTGTGTGGTGTAGTATATAGAGGATCTGTCAGCTGTCCTGTGTGGTGTAGTATATAGAGGATCTGTCAGCTGTCCTGTGTGGTGCAGTATATAGAGGATCTGTCAGCTGTCCTGTGTAGTGTAGTATATAGAAGATCTGTCAGCTCTCCTGTGTGGTGTAATATATAGAGGATCTGTCAGCTGTCCTGTTTAGTGTAGTATATAGAGGATCTGTCAGCTCTCCTGTGTGGTGTAGTATATAGAGGATCTGTCGGCTCTCCTGTGTGGTGTAGTATATAAAGGATCTGTCAGCACTTCTGTGTGGTGTAGTATATAGAGGATCTGTCAGCACTTCTGTGTGGTGTAGTATATAAAGGATCTGTCAGCACTTCTGTGTGGTGCAGTATATAGAGGATCTGTCAGCTGTCCTGTGTGGTGCAGTATATAGAGGATCTGTCAGCTCTCCTGTGTGGTGCAGTATATAGAGGATCTGTCAGCTGTCCTGTGTGGTGCAGTATATAGAGGATCTGTCAGCTGTCCTGTGTGGTGCAGTATATAGAGGATCTGTCAGCTGTCCTGTGTGGTGCAGTATATAGAGGATCTGTCAGCTCTCCTGTGTGGTGCAGTATATAGAGGATCTGTCAGCTCTCCTGTGTGGTGCAGTATATAGAGGATCTGTCAGCTGTCCTGTGTGGTGTAGTATATAGAGGATCTGTCAGCTCTCCTGTGTGGTGCAGTATATAGAGGATCTGTCAGCACTTCTGTGTGGTGTAGTATATAGAGGTTCTGTCAGCACTTCTGTGTGGTGTAGTATATAGAGGATCTGTCAACACTTCTGTGTGGTGTAGTATATAAAGGATCTGTCAGCACTTCTGTGTGGTGTAGTATATAAAGGATCTGTCAGCACTTCTGTGTGGTGTAGTATATAGAGGATCTGTCAGCACTTCTGTGTGGTGTAGTATATAAAGGATCTGTCAACACTTCTGTGTGGTGTAGTATATAGAGGATCTGTCAGCACTTCTGTGTGGTGTAGTATATAGAGGATCTGTCAGCACTTCTGTGTGGTGTAGTATATAAAGGATCTCTCAGCTGTCCTGTGTGGTGTAGTATATAGAAGATCTGTCAGCTCTCCTGTGTGGTGTAGTATATAGAAGATCTCTCAGCTGTTCTGTGTGGTGTAGTATATAGAGGATCTGTCGGCTCTCCTGTGTGGTGTAGTATATAGAGGATCTCTCAGCTGTTCTGTGTGGTGTAGTATATAGAGGATCTGTCGGCTCTCCTGTGTGGTGTAGTATATAGAGGATCTCTCAGCTGTCCTGTGTGGTGTAGTATATAGAGGATCTGTCAGCTCTCCTGTGTGGTGTAGTATATAGAGGATCTGTCGGCTCTCCTGTGTGGTGTAGTATATAGAGGATCTCTCAGCTGTCCTGTGTGGTGTAGTATATAAAGGATCTGTCAGCACTTCTGTGTGGTGTAGTATATAGAGGATCTGTCAGCTCTCCTGTGTGGTGCAGTATATAGAGGATCTATCAGCTCTCCTGTGTGGTGTAGTATATAGAGGATCTGTCAGCTCTCCTGTGTGGTGTAGTATATAGAGGATCTCTCAGCTGTCCTGTGTGGTGTAGTATATAGAGGATCTGTCAGCTCTCCTGTGTGGTGTAGTATATAGAGGATCTGTCAGCTCTCCTGTGTGGTGTAGTATATAGAGGATCTGTCAGCTCTCCTGTGTGGTGTAGTATATAGAGGATCTCTCAGCTGTCCTGTGTGGTGTAGTATATAAAGGATCTGTCAGCACTTCTGTGTGGTGTAGTATATAGAAGATCTGTCAGCTCTCCTGTGTGGTGTAGTATATAGAGGATCTCTCAGCTGTCCTGTGTGGTGTAGTATATAGAGGATCTGTCAGCTCTCCTGTGTGGTGTAGTATATAGAGGATCTGTCGGCTCTCCTGTGTGGTATTTTTACATAACTGCATGTTGGGCCCTGAGAATGATTTTTCTCTGGTGGACCCTAGGTACTCCAGTCCGCTGCTGCGTGTGTCCGTGGGCAAAAGACGCTGAATGTCAGCACGGGCCATAAAACGTCCCGCACACGTGCATACACATAACCCACATTAATGTCATCCATGTGACACGCATCGGCGCCGGGGAAGAAGCGTTACAGTAAGCGCTGTTCCCCGGCGCCGGGTGCTGAACACGGCTCTCATCATTCTCCCTTGCTCTGCTGGCGATCGGCACGGGCAGGTGAAAATGGTGAGAGCTGTGTTCAGCACCCGGCGCCAGGGAACAGCTCTTACTGTCACAATTCTTCCCTGGCGCCCGTCCTTGTGGTACTGATGCGGCACATGCATGCCCCACGTGTGCCGCAAGTATTACACACACGGGTTTTTATGTTTGGCATCTGTCACACACTAAAAGACACTTTCTATTGCAAAAAATAGTTTTTGCATCACCACATTTTGAGAGCTATAAGTTTTCCATATTTTGGCCCACAGAGTCATGTGAGGTCTTATTTTTTGCGGGAAGAGTTGACGTTTTTATTGGTACCATTTTCAGGCATATGACACTTTTTGATCTCTTTTTATAATGATCTTTGGGAGGCAGAATGAACAAAAAACAGTAATTCATGAATTTCTTTTGAGGGGGGGCGTTTATACCGTTCGGCGTGTGGTAAAATTGAAGAAGCAGTTCTTCGGGTTAATACGATTACAGCGATACTTCATTTATATCTTTTTTTATGTTTTGGCGCTTTTATACAATAAAAACTGTTTTATAGAAAATTCTTCTGAGAGCTATAACTTTTTTATTTTTCCGGTGAAGGAGCTGTATGGGGGCGGCTTGTTTTTTGCGGGACAAGATGACGTTTTCAGCGGTACCATGTTTATTTATAACCATCTTTTTGATTGAGGGTTATTCCACTTTTTGTTCGGCGGTTTGATGATAAAGCATTGTTTTTGCCTTTTTTTACGGTGTTCACTAAAGGGGTTAACTAGTGGGACAGTTTTATGGGTCATGTCATTACGGATGCAGCAATACCAAATATGTGTACTTTTATTGTTTAGATTTTTTTTCATTCAAATATTTATTTAGTGATAGAATAAATATTGATTTTTTTATTATTTTTTAAAAAATATTTTTACAATTTATTTTTTTTTTTATTTATTCTTTCTTTTACATTTTGTCCCACTATGGGACAATCATTTTTTGCATGCTGATTGCTTCTACAGCATGCAGATGAAGCAGCATCTGCATGCTATAGAAGCTGTCAGCGCTGCACTTACTGCACTGACCTGCGATACTTTCTGATCATGCACTGCGCATGGCCGGGAAGTTTCTCAGCTCTGGTGACCCGGATGTCCTCATGACGACATTGGGTCACCATGGCAGCAATAGGGACCCCGTGGGGTCTCCGATCCAAAGGCAGAGGGGCTGTCAGCCCTCTGCCTGCTCCCGGAATGCTGCGATCGTATTCGATCGTAGCATTTCGGGTACTAAAGTGCCGGGAGCTGTCTGTGTCCACTCCTGGCACTTAGTGCCGGGTGTCAGCTGTGAGAAACAGCTAACATCTGGCCGCCATCAGCTGCGCTGCTCCCCCCCACCCCATGAGCGCGGCCGATAGCTTTGACGTACTATCCCGTCCATGGTCAAATTGTGCCGGGTCACATGGACGGGATAGTACGTCAGATGTCAGAGAGGGATTAAAGTACTGCTGCATACCAAGCCTCATGTGCAATCACTGTTTAGAATTTATGTTTGAAATGTCCGTACAGCAAATGAGAGGTTAATTATGCAAATTATAGGCTAAAGCTAATAATAATATGAATGTCTCTATTCTGTAATTAAGATATAAAAATGACAAGGACAATAAAATATTGTGCTACCAATAAATATGTGAAGCATGCAAATGACTTGAGATAAGACATTGAATTTATACTAGAATATAAAGGTGAAAGGCCAAAATTAATATGTAAAATAAAATAATAAAGAAAAAAATGTGTTAAGTAACTATGTTGTTCTTTTCCTCCTTTGTATATACATAATGATGTCATCTTTTGTCAATATAGTGTCATATTTTTTCAGATAGTGGATAGCTATATAAGCTGCCAATATTAGCCCAGTGTATTGGGTGGTCACATGACTCAATTCTGCATATATATTTCAATCTTGTATTATTTTTTACCTTTTACAAAGCTATTGTTAATGACATAGGAGCTTTTGGATATTTTTTCCTTGATCACTTTAGTGTCCCCTTTTTGAGGCATTGCCTAATAGTTAATATTGTTACTGGTTTTATACATGGTTAATAAAGATTTATTGTTTTTGTGTTCTCTGGAACTCTTTGTTTTTTTCTGAGTTATACTTACAACCAGAAAATGAGTTTAATTGTGTTTCATTTTCTGCAGTGTTCCAAAATTATTGCTCATCAAGGATCACCAAGCTATGACTTGCCTACTTTGGACATCGTGGTCTGAAGAATTGAATGAACAAGTCGGAGAGGGAAGACCAGTAACTCGATGGCTTGATACAGTCAAAATAATGGCGGAAAAGACCCTGGTGGACCTATCTGGCCTTGTACAAGATCGATCTTCCTACAGGTGGTTTATCCATAAAGTCACCATGGCTCAAGATTGAGTCGAATGCTGTTAAGTAATAAATAATAACTTATTTTTACTTTAATGGAGCTGTGTAACAGCTTGTTTTCTTACACTCTGAGCTGATATTTATTTTTATTGGTACCAGACATTCATATGTTTTGATTGTGTTTGGAAAGTGTAACTGAATACCGTATATACTCGTGTATAAGTCGAGATTTTCAGCACTTTTTTTTGTGCTGAAAACGCCCCCCTTGGCTCATACACGAGTCATTGTCCAGAAAGCCGGCAGGGGGAGGTGGAGCAGCGGCAGGAGCCGGCCGCTGTGGCACAGTGACAGCTGCAGCCGCCTGCTAACAGAAGGCCTCATACTCACCCTCCTTGTACCTCGCTGCATCTCCGTCTCGGCAGCTCTCTCGTGCGCTGAGCGGTCATGTGGTACCGCTCAATAAGGTAATGAATATGCATGCGTCTCCACTCCCATCGGCGTGGAGCGCATATTCATTAACTTAATGAGCGGTACCACGTGACTGCTCAGCACAGGAGAGCTGCCACGCCGGGACAACGGAGATGCAGCGAAAGCATGAGGAGGGTGAGTAGGACGGGGGGAGCCGAGCCATGCGGGAGCGGGGAGCCACACAAACCAGGACAGGACGAGGAAGCCATATAGCAGGACAGGACGGAGGAGCCACATAGCAGGACAGGACGGGGAGCTGTTGTGAATACCTTGGAGGCGACTTCTGAGCTGGGGCTCCCTCCAGTGGTTGCTGAGGGTAATGAACTAATTAATGAATGGCCTTCAGCTGGTTCTGAATGGTAGGATATAAGTGTCCTGAGTTCCCATCAGCCTTGCCGGTAATCAATTTTTCTTCCTAGTCTTGCTTGGAGCTCAGCTTTCTTCCCTGCTCTCATTCAGAAAAGTGTTTGCAGTTTCCTCTGTTGGATTTTCACTGCTGGTTTGCTGCTTGCAGTGGACTGCAGCCTGATCTTCTTTTGGGGGTCTGGTGCTGCAACTGTGCTCAGTTTGTGTTTGCAAATTTGTTTTGTTCCTTTGTCACTTTTTATTTGCTAAATAGCTGTTTGTTACACCAGAGATCTGATTTAGGTGGCAGAGGTCGTGTGATCTCAGGTTTTTTGGTAATCAGAAGTGTTGGTATTTTTGTCAGGGTTTTGTTGGATTGCAGTCAGAATTCTTTCCTATACTTTTCTATCTAGACAGATTGGGCCCCAGCGTTTGCTCATTCTATTTTCTGTCTGTGTCCATGTTTTCTTCTTGTCTAACCGCCATTACATGTTTGGGGGCTTCCTATTTCTTTGGGGATTCTGCTACGGGGCAGATAGCTTTCATCTTTCTGCCTTTAGGTGTAGCTATCTCTCCGGCTGTGACGAGGCGTCTAGGATCACCGTAGGTATGCTCCACGGCTACTTCTAGTGTGGCGGTTAGTTTAGGTTACTGCAATCCAATAGTTGCCAGCCCTCTGGTGTATTACTACTTTTGCTATTTTTTGCAACTACTCCTCAGCTACCGAAACATAACAGGGAGCCACACATACCAGGACAGGTCGGGGGATCCACGTTCAAGTTTTGGTACATTTCTGGTACCCAAATTGAAAAAATGTTCGGTACCAGAACCTGGATTTCCACGGGTCCGCTCATCCATAGTTCTAAGGCTGGGTTCACATTAGCATTCGAGTCCATAGCGTGGTGCTGCAGGCTTCTTTCCTTAAAGCTCCACCTACTTCCGCATGGCTCCGCTTACTTCCGCATGCGTCCTGCGTACCTATCTTTAACATTGGGTACGCCGGGACATGCGTTGTATGCGGATGCGTCTGCATGCGGTGTTTTGATGTGCCCAACGAACGCAAGAAAATGCAACCTGTTGCGTTCTGAGGGCACGTCAAAACGCCGCACGAGGACGCATCTGCATACAACGCATGTCCCTGCGTACCCTATGTTAAAGATAGGTACGCAGGACGTATGCGTAAGTAGGCGAAGAAGTCCTCAGCACCACTCTGCGGACTCAAACGCTAATGTGAACCCAGCCTAAGTGCTTCGTGCACAAGTTATGTATATACAGTAGTAGACAAAAGTTCTAGGGCCTAATTGATTATTGCATTTGTACATGTTTTTTGTCCAGTTTTTGGTGTTCATCTTCTGTTTTTTATTTGCGCCTAATTCTTCTTTCAATTTGAACCTTTTTGAAAGCCTATGTTACACACGTGGTCAAAATTGCTGGTACCCCTCGTTTAATTATAATAGACACCCCGAGCACACTGAAAAATAGTCCAGAACGTTTCTATTCATTTGTGATTTTTATTTCGGCATTCTGATGAAACTCCAGCAAACGAAAAATATATATTTAAAGAAACAACAAAGCCCCAACGTTTCGGCCTATCTGGCCTTCATCCAGGGGGGTTTTCTATTTTAGAATGAAATACAACAGAAACAGAAAACAAGCATGTTACAATAAAGAAAAAACGTGTCACAATAAAGGAAACATAAAAAAAATTTTTATATATATTTTCATCTATTAAATCATTTGCCCCGTTCCATATATGTTATAGGGATATGTATTTAACGCATCACTATGCAATTTGCAAACCTGTTTTCTTGTACAAATTTAATAATGGTCAATAATTATATAAGAGAAAATATGTCCAATATTGTCCATGCGTATATATCTCTAATGGTGATAATCCCTTAATATTATCCGGAGGGGTAATCATTTATCATTTATCACAACCTGTGATATATGGCTCTGTGCCAGAAAGTTACCTTCGTATGTGGGATATAAATCATAAAGAGGAGGTGCAGTCAATCCTGTGTAGTTCTCTTGTTCCACAGATATGCCTGTATGTAATGTCAAATGCTATGTTTAGGACAAACGCTTCAAGGAAAGATACAGCCGTATGAAAACAAAAACTCAACTGGTATATGTACATCATGGCTAATGCGGTTCCAGGCGATCGGGTACCGAGTTTCAGACCCCGTGCATCCGGGTTATTATAGTTGCAATACCCTGGATATTCAAGCATAATTGTAGACGATCAATGTATGTTACCTGCGGTAGCGTGGGTGACAGACGTGGTGCGGTCCGGTGGAGCAGTACGCCGCCTGTGCCCTGTCGGCTTTTTATGCTCGTGGTGCGGGGTGATAGCCGTAAGTGAGATGCAATCTCGGGTAAAGGTCGTGAAACGGTGCCGACGTCACGCGCATGCGCATGGGCATCCAATGTGAACTCCATGTAACGAAGGTAATTCATTGTGCCTGCGACATGTAACGAGATCTTACTCGTGCGAAACAGTGATGATTAGTGCCCGTTCTCTAAGACATCTGAAAGGAGAAAGAAAAGTACAATAAATCAATATTTCATAATAATGATCTTGGCCGACAGAGAATCTAAGAGAAAACCTCGTATTCTCTATTTAATCCCATTGGTTCTAATGTTTATAATGTAAAGATCCAGAAGGCTTCCCTAGTTTTTAACTGTTTAACCCTGTCTCCCCCTCTGCGTGAGACAGGTATATGGTCTATCACCTGATATTTCAACTGGGAAACATTATGTCCCATGGCAGCAAAATGTGCTGGTATTGGTAACATTAGCTTATTACACCTGATAGTGGATTTGTGCTGTGAAATGCGGTCCCGGATATGTTGGGTGGTCTCGTTTAATGACAGAAAAAACCCACAATGGTGACAGAAATAACTTGAATCTGACAAAAGTAATAATAAATAAAAAATCTATGAAAATTAACAAATGAAAGTCAGACATTGCTTTTCAATCATGCTTCCACAGAATTAAAATAAAATTAAACGCATGAAATAGACCTGGACAGAAATGATGGTACCCTGAAAATAATGTGACAAAAGGGACATGTTAAATCAAGGTGTGTCCACTAATTAGCATCACAGGTGTCTACAATCTTGGAATCAGTGAGTGGCCTGTATAGAGGACTACAGATACTCGCTGTGCTGTTTGGTGACATGGTGTGTATCACACTCAAGATGGACCAGAGGAAGCAAAGGAAAGAGTTGTCTCAGAAGATTAGAAAGAAAATTATAGACAAACATGTTAAGGCCAGGGTCACACTGGCGACAAAATCGGACGACTGCAAAGCGATGAAATATCGCATTGCAGTCGGACCAATGTTAATCTATGGAGCAGCTCCCACCATCCGATTTTTTTGTCGTCCGTTTTATACGTGCGAGTGAAATCGCAGCATGCTGCGATTGTCACCGATTGTGGGTCGACAATCGCCAATGCAAGTCTATGGGTGCGATGAAAAATCGGATTACAAATGGACCGCACGTGTGACTTGCGATTAAATCGCATCGGTGTCCTTTAGAAAAGCCGGCAATTCATCCCCACACATTTTTTTTCAACGAATTTACACCTTTAATTAACCCCTACATGTATGAAATTTTGCACACATAAACTCATGTTATTGTTAGTGAAAACCATATATCAAACTACATGAAATGACATGGTTAACTGTATGTAAACCATGTGTCATTTCATGTCGGGTCTGTAATTTCACAAAAGCCGGCAATTGAATTAGCGGCTATTATACTATGTAGAAGTGTATGAACTATAAAATATATATATATATATATATATATATATATATATATATACACATATATTACACATATACACAGTGGTGGCCAAAAGTATTGGCACCCCTGCAATTCTGTCAGATAATACTCAGTTTCTTCCTGAAAATGATTGCAATCACAAATTATTTGCTATTTTTATCTTCATTTAATTTGCTTGCAAGGATAAAACACAAAAGAGAATGAAGCAAAATCAAATCCTTGATAATTTCACACAAAACTCCAAAAATGGGCCAGACAAAAGTATTGGCACACTCAGCCTAATACTTGGTTGCACAACCTTTAGCCAAAATAACTGCGAACAACAGCTTCCGGTAACCATCAATGAGTTTCTTACAATGCTCTGCTGGAATTGTAGACCATTCTTCTTTGGCAAACTGATCCAGGTCCCTGATATTTGAAGGGTGCCTTCTCCAAACTGCCATTTTGAGATCTCTCCACAGGTGTTCTATGGGATTCAGGTCTAGACTCATTGCTGGCCACCTTAGAAGTCTCCAGTGCTTTCTCTCAAACCATTTTATAGTGCTTTTGGATGTGTGTTTTGGGTCATTGTCCTGCTGGAAGACCCATGACCTCTGAGGGAGACCCAGCTTTCTCACACTGGGCCCTACATTATGCTGCAAAATTTGTTGGTAGTCTTCAGACTTCATAATGCCATGCACCGGTCAAGCAGTCCAGTGCCAGAGGCAGCAAAGCAACCCCAAAACATCAGGGAACCTCCACCATGTTTGACTGTAGGGACCGTGTTCTTTTCTTTGAATGCCTCTTTTTTTTTCCTGTACAATCTATGTTGATATTTTCCAAAAAGCTCGACTTTTGTCACATCTGACCAGAGAACATTCTTCCAAAACGTTTTAGGCTTTCTCAGGTAAGTTTTGGCAAACTCCAGCCTGGCTTTTTTATGTCTTGGGGTAAGATGTGGGGTCTTCCTGGATATCCTACCATACAGTCCCTTTTCATTCAGACGCTTACGGATAGTACGGGTTGACACTGTTGTACCCTCGGACTGCAGGGCAGCTTGAACTTGTTTGGATGTTAGTCGAGGTTCTTTATCCACCATCCGCACAATCTTGCGTTGAAATCTCTCGTCAATTTTTATTTTCCTTCCACATCTAGGGAGGTTAGCCAC
Source organism: Oophaga sylvatica (assembly GCA_033576555.1). Lineage (NCBI taxonomy): Eukaryota > Metazoa > Chordata > Amphibia > Anura > Dendrobatidae > Oophaga > Oophaga sylvatica. Next base: position 59,710 of record JARQOD010000194.1, on the reverse strand, counting down.
AGTGCCATGGGCTTTAAACTTCTTGATGACACTGCGCACGGAAGACACAGGAACATTCAGGTCTTTGGAGATGGACTTGTAGCCTTGAGATTGCTCATGCTTCCTCACAATTTGGTTTCTCAAGTCCTCAGACAGTTCTTTGGTCTTTTTTATTTTCTCCATTCTCAATGTGGTACACACAAGGACACCGGACAGAGGTTGAGTCAACTTTATTCCATGTTAACTGGCTGCAAGTGTGATTTACTTATTGCCAACACCTGTTAGGTGCCACAGGTAAGTTACAGGTGCTGGTAATTACACGAATTAGAGAAGCATCACATGATTTTTCAATCAGTGCCAATACTTTTGTCCACCCCTTTTTTAGGTTTGATGTGGAATTATATCCAATTTGGCTTTGGGTCAATTCTTTTTGTGTTTTTTCATTGAAGACAAATTAAATGAAGATAAAAATAGCAAATAATTTGTGATTGCAATCATTTTCAGGAAGAAACTGAGAATTATCTGACAGAATTGCAGGGGTGCCAATACTTTTGGCCACCACTGTATATATATATATATATTTATATCCTTTCTTTTATGATTTAAAAACTATTCATTTGGATCCATTATATGTCGGTTTTGCTAGCCACCGACAAAATCTCGCAAGTCGGATGTCAATCGGATGTGAAACGTACGCTCAGATGCGACTAAATCGCATCATCGCAGTACAATCAGATGACAGACGGATCAATGTTCATGAAACTTTTGTGCGATAATAGACCGACTAAAACTGTCCGATTTTTTAAACGTTGTGTGCGACCCCTGTTGTGAATGGACTTGAGATGAGTTCTGAGCAGAGGCTCCCTCTGGTGGTTACAAGCGGTACTGGACTGTCCAGTGAAGATTGTGAGGATTGGGAATCAGGTGTTACTGACTGGTCTTATATAAGGGAGTCGCCTTCCCATCAGGGTTGCCGGTGATCAATTGTTCTGGTCTCAATCCTTGATTCCTGTTTCCTTTGTAGCCTGCTGTGTCGTGTCTGCATCTCCTGCTAACAGATAAGACATTTTCTTCTTTTTGTTTTTGTGCTTGATTTTTGCATTTTGTCCTGCACTTCTGTGGGGGCCTTCAGGGTCCCCTCCGGGGGCTTTTGCCCTCTCAGTTTAGTTCAGCCACTGATGTTTTGTACATTTGCTTTTTCCAGTTTTTTCAGTGGCTGCTGTTTTGATTTTGTTACACCAGAGAACTAATTTAGGTGGTAGAGGTCGTGTGATCTCAGGTGTTTTTGAAATTAGTAGAGTTGGTGCTTTTCAGGTTTTTTGGGATTGCAGTAAGTGCCCTTCCTATCCTTTTCTATTTAGATAGTTTGGGCCCCAACGTTTGCTCATACTATTTTCTGTCTGTGTCAGTATTTCTTCTTGTTTAACCGCCATTACATGTTTGGGGGCTTTCTATGTTCTTTGGGGATCTTCTCCGGGGCAGATAGCTTTCCTCCTTCTATCTTTAGGTATAGTTAGTTTCTCAGGCTGTGACAAGGCGTCTAGGACCAACGTAGGAACGCTCCACGGCTGCCTCTAGTTGTGGTGGTTAGTCAGGGTACTGCAATCTCATAGATTCCAACTGCTCTGGTGTATTGCCTTTTTTACCTGCACTCCTCAGCTACCAAATCATAACAGTATCACCGGCCTAAACTGAAAATTATATGGTACTCACAGAAGGGAAAAATATTGTGAAAGAAAAAAAAAAGGTTGTCAGAGTTGTCAGAGATATTTTTCTGTTTGTTGATTTTTTTTTTTTCCCTCTGTATCTCTGGGTGCTGGGGAGGATTTTTTCTCTCAATGGAGTTTGCACAGTTGTCTGGCCGTGTGGATCAGCTTGCCACTGAGGTTCAGAGTATTGCTACCTATCTTGCTAGGTTGCCTGTTGTGGAACCTAGGATTCCCATGCCAGATTTGTTTTTGGGGGATCGAGCCAAGTTTCTGAATTTCAAAAATAATTGTAAATTGTTTTTTGCCTTAAAATCTAAGTCCTCAGGGAACGCAGCACAGCAGGTTCAAATTGTCATCTCTCTCCTGCGCGGCGATCCTCAGGATTGGACTTTTTCCCTGACACCTGGGGATCCTGTTTTGAGTGATGTTGATGCATTTTTTCAGGCCTTGGGGTTATTGTACGATGAGCCTAATGTCACTGATCAAGCTGAAAAAGCCTTTGTCATTAAATCAGGGGCTTGATGACGCTGAGTTATACTGTCAGAGATTCCGGTGGGCAGTCCTGACCAAATGGAATGACGACGCTTTGGCAGCCCTTTTTCGGAAGGGTCTGTCAGATAATGTAAAAGATGTTATGGTGGGATTCCCTATCCCCTCTGGTCTCAATGATTCTATGTCATTAGCGATTCAAATTGACAGACGTTTGCGTGAGCGGAGAAGTATGCGTGGAATAGTGTTGCCTTGTGAACCAGCTTCTGAACCCATGCAGTGTGATAGAGTGGCTTCTGGGGCACAGCGTCATGAGTTTCGAAAGCGCAATGGGTTATGTTTCTACTGTGGTGATGCCTCTCATGCTATTTCAGTCTGCCCTAAGCGGGGAAGACGTTTTGCACGCTCAGTTGTCTTGGGTAGTGTTCAGACTAAGTTTTTATTAACTGTTACTCTGATATGCTCTCTGTCCTCATTTTCTGCTCAGGCTTTCGTTGATTCGGGAGCAGCTATTAACCTGATGGATTTTGATTTTGCTAAACGTTGCGGGTTTCCCTTGATACCCTACAGAAGTCTATTCCTCTACTGGGGATCGATTCTACCCCTTTGGCTGAGAATAAACCTCAGTTCTCTACTCAGGTGATAATGAGGGTTGAACCTGATCGTCAGGAGAGCTGCAAATTTTTGGTTCTGTATAATCTGCATGACATTATCGTGCTGGGTTTCCCTTGGTTACAGTCTCATAATCCTGTTTTGGATTGGAAATCTGTGTCTGTAACCAGTTGGGGCTGCCAATGTGTTAATACCAACACTCCTGTTTTTTGTGCCTCCCCCAAGGCTCAGGATGTTCCTGACTTTTTGATTGATTTTTCTGATGTGTTTAGCGAAAGTAAATCTGCATCCTTGCCTCCCCATAGGAGCTATGACTGCGCTATTGAATTAGTGCCGGGTAGTAAATTCCCTAAAGGTCGCCTTTTTAACTTGTCTGTACCTGAACATGACGCTATGCGGTCTTATATCAAGGAGTCATTGGAGAAGGGTCATATCAGACCATCCTCTTCACCCTTAGGTGCCGGTTTTTTCTTTGTGGCCAAAAAGGATGGTTCATTAAGGCCGTGTATTGATTATCGTCTTTTGAACAATATTACTGTGAAATATCAATATCCGTTACCCTTGATTTCTGACCTGTTTTCCAGGGTGAAAGACGCTACTTGGTTTACCAAGCTTGACCTCAAGGGGGCATATAACCTTATTCGCATTAAGCACGGGGATGAATGGAGGACGGCATTTAACACCCTGAGGGGCATTTTGAGTACCTTGTGATGCCCTTTGGGCTCACTAATGCTCCTTCTGTCTTCCAGTCCTTCATGAATGACATTTTCAGGGATTTTGTGGATAAATTTCTGATTGTTTATTTGGATGATATCTTGATTTTTTCTAATGACTGGGACTCTCATGTGAAACATGTTCGAACTGTATTCCAGATTTTGAGAGAGAATGCTCTGTATGTGAAGGGATCAAAGTGTCTTTTTGGCGTACAGAGGATCTCATTTTTGGGATTCATTTTGTCCCCATCTGTTATTGAAATGGACCCGGTCAAGGTTCAGGCCATCTGTGATTGGGTCCAACCTACTTCATTAAAGGCTCTTCAAAGATTTTTGGGTTTTGCCAATTTTTATCGTAAATTTATTGGTAATTTCTCGGTTATTGTTAAACCATTAACTGATTTGACCAAAAAGGGTTCTGATGTGGTGAATTGGCCTCCTGAGGCAGTCTCTGCATTTCAGGAACTTAAGCAGAGATTCACTTCTGCTCCTGTTCTACGGCAGCCTGATGTTTCTCTGCCATTTCAGGTGGAGGTTGATGCCTCTGAAATTGGGGCAGGTGCCGTTTTGTCCCAAAGAGATCCAGAGACCTCTAAAAGTAACCCTTGTGCCTTTTTCTCTTGAAAATTTTCTCCTACTGAACGTAATTATGACGTTGGTAATCGGGAGTTATTGGCCATGAAGTGGGCTTTTGAAGAGTGGAGACATTGGCTGGAGGGAGCCAAACATCAGGTGGTGGTCCTTACGGACCATAAGAATCTGGTTTATCTGGAATCTGCCAAGCGACTTAATCCTAGACAGGCCAGGTGGGCCTTGTTTTTCACACGTTTTAATTTTGTGGTTTCCTTTCTTCCTGGCACTAAGAATGTTAAGGCGGATGCCCTCTCGAGGAGTTTCCTTGCGGACTCTCCTGAGGTATCTGATCCTTCTGCTATTTTGAAAGAAGGTGTAGTTCTTTCCGTCATCTCGCCCAATTTGAGACTGGCTCTGGAAGGGTGTCAGGAGGATAGGCCCGAGCGCTGCCCTGTTGGGAAATTGTTTGTCCCGGACCAGTGGAAAAAGAGTGTGATGTCTGAGATTCATTGTTCCGCGTTGGCCGGTCATCCCGGAATTTTTGGTACCAGAGACTTGGTTAGTCGGTCCTTTTGGTGGCCTACCTTGTCTCGTGATGTCAGGGAATTTGTGCAGTCCTGCGGGACTTGCTCTCGCTCCAAGCCTTGCTCTCGCTCTAGTGGTTTGTTGATGCCATTGCCTGTGCCCAAGAGACCATGGACCCATATCTCTATGGATTTAATTTCCGACCTCCCTGTTTCTCAGAGAATGACCGTCATCTGGGTGATTTGTGATAGGTTTTCCAAGATGATACATCTTGTGCCATTACCTAAGTTGCCTTCCTCCTCTGAATTGGTGCCTTTGTTCCTTCAGCACGTGGTTCGTTTACACGACATTCCTGAGAACATTGTGTCTGACAGAGGAGTCCAGTTTGTTTCCAGATTTTGGAGGACCTTTTGTTCTAAGCTTGGTGTTCAGTTGTCTTTCTCCTCGGCGTTTCATCCTCAGACCAATGGTCAAACTGAGAGAACAAACCAGACATTGGAGACTTATCTAAGATGCTTTGTGTCTGCTGATCAGGATGACTGGGTCTCTTTTTTGCCTTTGGCTGAGTTTGCTCTTAATAATAGGGCTAGCTCTGCCACTTTGATGTCTCCATTTTTCTGTAATTCTGGGTTTCACCCTCGATTTTCTTCAGGACAGATGGAGGCTTCTGCCTGTCCAGGTGTTGACTCTGTTGTGGAGCGTATGCAACAGATTTGGGACCAGGTAGTGGAGAGGTTGTCCCTCTCTCAGGAGAGGGCCCAGCGGTTTGCTAACCGGCATAGGACTGATGGTCCTCGGTTTAAAGTGGGGGACTTGGTCTGGTTGTCCTCAAAAAATATTCCTATGAGAGTGGCATCTCCTAAATTTAAGCCTAGGTTCATTGGACCTTATAAGATCATGGAGATTCTTAATCCTGTTTCTTTTCGTTTGCTTCTTCCAGGGACATTTAAGATCCACAACGTGTTCCACAAGTCCTTGTTGAAGAGGTTTGTTGAGCCAGTGGTTCCTACTGCTTTGCCTCCTGACCCTGTTCTGGTTGAGGGCAATATGGAGTTTGTGGTTGAGAAAATATTGAATTCTCGTTTTTCTAGACAGAAACTCCAGTATTTGGTTAAGTGGAGAGGTTATGGTCAGGAAGACAATTCTTGGGTGTTTGATTCGGACATCCATGCTAGGAGACTCATCCGTGCGTATCATAGAACTCATCCTGACCGACCTGGTTGCTCAAGTGAAGGTTCTGTGACCCCTCCTCAAGGGGGGGGTACTGTTGTGAATGGACTTGAGATGAGTTCTGAGCAGAGGCTCCCTCTGGTGGTTACAAGCGGTACTGGACTGTCCAGTGAAGATTGTGAGGATTGGGAATCAGGTGTTACTGACTGGTCTTATATAAGGGAGTCGCCTTCCCATCAGGGTTGCCGGTGATCAATTGTTCTGGTCTCAATCCTTGATTCCTGTTTCCTTTGTAGCCTGCTGTGTCGTGTCTGCATCTCCTGCTAACAGATAAGACATTTTCTTCTTTTTGTTTTTGTGCTTGATTTTTGAATTTTGTCCTGCACTTCTGTGGGGGCCTTCAGGGTCCCCTCCGGGGGCTTTTGCCCTCTCAGTTTAGTTCAGCCACTGATGTTTTGTACATTTGCTTTTTCCAGTTTTTTCAGTGGCTGCTGTTTTGATTTTGTTACACCAGAGAACTAATTTAGGTGGTAGAGGTCGTGTGATCTCAGGTGTTTTTGAAATTAGTAGAGTTGGTGCTTTTCAGGGTTTTTTGGGATTGCAGTAAGTGCCCTTCCTATCCTTTTCTATTTAGATAGTTTGGGCCCCAACGTTTGCTCATACTATTTTCTGTCTGTGTCAGTATTTCTTCTTGTTTAACCGCCATTACATGTTTGGGGGCTTTCTATGTTCTTTGGGGATCTGCTCCGGGGCAGATAGCTTTCCTCCTTCTATCTTTAGGTATAGTTAGTTTCTCAGGCTGTGACGAGGCGTCTAGGACCAACGTAGGAACGCTCCACGGCTGCCTCTAGTTGTGGTGGTTAGTCAGGATACTGCAATCTCATAGATTCCAACTGCTCTGGTGTATTGCCTTTTTTACCTGCACTCCTCAGCTACCAAATCATAACAGACCCGGCCTAAAGGTAAAAGTTATGAGACCATCTCCAAGCAGCTTTATGTTTCTGTGACTACAGTTGCACATATTATTCAGAAATTTAAGATCCATGGGACTGTAGCCCATGGATCTTGTTTTCTCCTTTTTCATGTTCACCATTAGGGGCTCTGTTTTAGTTTTTTGGATGTTTTTGCCTGATTAATTACCTTATTACTTTTTAAAAAGGTTCAACATTTTCACAAATGTATTTTTGTCGCCCTCCCTGAGTAATTTTACATATACCAGATATTCTGGTGCAAATTTTACTGTATTTTGACATATGTGTGACTTTTTGCGCTGTAAAGTCAAAACGTTGATCAAAGAAAAATTAGCAAAATTCATGAACCACATGCTCCATTCTGAAGACTTTTCCAAAAAAATCAACAAATACAAGAAAATGTAACTTGAAAAAAAGCATATGATGAATGTGACCCTAAGTACTTTGCCTAAAAGTTTTGCACAGCATTGTGTGGTGTGTGTATACAGTATGTGATGTGTATGTACAGTGGGTTCGGAAAGTATTCAGACCCCTTTAAATTTTTCACTCTGTTTCATTGCAGCCATTTGGTAAATGCAAAAAAGTTCATTTTTTTCTCATGTAGAAATGTAGAAATTTTTGTAAATTTGTTAAAAAAAAAAACTGAAACATCACATGGTCATAAGTACTCAGACCCTTTGCTCAGACACTCACATTTACGTCACATGCGGTCCATTTCCTTGTGATCCTCCTTGATATTGTTCTACTCCTTCATTGGAGTCCAGCTGTGTTTAATTAAACTGATAGGACTTAATTTGTAAAGACACACACCTGTCTATATAAGACCTCACAGCTCACAGTGCATGTCAGACCAAATGAGAATCATGAGGTCAAAGGAACTGGCCAAGGAGCTCAGAGACAGAATTGTGGCAAGGCACACATCTGGCCAAGTTTACAAAAGAATTTCTGCAGTACTCAATGTTCCTAAGAGCACAGTGGCCTCCATTATCCTTAAATGGAAGAAGTTTGGGACCACCAGAAGTCTTCCTAGACCTGGTCGTCCAGCCATTCTGAGCAATCGTGGGAGAAGAGCCTTGGTGAGAGAGGTAAAGAAGAACCACAAGATCACTGTCGCTGAGCTCCACAGATGCAGTAGGGAGATGGGAGAAAGTTCCACTATCACTACAGCCATCCACCAGTCGGGCCCTTATGGCAGAGTGGCCAGACATAAGCCTCTCCTCAGTGCAAGACATATGAAAGCCCACATAGAGTTTGCCAAAAACACATGAAGGACTCCCAGACTATGAGAAATAAAATTCTCTGGTCTGATGAGACAACGATAGAACTTTTGGATGATAATTCTAAGCGGTATGTGTGGAGAAAACCAGGCACTGCTCATCACCTGCCCAATCCCTGTGACCATTCTTGACTGGCCCATAAAGAGCCCTGACCTAAGCCCAATTGAGCCTCTCTGGAGAGACCTGAAAATGGCTGTCCACCAACGTTTACCATCCAACTTAACGGAACTGGAGAGGATCTGCAAGGAAGAATGGCAGAGGATCCCCAAATCCAGGTGTGAAAAACTTGTTGCATCATCCCAAGAAGACTCATGGCTGTACTAGCTCAAAAGCGTGCTTCTACTCAATACTGAGCAAAGGGTCTGAATACTTATGTCCATGTTATATTTCAGTTTTTCTTTTTTAATAAATTTGCAAAAATTTCTACATTTCTGTTTTTTTCCAGTAAAGATGGGGTGCAGAGTGTACATTAATGAGAAAAAAATGACCTTTTTTGCATTTATCAAATGGCTGCAATGAAACAAATAGTGAAAAATGTAAAGAGGTCTGAATACTTTCCGAACCCACAGTAGTATGTGTATATAGCATGTGGTGTATGTGAATATAGTATGTGGTGTGTATTTGTATATTACATGTCGTGTGTATATAGCATGTGTGTGTGTATAGTTTGTGGTGTGTATGTATTTGTATATAGTATGTCGTGTGTGTATATAGTATGTGGTCAGAGGCGGGCTGGGTCAGACAGCAGGGAGGCAAATGCTGTGCACTGGGCAGGCCGTCAGATGACGCTCACAGACCACGTCTGCTGTTCTGTACTGTGATGCGGCCAGTAGTAAACATGGCTGCGCCATCACAGTCTGTCTCATTAGCCGCAAACCATGGCTTGTGACATCAGCGTCCTCATGCAAACGGCGCAATGATTTAATTGTCTTGCGCCGCTCTGCAGGCCGGAAGAGAAGATAGAAGCTGCAGTTCTGGAAATCAGGAGGAAGTGAGTTAACTTCATATTTTATATGAATGGGTGTGGAGCAACTACTATTATATATATATATGTATGGGAACTGGGGACATCTACTATTATATATGTGTGAACTGGACCATCATTTTGCATATATATTTAATATATATATATTTATATATATATATATAATGGGGGGAACATTATACTATATATATGGGGAACTGGGCCCATCATATATATATGGGGGGACAGGGACATCATACTATATATATGGGGAGATGGGCTATCATACTATATACAGTATATGGGGAACTGAGTCCTTCATGTGGGAAAACTGGGGCCATCATACTACATATATGGGGGAACTGAGGCCATCATACTATAAATATGTGGGGCAGGGGCCATCATACTTTATACATGGGGGAACTGAGGCCATCATACTATATATATGTGGTAACTGAGGCCATCATACTATATATATATGTGTATCAGGAGTCATCATACTTCATATATGGAGTAATGTGGTCATACTATATATATGGGAGAACTGGGGCCATCATAATATATATGAGGAGAACTGAGGCCATCATACTATATATATGGGGAACTGGGACCATCATAATATATATGGGGAGAACTGAGGCCTCATCTATATATATATATATATATATATAATAGGGGAACTGGGACCATCATAATATATTTGGGGAGAACTGAGGCCATCATACTATTTATATGGGGGAACTGGGGCCATCATACAATATATATAGAGGGGAACTGGAGCCATAATACTATATAAATATATGAGGAGAACTGGCGACATCATACTGTATATATGGGGAAATTGGGGCTATCTTGCTATATATGGAGGAACTGGGGCCATCATATTATATATATGTGGATCATGAGTCATTATACTATATACATGGGGAGAACTGGGGTCATACTATATATATATATATATATATATATATATATATATATATATATATATATACAGTACAGACCAAAAGTTTGGACACACCTCATTCAAAGATTTTTCTGTATTTTCATGACTATGAAAATTGTAGAATCACACTGAAGGCATCAAAACTATGAATTAACACATGTGGAATTATACATTACACTTTACAAAAAAGTGTGAAACAACTGCAAATATGTCTTATATTCTAGGTTCTTCAAAGTAGCCACCTTTTGCTTTGATTACTGCTTTGCACGCAGAAAAGGTGAACGGCTGGACACTACATACCTAGTTCCCACCGTGAAGCATGGAGGAGGTGGTGTGATGGTGTGGGGGTGCTTTGCTGGTAACACTGTTGGGGATTTATTCAAAATTGAAGCGGAGAGCGGTCCAGCTCACCCCAAACCATCTCGATTGGGTTCAGGTCTGGTGACTGTGGAGGCCAGGTCATCTGGCGTAGCACCCCAACACTCTCCTTCTTGGTCAAATAGCCCTTACACAGTCTGGAGGTGTGTTTGGGGTCATTGTCCTGTTGAAAAATAAATGATGGTCCAACTAAACGCAAACCGGATGGAATAGCATGCTGCTGCAAGATGATGTGGTAGCCATGCTGCTTCAGTATGCCTTCAATTTTGAATAAATCCCCAACAGTATCACCAGCAAAGCACCCCCACACCATCACACCACCTCCTCCATGCTTCACGGTGGGAACCAGGCATGTAGAATCCATCCGTTCACCTTTTCTGCGTGCAAAGCAGTAATCAAAGTAAAAGGTGGCTGCTTTGAAGAACCTAGAATATAAGACATATTTTCAGTTGTTTCACACTTTTTTGTAAAGTGTAATGTATAATTCCACATGTGTTAATTCATAGTTTTGATGCCTCCAGGGTGATTCTACAATTTTCATAGCCATGAAAATACAGAAAAATCTTTGAATGAGAAGGTGTATCCAAACTTTTGGTCTGTACTGTATATATATATATATATATATATATATATATGAACTGGTGCCATCATACTTTATATATGGAGAAGCTGGGGCCATCATACTACATGGGGAGAACTGGTGTCATACTATATGTATATATATTGTAAGGTTTCAACTCACTCGGCTGCTTCAGAGGTAATCAGGAGACACTTTTCTTATCCAAAAATCATCAGGTTTATTACATCATAAACCTCACAGTCACATGCAATACAAATCTTCAGTACTTCAGCTCCTGCTTGGAGCCTCACTCCTCAGACACAGAGACCTCTCTGTAATGTCCTGCCTGGACACATGGTAGTCTGTTCACACTCACAGACTCCCACACACTCTAACAGGTGCCAAGCACACTCCATTACATAGGTGTAACCCCGCCCACAGGTGAGGTCAGGATCACATGGTTAGGTCACCTGATCATGACCTCATCACAGGTCCTTCAGATACACATAACCACATACAGGTTTTATCCCTGGTATTCAAACACATACCCCTTGGGTGGGTTTGTAGGTGACTGGACCCACCCAGCTCTCCTAGTCACCTGGAAGCCTCCCAATATATAGCACAACTCTCAGCAGTAGATCTGCTGAACAAAACATGCCCAGGCTTCCATCACAGGGCCACCCACCTCTGCGATACATACCGTCCATCTATCACATGCCTCCATGCATATCCCGAGGAGCATACACAGTGCCCCCTAGCTCATCAGGGGTCACTACACCACAATATATACTATATATATATATATATATATATACGTATATATATATATATATATATATATATATATATATGGGAACTGGGGCCATCATACTATATGGGGGAACTGGGGCCATCATACTATATGGGGAAACTGGGGCCATCATACTATATATATGGGGGGAACTGGGGCCATCATACTATGTATATGGGGAGAACTGGGGCCATCATACTTTATATATGGGGAAAATGGGGCCATCATACTATATACGGGTGAACTGGGGCCATCCTACTATATATATGTGTCACGCGTTCAGGAAGCTCTGAGCGTGTCATGCTTGCGTTCCAGAAGCGAGGGATAGGAAGTCACTTCTTCATGGAGGCAAGCTCATAGACAATTGCCTGCGCCGCTTCACAAGCCATTTAGCTGACATCAGAAACACCTGCATTGAGGGCTATTTAAAAATGCACATATAGCACACAGGTATGCCCCTATTGGAAGAAGCCCAGTTTGCGAAACGGCGCTGTCGGGGTAGCCGTGGGGAACTGATCATCGTACATTGATGTAAGTAGCAGTTTGTTTTACCACATGGTGGTGTTTCACTACATTGGCATGTCAGCATTTATTTAAGATCGATATTCAGGAAATTCCTTGGATTGGTTAACGGGCAGTAGGATTGGAATCCACTTTTTGATGAATTAACTTCAATGCTCTGGTATGCCAATCTGTTCAGGGTTATTTCAAGATACTTTCTTGTTTGGAAATGAGGTTGTTTCATTCCATATGCTGATGCAGCACATACGACGTGTTTAGCTGCACTTTGTGACTATCTCTCTTAGGGCACACAGCACCTTATTTAAATACTTTTTGACATCAGAACAGGTGAATACAGCCAGTCTTGTTGAAATAGTAGGATTTTTTATCCACTGTGTTGGCAAGTACATTTAAAAAGGCATTTTTTCTTAAACTGGTCTGTACATGGCTTTTTGCATTTGGTCATATATATACACAGATAAGGACTTCCATCTCAATATTTTGTGAAGATAGGATTTAATGATTGTGATCCTTCTTTTTGTCCATATCGATGTAGACATGGAAATCCTTTTTTGGCCATTTTTATGATAAATGCTTATATATCTTTGATATATATATATATAAAGTATGCATGATTTTTTGACATTAATATTGTTGCTGTGATGCTCTTTATTTTGCGGTGTTTTCACATCCCCATGACCTTTTGGTGTATTGTCCCTTGTGTTTTTAATCTTTATTTTGTTTTGTTTATGATCAATAAAATTGTGATTTTATTTACATAATTGCGTAGTACACCTTTTTCGACCATTTACATTTGGTAGATATGTTTTTGAATTGTTGAACTAGGGTAATCATACTATATACTATATATGGAGGGAACTGGTGCCATCATACTACATATATGGGGAGAACTGGGGCCATTATACTACTTATATGGGGAGAACTGGGGCCATCATACTGTATACTGTGAATGGGGAACTGGGGCTATCATATTATATATATGGGTGGACTGGGGCCATCATACTATATATTTATGTGGGCCAGTGGCCATCATATTATATATATGGGGAGAACTGGGGTCATCATACCATATACATGGGGGAACTGGAGCCATCATACTATATACATGGTGGAACAGGGGCCGTCCTACTGTATATATGGGGGGAACTGCGGCCATCATACAACATACAGGTGCTTCTCACAAAATTAGAATATCATCAAAAAGTTAATTTATTTCAGTTCTTGAATACAAAAACTGAAACTCATATAGAGTCATTACAAACAGAGTGATCTATTTAAAGTGTTTATTTCTGTTAATGTTGATGATTATAGCTTACAGCTAATGAAAACCCAAATGTCATCTCAGTAAATTAGAATAATTAACAAAACACCTGCAAAGGCTTCCTAAGCATTTAAAAAGGTCCCTTAGTCTGTTTCAGTAGGCTCCATAATCATGGGGAAGACTGCTGACTTGACAGATGTTCAGAAGGTAGTCAATGACACACTCCACAAGGAGGGTAAGCAACTGTTAGTTTTAAAGAAAAAAATTGCGTTGGCGCCCGCGTAATTTTAATAACCAGCTGTCACGCTGTATAGCAGATATATATATACAATGTCAGTAATCTATCAAGTGGGACAACATTCTATATATCATATAAATAGGTAATATTAACATGTACATATAGCATAGTATTACCTGACATAATATCCTGTGGGTCAATACTGAATCCGTTTCACGCTGTCTCCGGCTAGAGGTGGACCGGGGTCTATGCTGACCCTAAACTGGGGTCCTGACTAGTCCCTCTACCTGGAGGTACTGTTAATGGTACAGAGGTCCAGGCCGCCAGCGTAAACCCTGTCTCCTATAAATCCCTGACCACTGTAATCTAGTCCTTAGAAGGACCCTGATTACCACCACAAGGAATGGACAGGTAACGGTTAACCAACAGTAAAGACAAACGGGAAAGACAGGGGATAAAGTAAATACTGTCTTACATACAACACTCAAACACAGAGGGAACACAAAAGGTCTAGGAGATAAATTATAAGCAGGAAGAGGAGAAACCACAAAGGAGCTCTTAGCTTAAGTCTTCTCAGAACCGATCCAATCTGCTGGTCTGTATGAATGCTTTCACCGGCATCTAACAAGCAGACTGGCAGGTATATAAAGGAAGCTAGTTAGTGCATAATCAAAAGCAGCCGGGCGAGGCTGGACCTAGTCTTAGCAAAGAGCTAGGTAAAATTAACTCCCTCACTACCAAACACAAAGCAACAGCAACTCAGCTGCGAGAAGTCAGAATGTGCAATCGCGACGATCTTCGTGGCGATACACCCATGACAGTACCCCCCCTTCTACGAGGGGCCTCCGGACCCTCAGGGCCAGGTCTGCCCGGGTGAGTTGTGTGGAAGGTCCGAACCAATCGATCTGCGTTAATATCAGACGCAGGGACCCACGTCCTCTCCTCAGGACCATACCCCTTCCAATGAACCAAGTACTGAAGAGACCGGCGATTCCGACGGGAGTCAATGATCTTCGACACTTGAAATTCTAAGTTACCATTGACCATCACTGGAGGAGGAGGTAGAGGTGACGGTATAACTGGCGCCACGTACCTCTTAAGCAACGATTTGTGGAACACATTGTGGATTTTAAACGTAGGAGGGAGGTCCAGACGAAATGCCACAGGATTAATTATAGAACTGATCCTGTATGGACCGATGAACCTGGGACCCAGTTTCCAGGAGGGAACCTTGAGTTTTATATTCTTGGTAGACAACCATACCAGATCGTTCACACAAAGGTCCGGACCAGACACTCTCCTCCTATCAGCCCTCTGTTTGTAACGGTTCCCCATAGCACTCAGATTATTCAGTACTCCTCTCCAAACTGAAGCAAGTGACGACGAGAATCGTTCCTCCTCAGGAACCCAGAAGGGCCCCCCCCATTGAAAGTACAAAACTGGGGGTGAAAACCATATGCCCCAAAAAATGGGGACTTACCAGTGGACTCGCTCCGCCTATTGTTAAGAGCGAACTCTGCCAGAGGCAAGAAAGAAGACCAGTCCTCCTGGTTCTCTGAGACAAAACACCGAAGATATGTCTCTAGGCTCTGATTCAGACGCTCTGTCTGACCATTGGTCTGCGGATGAAAAGCAGAGGAAAATGACAATTGCATCCCCCGACGTGAACAAAATGCCCTCCAGAATTTGGACACAAACTGAGACCCCCTATCTGACACCACATCAGAAGGCAACCCGTGAAGTCTCACAATCTCCCCAATGAACACCTGCGCCAGAGTTTTAGCATTAGGAAGAGCAGGAAGAGCAATGAAATGTGCCATCTTACTGAACCTGTCAACTACAACTAGAATGACAGTTTTCCCTGACGACGGAGGGAGGTCCGTAATGAAGTCCATAGACAGATGAGTCCATGGACGCTCCGGAATTTTCAAAGGCAAGAGGGTCCCAGACGGACGGGTATGTGGGGTCTTAGAGCGAGCACAAACTCCACAGGACGCGACAAAAGTTATTACCTCTTTATTTAAGTTAGGCCACCAAAACCGGCGAGAAAGGAGATCCACAGTTGCTTTACTCCCTGGGTGTCCTGCTAAAGCAGAATTATGATGTGCCTCGATAACTTTTTGTCTTAACTGATTAGGAACAAACAGTTTCCCTGGAGGTCCTACAGGGGCGTCCCCCTGAGCCTCCAATACCTCCTCCTCAAGCTCAGAGCATACAGCCGACACTACCACTCCCTCCTTAAGGATAGGAACCGGGTCATCCGTCTTCCCGGCCCTGGGAAACTACGAGATAAGGCATCAGCCTTAACATTTTTTGACCCAGGACGATAAGTGACGACAAAATTAAACCTGGTAAAAAACAACGACCATCTAGCTTGTCTAGAATTCAGACGCTTTGCAAATTCTAAATACAGCAGGTTCTTGTGATCAGTAATAACGGTGACCGGGTGGACTGCCCCCTCCAAAAAGTGACGCCACTCCTCAAAAGCCAACTTAATGGCCAAGAGTTCCCTATTGCCGACATCATAATTCCTCTCGGCGGGCGACAATTTCTTAGAGAAGAAAGCGCACGGATGCCATTTACCAGGGGACGGACCTTGAGATAATACCGCACCCACTCCTACGTCAGATGCGTCTACCTCCACAATGAAAGGTTGTGATGCATCTGGTTGAATGAGTATGGGGGCCGAAGCAAAACATTTTTTCAAGGAGGAAAATGCTTGACAAGCTTTATCAGACCACCTAGAAAAATCCGTCCCTTTTTTAGTCATGTCAGTGAGAGGTTTGACAACAGATGAGAAATTACGAATAAATTTCCGGTAGTAGTTAGCAAACCCCAGGAAACGCTGCAGTGCCTTAAGATCCTCTGGCCGATCCCATTCAAGCACTGCTCTCACTTTCTCAGGGTCCATACGGAAACCGGAAGCTGACACCAGGAAACCCAAAAATTGAAGTTCCTGTACGGCGAATACACACTTTTCCCATTTGGCGAACAGCTTATTATCTCGCAAGATCTGCAACACCTGTCTCACATGCTCCTGATGAGACACAAGATCTGGCTAGTAAATTAAGATGTCGTCTAAATAAACGACCACAAACTGCCCCACAAGGTGGCGAAAGATGTCATTAACAAAATGTTGAAACACCGCCGGGGCAGTAGTCAGACCAAAAGGCATGACAAGGTTCTCATAATGTCCCTCCGGAGTGTTAAACGCCGTCTTCCACTCATCCCCCTCCTTTATCCTAATCAGATTATACGCCCCCTGAGATCCAACTTAGAGAACCATTTGGCGCCCACAATCTGATTGAAGAGATCAGGAATAAGTGGGAGCGGATACGGATCTCGGACCGTAATCCGATTAAGCTCACGGAAATCCAGGCAAGGGCGTAGGCCTCCATCTTTTTTCTTCACAAAGAAGAACCCGCGGCCACTGGGGAAGATGAAGGTCTAATATGCCCCTTGGCCAGACTTTCCGAAATATAATCCTTCATAGCCTGCCTCTCAGGACCAGAAAGGTTATATAACCTAGATTTAGGTAATGTAGCATCAGGAAGCAATTTTATTGAGCAGTCATACGCGCGATGAGGAGGTAACTCTTGACACCCTTCCTCTGAGAACACATCCTCAAAGTCCTCCAGAAAAGGAGGCAAGGTTCTAGGCACGACCGCACTGATGACCGTGTTCATGCAGTTATTCTTGCAAAATTCACCCCACTGGCTTATCTCTCTGGATTGCCAATTAATCACTGGGTTATGTTTAGCCAACCAAGGAAGTCCCAACACAATAGGAGTAGGAAGACCCTCCAACACATAACAAGACAATTGTTCTTTATGTATTGCCCCTACTCGAAGGTCTATGTTATGAACAGCTTGTACAAAGCTACCTTGACCGAGAGGTCTGGCGTCAATAGAGAATATAGGGATCGGTTTGGCCAATACACTCAGTTGCATACCTTGCACCTGGGCAAACCGAGCGTCCACCAGATTAGCCCCAGACCCACTATCAAGAAGAACAGAAATCCTCTCAACTCTCGTACCAACCACCACCTCCGCAGGTACGAGAAATTGAGACGGACTTGGGGACGAAATACATACTCCCAGGTTATCGTCCACCACACAACCTGGGATTAACAGTTTTCCGGCGACTTTTTTGCTCAATGAGGCACGGGATGGACACCCCCCAACAAAATGTCCCTCTTTCCCGCAGAAAAAACACCTTCTTGTCTTGCGGCGCACCGCCGATCCCCTCCTACGAAATGATGTACCTCCCAACTGCATAGGTACCTCAGAACAGACCTGGGGAACCTCCATATAAGGGACTTTAGTAGTAGGTGGAGTCACAACAGGGGGCGGAGTCACCTCGCACCTCTCCCGAAGCCGTCTATCAATACGAATAGCAAGGGCCATAGCAGCCTCCAGTGACGGAGGAGAATCATACTGAGCCAAAACATCTTTTAATTTGTCAGATAACCCTTGACAAAACAGGCTCCTAAGAGCTGGGTCATTCCACTGAGTATCTGTGGCCCATCTACGGAACTCAGAAGAAATTCCTCCGCCGGACGATCTCCCTGCTGTATCTTACGTAACTTCGTTTCAGCAAGGGAGACCCGATCCGGGTCATCATATACCAGACCCAGGGCAGTAAAAAATCGATCTACTGACTGGAGGACCGGGGAGCCCGGAGGAAGAGAGAACGCCCAGGATTGAGGGTCCCCTTGTAAGAGCGAAATGACAATTCCCACCCTCTGCTCTTCACTCCCCGATGACCGAGGCCGAAGCCGAAAATATAATTTACATGCCTCCCGGAAGGTAAAAAATTTGTCCCGCCCACCAGTGAACCTGTCCGGGAGAGCAACTTTAGGTTCAGACCTGGTTTGCTCCGGGGGGGACAAAACCCTGGACTTAATGTCCGTCAGCTTCATGGATAAACTCTGGAACTGCAGGGCAAGCTGGGCAACTGGATCCATGGTAGCTGGGGAGAATCTTTTATGGCCGGTGAAAATGTCACGCTGTATAGCAGATATATATATACAATGTCAGTAATCTATCAAGTGGGACAACATTCTATATATCATATAAATAGGTAATATTAACATGTACATATAGCATAGTATTACCTGACATAATATCCTGTGGGTCAATACTGAATCCGTTTCACGCTGTCTCCGGCTAGAGGTGGACCAGGGTCTATGCTGACCCTAAACTGGGGTCCTGACTAGTCCCTCTACCTGGAGGTACTGTTAATGGTACAGAGGTCCAGGCCGCCAGCGTAAACCCTGTCTCCTATAAATCCCTGACCACTGTAATCTAGTCCTTAGAAGGACCCTGATTACCACCACAAGGAATGGACAGGTAACGTTAACCAACAGTAAAGACAAACGGGAAAGACAGGGGATAAAGTAAATACTGTCTTACATACAACACTCAAACACAGAGGGAACACAAAAGGTCTAGGAGATAAATTATAAGCAGGAAGAGGAGAAACCACAAAGGAGCTCTTAGCTTAAGTCTTCTCAGAACCGATCCAATCTGCTGGTCTGTATGAATGCTTTCACCGGCATCTAACAAGCAGACTGGCAGGTATATAAAGGAAGCTAATTAGTGCATAATCAAAAGCAGCCGGGCGAGGCTGGACCTAGTCTTAGCAAAGAGCTAGGTAAAATTAACTCCCTCACTACCAAACACAAAGCAACAGCAACTCAGCTGCGAGAAGTCAGAATGTGCAATCGCGACGATCTTCGTGGCGATACACCCATGACACCAGCAGAGGGAAAGCCGATGGCTGAGTGCTGTTGTTAATATTCTGGGAAGGAGCCAATAGCCATAAAGCTTCCTAGGCTACTAATATCAGCTCGCAGCGGTTTGCTTAGCCTTTACTGGCTAGTTTACATTGGGACCCCATAAAAAAATTGATGTAGGGTCCCCTATAAAATTTAACCAGCAAAGGCTAGGCAGACAGCTGTGGGCTGAAATTAATAGTCTAGGAAGGGGCCATGGATATTGGCCCCTCCCAGGCTAAAAACATCAGCTCTCAGCCGCCCCTGAAAAGGTGCATCTATTTGTGGGGTTCATGTCACCTTTCTATTATCAGGTCACATCAATCCCACAGGTTGGTAATGGAGAGGCGTCTATAAGACACATATTCATTGGTAACCCCATAGTGATATTGTTTAAAAACACAGACACCCAGAATAAAGTCCTTTATTTGAAATAATGACACAGACTCCTTTAATAATCTTAATTAAACCATACTTACCAAACGCCTAATCCAACGAAGCCAACATCTCTTGCAACAAAAATAAAATAATATACCATAATATTACTCACCTGTCTGCTGAGAAGATAATCCATAATGTCCCACGAACATCTTGATCACTTTGAGAGCAGTCACATCAGTGATGTGACTTCTCTCAAAAACAGCAGGCGATACACTGACAGGAGGTAATCGCTCCCTCAGTGTATCACTGAGCTGCCGTGAGAGATTTCACCGGAGTTCATCAGCTGATCAGCTCCGGTGATCTCCCTTACTGCACCACTGCTGCGTGGGGAAGTTCTCATGCAGCAGTGCTGTGAGAGGACCGGAACTGATAAACTCCGGTGAACTCTCACGGCAGCTCAGTGATACACTGCAGGAGCGATTACCTCCTGTCAGTGTATCAGTGGCAGCTGGGTAGAGCAGCCACATCTTCCGATGTGACTGTTCTGCACGTGAGATCGTTGTGGGACACTCGGATTACCTGGACTACAGCCGACAGATAAATATATGTTGGTTTATTATTTTACATTCTTTCTAGGAGACGAGGGCATCAGGGATTTGGTGTTAGGTGAGTTTTTTTTAATTTTATTTGAGTATGTATGTAATTTTACTTTTTTTTTATTTTTATTTTTAACTGTGAGCACAGGTGCTGGCAGATGAGACTACGTCTCTCATCAGCAGCTCGTGCTTTCACTGTTATCAGTGACAGCAGACGTAGCCCGATGAGAGCAGTAGTCTCATAAGCCCACAATTGTGGGTCACAGTCACAGCTGCGGGTTCTCGCTGACATTTGACAGCATGATCCCGCAGCACTCTGACCATCAGTCTTACCGGCGGTAGCGTTACCGCCGATAAGAACTACCGCGCAAGTGTTTCCCACACTGTCACAAGGAAACACCACAGGAAGCCGGTAAAAACGCAAAACAAAGACTCAGCAAATCTGCAAACTTTTTGTACTTGCATTTTTGCTGCGAATATGACAGACTCAGTAGTTAAAGTCAATGGGTGCAGAAACGCTGTAGAAACGCAAAAAGAACTGACATGCTGCAAAAAAAAAACGCACTGCCAATATGCACGAAAATTTACTGATCGTGTGCACAACACTTCAGGATTGTCATTGAATAAGCTTCCATAAGGATTCCATAGCATTTTTGGCCCATTCCCACGTGGAAAAATGCTGCAAAAACGCATCAAAAACTCACTGCGTGCACATGGCCTTAGAGTCTGGAAAATAGTGGAGAGGCACACAATCTGAGCTGCTTGAGGTCTAGTGTGAAGTTTCCACAATCAGTGATGGTTTGGGGAGCCATGTCATCTGCTGGTGTAGGTCCACTGTGTTTTATCAAGACCAAAGTCAGCGCAGCCATCTACCATTAAATTTTAGAGCACTTCATGCGTCCCTCTGGGACAAGCTTTTGGAGATGGAAATTTCATTCTCCAGCAGGACTAAGCTACTGTCCACACTGTCAAAAGTACCAATGCCTGGTTTAACAACAACAGTATCACTGTGCTTGATTGGCCAGCAAACTCGCCTGACCTTAACCCCATAGAGAATCCATGGGGTATTGTCAAGAGGAAGATGAGAGACACTAGACTCAACAATGCAGACGAGCTGAAGGCTGCTATCAAAGCAACCTGGGCTTCCATAACACCTCAGCAGTGCCACAGGCTGATCGTCTCCAAGTATTGAGTGCATTTACTGAACATACATTTCACTAGGCCAACATTGCGGATTTTAAAATTATTTTTCAAGCTGGTGTTATAAAGT
The DNA here is from genome assembly GCA_033576555.1 of Oophaga sylvatica. NCBI lineage: Eukaryota > Metazoa > Chordata > Amphibia > Anura > Dendrobatidae > Oophaga > Oophaga sylvatica. Next base: position 38,011 of record JARQOD010000194.1, on the reverse strand, counting down.
ATTCTAATTTACTGAGATAATGACTTTTGGGTTTTCATCGGCTGTAAGCCATAATCATCAACATTAACAGAAATAGACACTTGAAATATATCACTCTGTTTGTAATGACTCTATATATGAGTTTCACTTTTTGTATTGAAGAACTGAAATAAATTAACTTTTTGATATTCTAATTTTATGAGAACAGCTGTATATGGTAGGAACTGGGGCCATCTTACTTTATATATGGGGGAACTGGGGCCATCCTACTATATATATGGGGGAACTGGGGCCATAATAGTATACAACCCCTGGCAAAAATTATGGAATCACCGGCCTTGGAGGATGTTCATTCAGTTGTTTTATTTTGTTGAAAAAAAACAGATCACAGACATGGCACAAAACTGAAGTCATTTCAAATGGCAGCATTCTGGCTTTAAGAAACACTAAAAGAAATCAAGAACAAATAATGTGGTAGTCAGTAATGGTTATTTTTTTATCCAAGAATAGGGGAAAAATTATGGAATCACTCAATTCTGAGGGAAAAAAATATGAATCATGAAAAACAAAAAAAAACACTCCAACACATCACTAGTATTTTGTTGCACCACCTCTGGCTTTTACAACAGCTTGCAGTCTCTGAGGCATGGACTTAATGAATGTCAAACAGTACTCTTCATCAATCTGGCTCCAACTTTCTCTGATTGCTGCTGCCAGATTAGCTTTGCCGGTTGGAGCCTTGTCATGGACCATTTTCTTCAACTTCCACCAAAGATTTTCAATTGGATTGAGTTCCGGACTATTTGCAGGCCATGACATTGACCTTATGTGTCTTTTTTCAAGGAATGTTTTCACAGTTTTTGCTCTATGGCAGGATGCATTACCATCTTGAAAAATGATTTGATCATCCCCAAACATCCTTTCAATTGATGGGATAAGAAAAGTGTCCAAAATATCAACATAAACTTGTGCATTTATTGAAGATGTAATGACATCCATCTCCCCAGTGCCTTTACCTGACATGCAGCCCCATATCATCAATGACTGTGGAAATTTGCATGTTCTCTTCAGGCAGTCATCTTTATAAATCTCATTAGAACGGCACCAAACAAAAGTTCCAGCATAATCACCTTGCCCAATGCAGATTCGCGATTCATCACTGAATATGACTTTCATCCAGTCATTCACAGTCCACGATTGCTTTTCCTTAGCCCATTGTAACCTAGTTTTTTCTGTTTAGGTGTTAATGATGGCTTACGTTTAGCTTTTCTGTCACAGACGTTAACTCCAGTTTCCACCCATTCGTTCCTCATTTGTTTTGTTGTGCATTTCCTGTTTTGGAGACATATTGCTTTAAGTTTCCGGTCTTGACGCTTTGGTGTCTTCCTTGGTCTACCAGTATGTTTGCCTTTAACAACCTTCCCATGTTGTTTGTATTTGGTCCAGATTTTAGACACAGCTGACTTTGAGCAACCAACATCTTTTGCAACATTGCGTGATGATTTACCCTCTTTTATGCGTTTGATAATCCTCTCCTTTGTTTCAATTGACATCTCTCATGTTGGAGCCATGATTCAGGTCAGTCCACTTGGTGCAACAGCTCTCCGAGGTGTGACCACTCCTTTTTAGATGCAGACTAACAAGCAGATCTAATTTGATGCAGGTCTTAGTTTTGGGAATGAAAATTTGCAGGGTGATTCCATAATTTTTTCCCTCAGAATTGAGTAATTCCATAATTTTTTCCCCTATGCTTGGTTAAAAAAAATAACCATTACTGACTACCACATTATTTGTTCTTGATTTATTCTAGTGTTTCATAAAGCCAGAAAGTTGCCATTTGAAATGACTTCAGTTTTGTGTCATGTCTGTGATCTGTTTTTTTTTCAACCAAAATAAAACAACTGAATGAACATCTTCCAAGTCCGGTGATTCCATAATTTTTGCCATGGGTTGTTGTGTATATATATATATTGTGAGACAGTGAAGGAATATGTGTTGAATGGGGTGTACATTTCACCTAGGTATAAGGGAAATGTGTGGCTTTGTAAACCTAGTGGTAGAGAAAGGTCACTACACCTCACATTCAGCCCACACTTGCAGCTCAGGCCTGAAGCCATTCAGCTGTTAATTAGGAGACCAGAAGTAGGTGTCTGCAAACACAATCAGAGAGCTGGCTTAGTCTGGACACAGAAAGGTGTCCCGGCACAAGAAGCAGTCTCCAGGAGTGGGAGCACGCTCAGTCTGGACACAGGAAGGTGTCCCGGCACAAGAAGCGTCTCCAGGAGTGTGAGCTATCTCAGTCTGGGTGCAGGAAGTACCCCGGACACAGGAGTAGTCTCAGTGAGAATCCGTGCGAATAGCGGCTGAATAGGAGTGGATCTCTCCCAAGTCTGGACATTGAAGGTGCCTTCAGACACAAGGAGGAGTATCTGTGAAACTCCATACTGGTAACATATATCATATGTGTTGTTTTGGGCCAGGCTGGTAGAGCCGGGACCCGGATAGACAGGGCAATCTATCTAAGTGTAATTAGTGGCTAGACAAGCCCAGGTCTTCTGTTTATGATTTATTTTTATCTGTTTGCTGTGGACTTTAATAAAGCTGGTTGTGGCCAGTTTTACACCAGAACTGCTGTCTGAATGAACTGTTTTCGTGCCATTCTGTCTACCCAGACAGCGATCCTAGAGCTATATCCCCTGGAAATGTTACAATTGGCGGAGAATGCTGGGGCAGCGCAGTGGCTGATACAGTTAGTGCTGGAGTGTGCATGCAGCACAGTAGCTTAGAGACAGCAATAAAGGTGAAGTCTGTTGAAATAGCAGCAGAGAAAAAAAAGTGTGTCAGCAGAAACGTCTGTTTGGAGCAGTCTTAAAGAGACAGGAGCCCTAATAGACTTTGCAAAGAAAAAAAAAAAAAAAAGTGTCTGCACAGCAGAGCTGAATTTTTCTATGGAAAAGACTGTAGAGTGTGTATATCTTGAGTGAAGACTGCCGTTGTTGAGACAGAGAAGTCTGACAGCATGGATGACAGCATGGAGGCGCTGTTTGAACAAATGGCGCAAGTTAATGTGCAACATAAGACTGCCGTGGTTGAGACAGATAAGTCCGGCAGTATGGAGGAGCTTGTTAAGAAACACCTGCAGAGCATGCAGCAGGCCCAGCAGAGCTGGCAGCTGCAGCAGCAGGAGTTTAACCGATTGCTGAGGGAGCAGATTGCAGCTCTCAGCACCTCGTACCCGAGTAATGGTGTAAAGGCACCTGCGTTGCCTGCAGTAAAGAAGCGGTTGGAGCCTGACGTCAGCCGTCGTGTCGGCATGGTTGAAGAGGTGATAGTGAACCGCTACACCCGAGCATGTCCTCCTGAGGTACAGCCAGAGGTCGGACAAGGAGACCACCAGGACGCCAATCGTCTGGTCAGCCTGATGGAGAAGGCCTTCGCCAGCAAAGACTGTCTCCGTGACCAGCCGTCTGAGAGGTCGTCACTTCAGAGTTCCCGGAGGCTGAACTCTCGCGGTAAGAGCGTTCCAGCTGTTGGGGACATGGGATATGCTGATAAGCGGGTTCGGGCCCGAGGGGACATGTGGGTGGAAAAGTGTGATGGACAGGGTTGGAGATGTCGTGAAATGGCAGCCAACTGTCCAATAGAGTTGGAGCCTATGTATTGTGATGTTGGCAATTCCCTCTCTCTCTGCGCAGAACCTGTGTGTGTGTCCACCTCAGCCGAAGAGACTGGACCACAGGTGTGCACGGTGGTTGTAAATGACTGCCCAGCACAGGCCCTCTTGGACTCAGAGAGTCCATTGACTTCCGTATGTGACAGCCTGATTGATAGGGACTTCATCCCTGATAAGCACCTGAGTGTGGTGTGCATCCATGGAGACACCAAAGTCTACCCAGAGACTGCCGTGGACTTGGTCCCTAAACTCGGGGAGGTTTCATATGAAGTGGGGGTAGTGAAGAACCTGGTGCACCCCGTCATATTGGGTAATGACTTTCCCCGATCTAAGGATCTCTGGGGGAAAAATGTTTCCGATGGACAGTGTGATGAAGCTCCTACTGAGGGTGCGCAGTCCCGAGGGGCGGAACACAATGCTAGTGGGCCGTTAAACTTATGTGATAATGATGTGATGATGATGATCATGATAATGATGATGACCATGATAATGATGCTGATGCTGATAATGATAATGATGATGATCATGATAGTGATGATGATACTGATCATAATCATGATAATGATATTGATAATAATGATGACTGTGATAGTGATGAAATTCCTTTGCAGGTGATGTTGGGAGACGAGGATGGTGGTTCTCGGGAACCGAGTGTCCCTGACTTACCTGTGTCCTGTGACAATTTTGAGAGTGAGCAGTGGCGAGACCCCTCTCTTAAAACGGCACAGGAAAATATAAATGTTCTAAATGAGGTTTCCCAAGAGCCTGGCTCTGAGGAGAGGTTACCTCATGTGGCCATAAACACTTACCTGTTGTATAGGGACACTGAAGTCCAGGGAGAGGTCGTGAGCCAGCTCCTAGTACCTGAACTATATAGAAGTATAGTGCTGGGGTTGTCACATAGTCACATACTTGAGGGACCAGATGTGCAGTTAATGTTGTGGATGACATGTTAACTAAGGTTCCAGATCAAGATGTGAATGAAAATGAATTGTATAACCCTGACAGTGAGCAGGATGTGAATGAAAATGAATTGTATAACCCTGACAGTGAGCAGGATATGAATGAAAATGAAGGTTATAGCCCTGACAGTGAGCCAGATGTGACTGAAGAAGTAGAGTATAGGACGGACGGTAGGGCTTCTGGGCATGTCTTGCCAGAAGAGCCTGAAGGTGGGGAACTGGAGAAAAGTGAAAAACCCCCTATACCTTCTGTGATAGTTGGTGACACATGGTCAGTGCACCAGGGACAGGAGGTACGTGAGTTTCTGAGGAAGAGTCAGCAGAAGTGTTCTGATGTGCCGGGTCGTACTTCTCTGGCCAGGCACTATATCGAAACTGAGCCCGGCCCTAAGGTCAAGATGAAACCGTGCAGGATACCCGAGGCCCGCAGAGAGTATAGGTCTGGGAGGGTACAGGGTAGTGCGGATGCTTCAGATGAAGAGAAAGCTGATGTTGGCTATGACTCAGGTGACGATACAAATGACAGTGGTGAAGATGAAGCAGATGAGGGCCATGACTGGTCCAGAGTTCACTGTCTCTGTTGGATTGTTGACCAGCCCTCCGGTCTGGATGACCAGCCCTCCGGTCTGGAGAAGAGGGAGGGGATATGTGAGACAGTGAAGGAATATGTGTTGAATGGGGTGTACATTTCACCTAGGTATAAGGGAAATGTGTGGCTTTGTAAACCTAGTGGTAGAGAAAGGTCACTACACCTCACATTCAGCCCACACTTGCAGCTCAGGCCTGAAGCCATTCAGCTGTTAATTAGGAGACCAGAAGTAGGTGTCTGCAAACACAATCAGAGAGCTGGCTTAGTCTGGACACAGAAGGTGTCCCGGCACAAGAAGCAGTCTCCAGGAGTGGGAGCACGCTCAGTCTGGACACAGGAAGGTGTCCCGGCACAAGAAGCGTCTCCAGGAGTGTGAGCTATCTCAGTCTGGGTGCAGGAAGTACCCCGGACACAGGAGTAGTCTCAGTGAGAATCCGTGCGAATAGCGGCTGAATAGGAGTGGATCTCTCCCAAGTCTGGACATTGAAGGTGCCTTCAGACACAAGGAGGAGTATCTGTGAACTCCATACTGGTAACATATATCATATGTGTTGTTTTGGGCCAGGCTGGTAGAGCCGGGACCCGGATAGACAGGGCAATCTATCTAAGTGTAATTAGTGGCTAGACAAGCCCAGGTCTTCTGTTTATGATTTATTTTTATCTGTTTGCTGTGGACTTTAATAAAGCTGGTTGCGGCCAGTTTTACACCAGAACTGCTGTCTGAATGAACTGTTTTCGTGCCATTCTGTCTACCCAGACAGCGATCCTAGAGCTATATCCCCTGGAAATGTTACAATATATATATATGAGGGAATTGTGGCTATTCCTACTATATATATGGTGAGGACTGGGGCCATCATACTATATATATGGGGAAAACTGGGGGCATCCTACTATGTATATGGGGTGAACTGGAGCCATCATGCTATATATATAGGAGAACTGAGGACATTCTACTATATATATGATGCAGGGCGGACCATCATACTATATATGTGGGGAGCATTGGGGACCTTCAGTAATCCTAGTAATGACGGGGCGGAGCCTGACAGCCGATCTCCGAGCGCTCTCCTGCTGCTACATTAAAAAACCCGGTGCCAGCCGCTCCTACCGCCAGCCTCAGCCGACCGGTGAGAACGGGACCGAGCCGCAATGACCAGGAGGAGACAAAAAGATCTCGGATGGGCGGACGCCAGTAGTTCTCAAGATGGCGCCGCCGAGAAGAGGGAGAAAGCAGCTAAAATGAACGCTGCCTGCCAACTTCACAGGAGAGTTGCAGAGAAACTTAGCAGGTTTGCCCCAAACAGCGAGGCTGGGAAACCACAAGAGTCGGAGGGAGAGGAGTAGGATGAGGAGGGGGATGAAGGAATGGAGGCACAGGAGGAGGGAACAGGAAAATCCCCAGAGAATAATACTACTGAGGGGGAGAATATGGCGGTGGCAGCCCAGGAGGAGGAGGTGATGCAGGAGAACCCCACCATTAAGGATGTGTTCACAGTAGTATCTTTTTGCAAGCAGGCATTGACTACTCTAACTCAACAAGTTTTGGGAATACAGTCTGAGGTGTCCGTAATTAAAAAGGACATACATAAGGTTAATACCAGAATGGGAGAGGCCGAAAACAGAGTGGGAGAGGCAGAAGACTGGATCAATAAATTCAAAAAAAATCAGAGATGCAATTTAAGCAACAAATCTCTGAGGTCATGTTAAAGAATGATGACCTGGAGAATCGTTCCAGGAGGAACAATATTAGAATTGTGGGTTTTCCGGAGAAATCTGAGGGAAGAAATCCCACTGAATTCATTGAGAAGTTGCTGAGAGATCAAATTGGAGCAGAATCGCTCACCAAATTTTATGCAGTGGACGCGGGCACATAGAGTACCAATGCAACCATTACCCCCGGGTAATACCCCACGTGTTATTATTGCAAAGTTGCTTCACTATAGAGATAGAGATATCATTATACGTAAAGCCAGAGAATCGGGGGAAATTACAATGAAAGGCCAACGTATTGGTATATACCCTGACTACTCGGTAGCTGTCCAGAAGCAGAGAATGCAATTTGGAGGAGCAAAAAGACGCCTGAGAGAATTAGGCACCAAATATTCTATGATGTTTCCCGCTAAACTGCGGGTGGCGGCCATGGATAAAGTTTTCTTTTTTACTGATCCTGAGGAGGCCATAAACTGGATTGATGTTAATGCTAAATCTTTGCAGTCCAAAAACTGAGAAGTGGACATGTTTCTAAACAGCGCTTGATGGCGCGGTCGACTGAGGACACCTAATAAGTAGACTCTCTACTAGTTTGCAGGGAATAATTAACACTCAGCATGGTGAGACGGGGGTGGAGATTTTTGAGATATAAATTTTGCAAACATATACGTGATCGTGGATATGAGACTAGAATGTGAAGAGTGTTTTGATCAATGTATTTCACCCTCATGACTTTGTTCTGTTCATTTTTAGGTTTTGAAAGTGTCCCATTCATGCTGATGGATTGCATTGATTTAATATGAAGAGAGTCAATTTGAATGTTTGAAGGTTATATATATATAACTCTGGCGGAGGGGGTGGCGGAATTGAATATAATTGAAGCCACAGTGGTAATAAATTTACATATAATATATAATAATTAACTCCCTGTTATTTTGTTCTTTTGTTTTTCTGTAATTGCAGGGTAGTAAACTGTGGTGGGGGACATGTGGAAATGTGCAGCGGGAGGGGGGGGAGAGATAAAGAGAGGAAATTTGTTTTAATCGGTAAGTGCAGAGAAGGCACGAAGTTGACGGGAGTGAAGAACCCACAGCTCTTAGAGAGTATGCTAGTAGAAGAGGAAGAAGAGGAGAGTTGGGGAGGGGGGAGGTTACCGACAGTGGGAATAAGGAAGAGCAGAATGGGGAGACTGAGGTTTAATGTAAATAATGGGTAGTTTTAAAGTCATAAGCTGGAATGTTAGAGGTCTGTTGGATAAGAATAGGAGAGCAGCAATACTTAAATGCATGCAGATTCGGGGGGCAGCAGTGATGTGCCTTTTGGAGACTCATTTGCAGAAGGAGACGATTCATGTTATCAATAGAAGATGGATACAAAAGACATATCATTCCACATTCTCTAATTATTCTAGAGGAGTCTCTATTTTAATGAATAGATCTACCTCCTTTGAAGAAATAGATGTATACATTGACCCGGAGGGGCAAGGGGTAGCAGTTAAGGGTCGGTTTTTTGATAGACCATTGTGTTTGGTGGCACTTTATATACCCCCCTCACGTACACTAGTGTTAAGATCAGAGAGATGAGAGAATATGTTGAAAGAGATGGAGGAATGCTGCGGTTAATGATGGGAGATTTTAATAATGTGATAGACATTTTCTGGGATAGGAGTAAGAGACAGCTGCATGTACAGGACAGCACCAAGACAGTCTTTGGTAACTTTATCAATGAAATTGGGCTGATTGATACCTGGAGGGTCAGGAATGAAGGGGAAAGGTCTTATTCATGTCATTCTACAACACATGGTACATTGTCGCGGATTGATCTGGCACTGGCAGATGGAGTGGCGGATGCTATGATAAGAGAGGTGCTGTAATGTATGGAGTACAGTTCATATAGCGTCTTGTGCTTGGGTGCGATGAAAACACATGGGACACAGGTTTGATATAGAAGGTCTTGTATTACTTCATACAAGTGGCAAAAATAGTCACACAGTTTGCAGATACAGAAGCAGGAGACACAGCAGGCCAGAGTAACTTAAGCTCAGCAATCACTCTCCACAACAGGTTCAGGATCTCTTCTCTGTTACCGTAATTCCATGCAAACGTGGATTTATCAAATAGCAGGTTTCCAGAGTCCACATGTGTTCCAAAGTTCCTCAGAAGGAAATAACTGAAGTACAAGGTCCAAGGCTTCCAGGAGTCAGGTCACAGGTTCACTGCAGGCTTAATTCTGAAGCACTGATTGCTCAGCTGTGGCTGCTTAAGAAGCAAGAGGAAGAGAATCAGGGCGGGAACATGAAAGCTGGAAACTCCATATTGACTGAGGGCAAGATAGCTGCAGCAAGACAGAAAGTAAAATGGCTGACGGAAAAACTGAGTTTCAAGAAACATGTACAAGAACCTTACAGGTGCACTATCTCTCCAGAATGATATCTGATCATAGTCTAGTTATGGTAACTATTGGATATGGGTCACAGAAGGAATAGTCAGAGAAGGATGGAAAATGCACCCTGTTTGGATACAATACCTTAATGTCCAAGGGATTGAGAAAGAATTAAAATAATTTTTTACTCATAATGACGGGAGCAGTGGCGTAGCGTGGGGGGAGCGGTCCGCCCCAGGCGGCACCTGTGTGTGGGGGCGGCACCTGTGTGTGGGGGCGGCGCACCCTTCCTTGCCCTCCCAACTTCGCACAACCAGCATTTACCATTGCTGTGCTGTGCTTTGTAAAGATGCTAGCAGGACCTGTGATGAGGTCACAGGAGGGGAGGAGTTAGGTGTCACATGATCAGGCCCCTGTGTGCAGGAACCTGCTGTACTGGTCGTCATGGTGCTGGATGATGGTAAGTTTATATGTGGGATCATAAGGGGTTTACAGTGTGGATGTAGCAGAGCTGTGTGTGCATGAGGTGTACGGAGCGGAGCCGTGTGTACGAGGTGTACGGAGCGGAGCCGTGTGTACGAGGTGTACGGAGCGAAGCCGTGTGTGTACGAGGTGTACGGAGCGAAGCCGTGTGTGTACGAGGTGTACGGAGCGGAGCCGTGTGTACGAGGTGTACGGAGCGGAGCCGTGTGTACGAGGTGTACGGAGCGAAGCCGTGTGTGTACGAGGTGTACAGAGCGAAGCCGTGTGTGTACGAGGTGTACGGAGCGGAGCCGTGTGTGTACGAGGTGTACAGAGCAAAGCCGTGTGTGTACGAGGTGTACGGTGCGGAGCCGTGTGTGTACGAGGTGTACGGAGCGGAGCCGTGTGTGTACGAGGTGTACAGAGCAAAGCCGTGTGTGTACGAGGTGTACGGTGCGGAGCCGTGTGTGTACGAGGTGTACGGAGCAGAGCCGTGTGTGTACGAGGTGTACGGAGCAAAGCCGTGTGTGTACGAGGTGTACGGAGCGGAGCCGTGTGTGTACGAGGTGTACAGAGCAAAGCCGTGTGTGTACGAGGTGTACGGTGCGGAGCGTGTGTGTGTACGAGGTGTACGGAGCAGAGCCGTGTGTGTACGAGGTGTACGGAGCAAAGCCGTGTGTGTACGAGGTGTACGGTGCGGAGCCGTGTGTGTACGAGGTGTACGGAGCAGAGCCGTGTGTGTACGAGGTGTACGGAGCAAAGCCGTGTGTGTACGAGGTTGACGGAGCGGAGCCGTGTGTGTACGAGGTGTACAGAGCAAAGCCGTGTGTGTACGAGGTGTACGGTGCGGAGCCGTGTGTGTACGAGGTGTACGGAGCGGAGCCGTGTGTGTACGAGGTGTACGGAGCAAAGCCGTGTGTGTACGAGGTGTACGGTGCGGAGCCGTGTGTGTACGAGGTGTACGGAGCAGAGCCGTGTGTGTACGAGGTGTACAGAGCAAAGCCGTGTGTGTACGAGGTGTACGGAGCGGAGCCGTGTGTGTACGAGGTGTACAGAGCAAACCCGTGTGTGTACGAGGTGTACGGTGCGGAGCCGTGTGTGTACGAGGTGTACGGAGCAGAGCCGTGTGTGTACGAGGTGTACGGAGCAAAGCCGTGTGTGTACGAGGTGTACGGAGCGGAGCCGTGTGTGTACGAGGTGTACGGAGCGGAGCCGTGTGTGTACGAGGTGTACGGAGCAAAGCCGTGTGTGTACGAGGTGTACGGAGCGGAGGTGTATGGAGCGGAGCCGTGTGTGTACGAGGTGTACGGAGCAAAGCCGTGTGTGTACGAGGTGTACGAGGTGTACGGAGCGGAGGTGTACGGAGCGGAGCCGTGTGTGTACGAGGTGTACGGAGCGGAGCCGTGTGTGTACGAGGTGTACGGAGCGGAGCCGTGTGTGTACGAGGTGTACGGAGCGGAGGTGTACGGAGCGGAGCCGCATGTGTACGAGGTGTACGGAGCAAAGCCGTGTGTGTACGAGGTGTACGGAGCTGAGATGTACGGAGCGGAGCCGTGTGTGTACGAGGTGTACGGAGCAAAGCCGTGTGTGTACGAGGTGTACGGAGCGAAGCCATGTGTGTACGAGGTGTACGGAGCGGAGCCTTGTGCGTGTGAGGTGTGTGGAGCGGAGCCATGTGTGTACAAGGCCACAAAGAGCGGAGCCGCGCATGTACAAGGGTCCTGTTACTTGCGGGATCTGTGTGCTTGAGGGCTGCAGGGGGGAAGGAGGGGTGCCATTTTGTGCATGGGTCTGCGTGGGGACGGAGCGAATGCTGTTATCTGTGTAGGGCTGGGTCCCTGTCCCGCTGTCCTGGCCGGGAGGTTTACTTTCCCGCATTAGAATCGTACATGCGGAAACCCGGGGACCTCCCACACGTTCTGGCAGCCACATGTCACGTTCCACCGGAGGTGACGTGCTGTAAGTCAGCTGAACGCTGGAAATGACCGCTGACCTCATTTCCGGCGGTCAGCTTACAGCAGCAGGTACTGTAACTCGTTCTCGGGAGAGTCTTCAGAATGGTGACGCATTGAGCCGCTGGATCTGTTGGAGTGAGAGCCGGGTATTGTACGGACCGCTGCATACAATACCCGACTCTCACTGAGCGAGACAGGCAGGATGTGGGGATCTCAACATGGGATCTGTTCAACAGATGAAGAGATCCCCAGATCCTGCCTGTCTCGCTCAGTGAGAGCCGGGTATTGAATGGAGCGCCTCATAGCTGGTGAGATCCCCACATCCTGGGGAAATGAGGTCAGCGATGGAACATGACTTGTGGCTGCCAGAATGTGTGGGAGGTCCCCGGGGTTTCCGTATGTACGATTCTAATGCGGAAAGTAAACCGCCTGGCCGGGACAGCGGACAGGGTCCCGAAATCAGGACTGTCCCGCTGAAACCAGGACGGTTGAGAGGTATGTGTTTATAATTATTGTTTATGAAACAGTGTGATCAGCAGTGCTAAGTGGGTGTGGTCAGGGCGTGGATATGGGTGTGACCAGTGAAATGGGTGTGGCTAGGGGTGTGGCCTAAAATTTGCCGCCCCGGGCGCCACAAACAGTTGCTACGCCACTGGACGGGAGCACAAATGAACTAGTGGAATGGGATGCGATGAAGGCCTTTCTTAGAGGGTTGTTATTTAGAGACATTTCTAGGAGGAAATCACAGACTGAAAAGGAGGAGAGGAGATTGAAAAGTTGGAGGCATTGGAGAGAGCAGAGGAAGAGGCGATTTATAACGATACACCTGAAACGCAGAGGGGTTTGAGGGAGGCTCGGGATCAGGTTAATAATGTATTATTAGATAAAATGATAAAAAAAAACAGGCGTTCCACAAAGATAGGTTTTATGCTGAGGGAGAAAAAGTGGGCCATCTTTTATCAGTTATTGCCTCTGCGCAACGGAGTAACTCATTCATTTATACTATGCTAAATGGGAAAGGGGAAAATGTTAATGACTTGGAAGGGATATTAAATATGTTTGGTAATTTCTATAAAAAGTTATATTCATCAGAGGGAAACGTAAGTAGTGAAGAGGTAGACACATTTTTGGATATGGGAAATCTCCCTCAGCTAAGCAGAGAGAGTAGGGAAATGCTGGATTCTCCCATTACGGTAGAAGGGATGGAAATTGCACTGCATGGCATGGCCAATGAGAAATCCCCAGGGTTGGATGGTTTACTGTCGGAAGTTTACAAACAATTTGCAGAATTGTTGCTACATAAATTATTAAAAGTATTTGAAGAAGCTAAAGAGAAAAAATGATTGCCGACCTCTATGAGGGATGCGATGATAGTGGTAATTCCTAAGGAGGAAAAGGATCCTAGAATACCCGAATCATATAGACCAATTTCACTTTTAACGGTGGACATTAAAATTTTGGCTAAAGTTTTAGCTAACCGGCTGATTGGGGTCGTTTCCTCCTTGATACATCCGGATCACGCGGGATTCATGCCCAATAGATCTACGGCAGGCAATATAAGGAGACTCTATCTTAACCTCCAAATACAAGCTGATAATTCGGGTCGCAGAGTGATTGCTTCATTAGATGCCCAAAAGGCCTTCAAAAGCGTACAGTGGGAAATATTTATGGAGAACTATGCAAAAATTTGGATTTGGGCCAAGATTTATAGAATGGGTGCAATTGCTATACTCCCAACCTACGGCTAAAGTCAGGGTTAACGGAGCGATTTCCTCGTCTTTTCCTTTGGGAAGAGGAACTAGACAGGGATGCCCACTGTCGCCGCTGCTCTTTGCTGTAGCAATTTAACCATTGGCTGCAGTTATTAGAGGAGAGCGGGGAATTCATGGCTTTAGGCATGGGCGAATGGAGGAAAAAATTGCTCTATATGCGGACGATTTATTATTATTCCTGAGGGATCTGTTTGAATCTTTGAGCTGTGCCATGCAGACAATTGAAAGGTTTGGAGTTATAGCTGGACTGAAAATTAACTGGAATAAATCAGTGCTATTTAAAGTGGATAGGGAAGCGGAGTGGTCTGAGAGGGATTTGGAAGGTAGCCACCTGCAGTGTAAAGAGACTTTTAAATATTTGGGGATACAGGTATCTTTGCCAATATCTGATTATGTTAATATTAATTTGGTGCCATTACTTCAAAAATTAAAAATTAAAATAGAAATATGGAATAAACTACATTTAACAGTAGTGGGAAGGATAAATCTATTTAAAATGATACTAATGCCTAAACTATTATATTTATTACACAATTCGCCTGTATGGATATCTGAAAAGAGGTTTAAGTCTCTGAGTGGGATGATTAGAACGTTGGTAAGGGGGAAGAAACCGGCAAGAATAAAGCTGGAAAGTCTTCAAAGACTTAAGGATGAAGGGGAAATGGCACTCCCAAACCCAGAAATATACTTTTTAGCGGCTCAGAGTCAGCATTTTAGAGGTTGGGCAAATATGGGGTCGAGTGGGTCTGTTAAAGGAATATTGGAGCATTGGGTTGGAGGGAGGTAACGTTAAAAGGAGGGGAACAGAAATGCCCACGCTTGATCTTATAGACAAAATCTGGACTACAATTAAAAAAGTGAGGAAAATAACTGGGCTAACTAAATTTACACCTATATGGAATAACAGCAATTTACCGGATGATAAATTGGGTGATGTTCGAGAATGGATAGGGAAAGGAATAAGATATATGTCTCAAATAATGGAAGGAGAAGAAATTAAATCCTTTTCACAGATGCAAAGTGAGTTCCTACTGCCAAATACAGAATGGTACCACTATGCCCAGATTAAACATGCAGTAAATACCCAGAGAGTTGGACGGAGATTGGTGGTGGAGACGGATGGGGTACATCTGTCAAGAAGGGGTCACTAGAGGGGTAATCTCAAACACGTACAGAGATTTGATGCATACTTTCCTTTTGGGGTTTCCACCAGGGTGGATTGATTTAAATCACGCCGATTTAAATCAACGATTTAAATCATGATTTAAATCAAATGATTTTTTTCTATTTAAATCAGATCGATTTAAATCGTGATTTTAATCATGATTTAAATCACTGATTTAAATCAAAAGATTTTTTTAATATAAATCACGATTAAAATCTAAAACTTTCAATCATTGTTCAATTAACTCCACACTTCTAGCTTGGTTTCACTTTCTGTAGCTTGATTTCAGTTTCTTTTTCCATTCAGTTGACATGCCCAAACTTGTTGGATAGTCAGTCAGCAGTACTTGGCTGTAGTAACAATCAAACTTCAGAAGTGATCTGCGTGAGCCATGGCAGGTCGTAAGAGAGACCCTATTTGGGTTCATTTTGTTGAGATGCCAGCAGAGCTTGGAAAGAAAGGTGGGAGAGCAAAGTGCAAATACTGTCAAAAGGATATCCAAGGACTTGTTTGCCGTTTGAAATCACATTATGAAAACTGCAACCAGAAGGGAAATGAAGATGTTGATAGTGATACAACTAATGTCAATGAACCCCCACAGCTTCTTATGCACCAGGACCCTAGCACTAGTGGCAAGTCTGGCAATTACAACCTATTTTAACAGACGTTTTACTGGGATGGTTAAAGTCTATGAAAAGAAAAATTTCTAGCACTAGTTCTGGAGTATAGAATTTAAATTTATGTTAAGGCAATATTTCACAGAAGATTAACGTTAAGTAAAAATAAAAGAGTGTGTATACGCCTATTTTTTTTTTTTATTGTAGGCTACAATTCACTTTTGAAGTCTGCCAAATTGACCATTTTTTTTAAAAAAACATTTTCAAAACTTTTGTGACATAATTTTTTTCAGTTGCTCTGATATTACTAGTATTACAGCAACTTCACCGGAAACTTGAGTAGCATAACTTTTGAGACAGCCCTTATAGGACGAGGACCATTACATTGTTCAAAAAGTTTGTTTCAAAATATTTTCGTTATATTTCTTCAAATACGCAGTCGAATTATATTTTTAATTACTGTGCTTTCAGGGTCAAATATGGCTTGTGCTGCACGTGACAATCAATATCTGGGTACAACTTCAACAAAGCAGCCCAACAAAAAACTTTGCGTGCAAAGTGTAGAAAAATTCCTCTTAAAGACTACGACGAGCCAGAAAGAACATTTTGATGAATTAATTGCTAAATTCATATTTGCAACCAATTCTTCTTTCCGACTAGTTGAACACCCATTGTTTGTACAAATGATCGAAGGAATAAGACCAGGCTACAAACCACCAAGTAGATTTGATATCTCAGGAAAACATCTTCAGGCTGTATACGACAAAGAAAGAGCGGCTTGTACAAAATATTTGAAAGACAAAGTTGTTAACATGAGCTTGGATGGTTGGAGCAACATCCACAATGACCCCATAATTTGCACTTGTGTCACAACAGAAGATGGTGAAACTTACCTTACAGACACAATCGACACATCTAGAAATTCACATACTGCTGAATATTTACTTGAAATTGCTAAGAACTCAATTCACCAATGCCAAGAACAGTTTGGATGTAAAGTAAGGAGCTTAGTTACTGATAACGCAAGCAATGTGGCAAAAATGTGAGCGGAACTGGCACATGAGGATGACACAAATGTCATTACATACGGTTGTTCTGCCCATTTGTTGCATCTTTTGGCAAAAGACCTGCATATTTCGGGTGTCAAAGAACATGTTGTAGAAATTGTTAAATATTTCCGCAATAATCATTTTGCACATGAAACCTACAAGGAAATGGGAGGACTGAAGTTGGTTCTACCACAAGATGTTAGATGGAATACCTTGGCTGAATGCTTGGAACTGTTTATTAACAACTGGTCAAAATTAGTGTCCATTTGCGAAACACATCGGGATAAAATTGATGCTAATATACGAAGCAAAGTATAAAATCTTGGCGTGAAGAGAAATGCCGAGGACCTTTTGGAAAGGTTAAAGCCAATATCTATTGCGTTGGATAAAATGCAGAAAGATACTGCAACCATAGCTGATGCCACAGAAGTTTGGAAAGATTTATAAGGTTCGCTAGATCGCTTGAACCTCTCAAACAATGTAAAGGTTGCAATACACCACCGCAAGGACCAAGCATTAAAAGAAGAACACTATTTAGCCAATATCTTGCATCCCATCTACAGAGGGAAAAAACTATCTGAGGCGGAAATCAACTCTGCAATGGAGTGGCTCGCCAATACTAACCATGACATTGTGGCAACTGTGCTGAAATTGAAGTATGAATCTGCACCATTTCAAAAATACATGTTTGCAGATAACGTCGTTAATGAACTAAAACAACTGGACTGGTGGAAGTCGCAATCACTTGTTCTTCCAGCGAAGATAATAAATGTAGCTACTCAGCTACTGACTGCATCGGCTTCATTGGCAGGAGTAGAGAGATTGTTTTCTTCATTTGGTTTTGTGCACACAACAGTCCGAAACCGCTTAGGAACTGCTAAAGCAGGACAACTAGTTTTCCTATTAAAAGTCCTAAATAAACAGTAGGATTAAAGGACTGATGTATTCACTGAAGATGTTTGCTTACTTCAAACGTTAGAGATAGGCTATTGTTAAAAAGTACTTACTCTCTGTAGTTCAATTCTGATTGTTTAATAGTGCAAATAAAAATTATTAGGTTTCATAATCATCAACTGTTTTAATATTTTTATTTGTGTAAAATAATTTGATTTGCAAAAAGACAAAGTTTTGCTTGTGTACAACTTGATTAAAAAATCCTATTTAAATCAAAAAATCCGATTTAAATCAAAAAAATCCGATTTAAATCAAAAAAATCCGATTTTTTTTAAAAAAATCATGATTTTTATCCACCCTGGTTTCCACTTAGAGCTAGGCATAAATGGGAGGCAGAAGTGGGAAGACTGGGAAATGATGTATGGGAAACCATTCTGGAGTACATACCCAAACTTTCTATAAGTGAAACCGCAAGATTATCGCACATTTACGTAATTTACATAGTGTATAGGTCACCGTTCATTTTGCATAAAATGGGGCTGAGGGAGAATTCAGAATGTCCAAGATGTAAGAGAGAATTGGCAGGCATATTTCACATGATGTGGGAGTGTCCTAAGCTCTCTACGTTTTGGTCTGAAATACTCAATATGATTGAGAATGCATATTCTTGTGAAGTTTCTGGAGGTCCTATCACGTGCCTGCTGGGATATGTAGAAGAAGTATTAACGGATAACAATAAGAAATTAGCTATAGCTAGAATACTCTATTGTGCTAGGAAACTAATAGCCAAAAATTGGACCAGTCCTGAGCCTCCTTCAGGGGAGGAACTATCTATAAGTGTGAAACGTATAGTACAATTGGAAAAAAATATATACGAAAAAAGGGGTAGATTGAATGTGCATGAGAAAATTTGGGTGCCATGTATGCAATATAAGGGAATATAAGGAATGAGACCTCTGACATGTGGTGATATTATTTAATATTTTGTAGAGAAATTGAATTGACTTATTATTATTTCTTGACACTTGTAATACTCAGGATTAATTCCTGTTCCAGTTTTTCTGCTGAAATAAGTTGGAGGAATGTGAAGGGGCATAGCTGTCGGATGGGTTGAGGGAGGGGGAGAGGAGGGATAAGGGGTAAATGGTATATACAGTTATATGAAAAAGTTTGGGCACCCCTACTAATCTTAAGCTTAATGTTTTCTAAAAGCTATTTCAGTTTGATATATCTAATAACTATTGGACACAGTAATGTTTCTGCCTTGAAATGAGGTTTATTGTAGTAGCAGAACATGTGCAATCTGCATTCAAACAAAATTTGACAGGTGCATAAGTATGGCCACCCTTATCATTTTCTTGTTTTAAATACTCCTACCTACTTTTTACTGACTTACTAAAGCACTTTTTTTGGTTTTGTAACCTCATTGAGCTTTGAACTTCATAGCCAGGTGTATGCAATCATGAGAAAAGCTACTTAAAGTGGCCACTTGCAAGTTGTTCTCCTGTTTGAATCTCCTCTGAAGAGTGGCATCATGGGCTCCTCAAAACAACTGTCAAATGTCTGAAAACAAAGATTATTCAACATAGTTGTTCAGGGGAAGGATACAAAAAGCTGTCTTAGAGATGTAACCTGTCAGTTTCCACTGTGAGGAACATAGTAAGGAAATGGAAGAACACAGGGACAGTTCTTGTTAAGGCCAGAAGTGGCAGGCCAAGAAAAACATCAGAAAGGCAGAGAAGAAGAATGGTGAGATCAGTCAAGGACAATCCTCAGACCACCTCCAGAGAGCTGCAGCATCAACTTGCTGCAGATGGTGTCACTGTGCATCGGTCAACTATACAACGCACTTTGCACAAGGAGAAGCTGTATGGGAGAGTGATGCGAAAGAAGCCGTTTCTGCAAGCACGCCACAAACAGAGTCGGCTGAGGTATGCAAAAGCACATTTGGAGAAGCCAATTTCTTTTTGGAAGAAGGTTCTGTGGACTGATGAAACCAAGATTGAGTTGTTTGGTCATACAAAAAGGCGTTATGCATGGCGTCAAAAAAACACAGCATTCCAAGAAAAACACTTGCTACCCACAGTAAAATTTGGTGGAGGTTCCATCATGCTTTGGGGCTGTGTGGCCAATGCCGGCACCGGGAATCTTGTTAGGCCTCATACTCACTTGCGCCGAAAACGGATGAAAATCTGATGAAAAAAAATCGGATTCAAATCTGACCAATGTTAGTCAATGGGTGAGTTTTCATTTGCGATTTTTTTCTCATCAGAAATCGGTGTGAGAAAAAAATCGCAGCATGCTGCGATTTGATGCGATTTTGGCATGATAATCGCCAATGCAAGTCAATGGGTGCGAGAAATCATCGCACAGCACTCGCCCCATGCAAGTGCTGTCCGATGTATACGCACCAGTCTCCTTTGAAAAGCCGGCAATTCATCCCCGGCTACTGTAAAATCACACTGACAGCTCACAAAACACTACATATATACACATAGAATACATATATATATATGTACATGTCATTGTGACACATACATATATATATATTATAGTTCATACACTTCTACATACTGTAATAGCCGGTAATTCAATTGCCGGCTTTTGTGAAATCACAGAAGCCGACATGAAATGATACATTGTTTACACACATTTAACCATGTAATTTCATGTATTTTTTTATATGGTTGAAACTTACAATTACATGAGTATATGTGTGCAAAATTTCAGATATGTAGGGGTTAATTAAAGGTGTAAATTTGTTGAAAAAAAATGCGTGGGCTCCCGCTGTATTTTCTCCACCAGACAGACAAAGCAAGCGAGTGGGGGCAGATAATAATAGCCTAGGGAGGGTACATTTTTTTTGTGCCCCCCTGGCTACTAACATCTGCCCCCAGACACCCCAGAAAGGGCAAATCTATAATTAGATTCGCCCTTTCTGGCACTTTGCCTGTCTATTCCCATTGCCCTGTAGCGGTGGCGAATGGGTTAATAATGTCACTTTAATGTCACCTTAGTATTGAAAGGTGACCTTAAGGCAGGTTAATAATTGAGAGCTGTCAATTAGACAACTATCAATTATTAATCCTATTGTATGAAAGAAAAATCAAACACACACACTTTAATAAAAAATAAGTTTAATGAAATAATCACACAGTTTTTGACCATATTTTATTTTCCTGCTAAAACCATTTCCTGTAATAAAAATAAAATAAAAAAGCTAAATTATACTTACCAATCCGATGTACAGTCAGGTCCCACGCTGTAATCCATCAGAAAGGGTTAACAGGTTACAGTTAGCCGGGAGATAATTCTGTCTCCTAGCTGTAACCCCCTGAATGAATAAGTTCCTCTACCACAGAAAGTAGAGGAATAGATTCATGAATGGAGCTTAATTGATTTATTGGCAATTTAACTTTAGTGACCTGACCTAAAGGGAAAGTGGACACAATCAATTAAGCTTCATTCATTAAACACATCCTCTCCTGTCGCCAGGAGAGGAACTTATTCATTCAGGAGCTTTGAGCTGAGCATGCAGGATTACTTGCACTGCTTGGCTCAAAGCTAGTTAACCCTTTGTGAAGGATTACAGCGTGGGACGTGACAGATCGGCGGAATAGGTAAGAATAATGTTGTTTTATTTTTTTTTCTTTATTTTAGGAGATCAATGGCTTCGCACGGATTAAGTGTAAAATAAAATATGGTAAAAAAAATGTGTTTTTATTTCATTAAAATTAATTTTTATTAATGTGTCTGTGTTTTTTTAATTTACTTCAATAGGATTAATAATTGATAGTTGTCTAATTGACAGCTCTCAATTATTAACCTGCCTTAAGGTCACCTTTCAATACTACGGTGACATTAAGGTGACATTATTAACCCATTCGCCACCGCTACAGGGCAATGGGAATAGACGGGCAAAGTGCCAGAAAGGGCGAATCTAATTATAGATTTGCCCTTTCTGGGGTGTCTGGGGGCAGATGTTAGTAGCCAGGGGGGGCACAAAAAAAATGTACCCTCCCTAGGCTATTATTATCTGCCCCCACTCGCTTGCTTTGTCTGTCTGGTGGAGAAAATACAGCGGGAGCCCATGCATTTTTTTTCAACGAATTTACACCTTTAATTAACCCCTACATGTCTGAAATTTTGTACAAATACACTCATGTAATTGTAAGTTCAAACCATATATCAAAATACAGGAAATGACATGGTTAACTGTGTGGAAACAATGTATCATTTCATGTCGGCTTCTGTGATTTCACAAAAGCCGGCAATTGAATTAGCGGCTATTACAGTATGTAGAAGTCTAGGAACTATAAATATATGTATATATATATATATATATATATATGTCACAATTACATATATATATATATATATATATATATATATATATATGTATTCTATGTGTGTATATGTATTGTTTCTATTCTTTATTAAAGCTGTCAGTGTGATTTTACAGTAATGCCAGGGATGAATTAGCGGCTATTATACTATGTAGAAGTGTATGACCTATATATATTTTATATATATATTAGATGTATGTATATATATATATATATATATATATATATATATATATATATATATTATATATATAATTATTTGCTTTTTGTGTACTTTTTTTTGTTACAATGTGATTTTTACATGACTTTTTACATAGAGATAACTGTTCTATGTAAAACTTCATGTTAAAATCGCATTGCATACAGATGGAAAACTGATGGAAAACTAACAGAAAACGCATGGTGCGATTTAAAATCGCATCAAAATCGCATGTCTTTTTACAACAATTGTACCGTTTTTTTCCTGCCGAAAACGGACCGATTTTTTTCCAGCCCAGTGAGTATGAGCCCTTAAAGTTGAGGGACGCATGGATTCCACTCAGTATCAGCAGATTCTTGACAATAATGTTCAAGAATCAGTGACAAAGTTGAAGTTACGCAGGGGATGGATCTTTCAGCAAGACAATGATCCAAAACACCGCTCCAAATCTACTCAGGCATTCATGCAGAGGAACAATTACAATGTTCTGGAATGGCCATCCCAGTCCCCAGACCTGAATATCATTGAACATCTGTGGGATCATTTGAAGAGGGCTGTCCATGCTCGGCGACCATCAAACTTAACTGAACTGGAATTGTTTTGTAAAGAGGAATGGTCAAAAATACCTTCATCCAGGATCCAGGAACTCATTAAAAGCTACAGGAAGCGACTAGAGGCTGTTATTTTTGCAAAAATAAATATTAATGTCACTTTTCTGGTGAGGTGCCCATACTTATGCACCTGTCAAATTTTGTTTGGATGCAGATTGCACATTTTCTGTTAGTACAATAAACCTCATTTCAAGGCAGAAACATTACTGTGTCCAATAGTTATTAGATATATCAAACTGAAATAGCTGTTGCAAAAACACCAATTTTTAGAAAACATTAAGCTTAAGATTAATAGGAATGCCCAAACTTTTTCATATAACTGTATAATGTTTAAAATGTTTGACTGTTATTTCTCTGAATAATATTGTATTTTCAGTATTTTTATAATAAAAATTATCTGATTTAAAAAAAAAATCCTATTAATGACACAATTTTTTAAATATTGGGGTCAGTGTTCCACGCCTCAGGTGAACGCAGAGTGGGGAGTTTCTGTACGTTGGGAATAGATGGAGATGTCGCTGGAAATGTGAGAAGTCAAATGTGTTTTTGTTTTAATCTGTGCAGACGAGTCGACTCGTGACTGATAATGGAGGTCTGGGCCAGATGGAAAAGTTAACAACCAGAATCAGAAAGAACGTTATCTGTAAGTTGCCATGTATATCTGTACTGTAATCACGTGTATTCCCTGTGTAGTGGTGATGGTAGTAGCCATTTTATAGCCATATTGTTTTGGTCTTTTATAGCAGTAATTTTAATGATATTGGTCTTTGCATTGTGTGTTTTTGGTTAGCAACAGTGACATACTGTAATTTTATATGTATAGATGCTATTTTAATTGGCTATAGGGAGTCTATGGGGAAACATGCACTTTGAGAGTTGGGCCTCTGATCTTTTAGGACCCTAGCAACTCCCCTTTCGTACTGTATGTTTACATGTCCGTGTTTCTGGAGTTGTATGTATGTTTGTAAATTAGCTCAGTTATGGTACCATATCTAAGCAGTAAGCTTTGTTCTGGTACTGTATCAATGTAGTAAGTTCGGTTCTGCTCCCATATCTCTGTAATAAGCTCAGTTCTGCTCCCACATCTCTGTAGTAAGCTCTGTTCTTCTCCCATATCTCTGTAGTAAGCTTCGTTCTGCTCCCATATCTCTGTAGTAAGATCAGTTCTGCTCCGATATCTCTGTAGTAAGCTCGGTTCTGCTCCCATATCTCTCTAGTAAGCTCTGTTCTTCCATATCTCTGTAGTAAGCTTGGTTCTGCTCCCGTATCTCTGTAGTAAGATCAGTTCTGCTCCGATATCTCTGTAGTAAGCTCCGTTCTGCTCCCATATCTTCATAGTAAGCTCGGTTCTGCTCCCATGTCTCTGTAGTAAGCTATGAGAGATATGGGAGCAAAATCGAACTTACTACAGAGATACGGAAGCAGAACTGAGCTTACGATAGAGATTTGGGAGCAGAACCGAGCTTACTACAGAGATAAGAGAGCAGAACCAAGCATACTAGAGAGATATGGGAGCAGAACTGACCTTACTACAGAGATATGGGAGCAGAAACGAGCTTGGTTCTCCTTCCATATCCCTGTAGCAAGGTCGTTTCTGCTCCCATATCTCTATAGTAAGCTCGGTTCTGCTCCTATATCTTTGTAGCAAGCTCGGTTCTGCTCCCATATCTCTATAGTAAGCTAGGTTCTGCTGCTATATCTCTGTAGCGAACTCGGTTCTGCTCTCATATCTCTCTAGTATGCTTGGTTCTGCTCCCATATCTTTATCGTAAGCTCGGTTCTGCTCCCATATCTCTGTAGTAAGCTTGATCCTTATCTACGTAGTAATCTTGGTTCGATTTGTGTCTATTTAGTCAGCTTGCTTATAGTAATATTGCTTATTATAATATTATGTATTAGATGTGTAGTGGTGATGGTAGTGGATATTATGGAGCCATATTTTAGAGTAGTTGTTGATAATATTGGTCTTTGTATTGTGTATTTTTCGTTAGCAACATTGGTATACTGTAATTACATATGCATAGATGCTATTTTAAATGGATTAAGGGGGTCGTATGGGGAGACGTGCACTTTGGGGCTTGTGCCTCTGATCTTATAGGACCCTAGCAACACCCCTGGTTTATAGTATGTGGTGTGTGTGTGTGTAGTATGAGGTGTGTGTATGTGGAGTGTATATAGTATGGTGTGTGTGTGTATATAATATGTGACTTATGTGTGTGAATATAGTATGGTGTGTGTATGTAATATGTGGTTTGTTTGTGTGTATATAGTATGTGGTGTGTGTATGTGGTGTGTATATAGTATGGTGTTTGTGTATATAATATGTAATGCATTATTTTTTCAACTGCTTAACATGGTACCAAACCCCTTTTTTCCTTTTATATAATAAGTGGCTTGTGTGTATATAGTATGTGGTGTATGTATGTAGTATGTGGAATGTGCATATAGTATGATGTGTGTATATAATATGTGGCTTGTGTGTATATAGTATGTGGTGTGTGTATATAGTATGTGGAATGTGCATATAGTATAGTACGCTCTGGTAGGCAAGGGCCGGTCCGCAGTTATGAAGCAACACACAGGCTTTTAGTCCAAAATCAATTGTTTACTTTCACGTTAAACACCAGGTAACAAAACATGACAAAAACATCAATGCATTCCAGCTTTGCAAACTACTGTTCCCAGACGCACCCTTGCATGGGACGGGCTTGACTAAGCGGCTGCAAGCCAGCAGGGACTGCCAGGTGCCATTCCCGGGTGGTCTGGACTCGCTTCCGGTGCTCACTGACACACTGTAACAGAAAGTCATTTCCAGGCTGACTCCAGCCAAACTCAATAGAACCGCATGGTTCTCAGTGTGGGACCGTCACAGGCTCCGCACACCCATGTGTCCTGTCCGGGTGCTATTCAGAACCCCCGTCCAACACCCCGGCTACCAAGCTCCAAGTCTCACCACGTACTTCCAGGAATCCGATCCAACCCCAGGATCTTCCAACACCGACAGACCTTCCAGGAACCTTCCAGGCAGCCCTGTGCAGGACACACTCTCCACTGTCTCAGCCAGACTTCCAGAGACTTCTCAGTCTCCAACACAATCTCCTCACCATGTACCCAACACTGCCTTTCATACCTGTAGCCACTCCCCAAGCCAAGGTATGAAGCACATGGTCTGGTCACCTGTTCATGACCTCATCACAGGTCCTTCACAACACATACAATCACCAGTATGTAACATTCATTCTCCCACCACCAGTGGGCGGTGTATGTGTGATTAGCATGTCCCACCCAGCTCACAAGCTAACCCTGTAGGTTCACCCTTAACAACAATCAGAACTCTTATGGGACAACAAGTCCCAGAACAACATTACTGACCTACAGCACAGAATAGCTCTGCGACACATACTTTCCATTTAGCACCATACCAGGTACTGGTTTCCCATCCATCTCATGCCTCCATGCATAATTTGAGCAACTTATACAGCGCCCCCTAGGTGCCACATTAGTCACTACACCACAGTGTATATATATATATATATATATATATATATATATATATATGGTGTATGTGGCTTGTGTGTGTGTGTATATATATATATATATATATAGCATGTGGCTTGTGTGTATATAGTAGGTGGTGTGTGTATGTAGCACGTTTCTTGTGTGTATATGGTAGGTGGTGTGTGTATGTAGTATGCGGCTTGTGTGTATATAGTATTTGGTGTGTCTAGATCATATGTGGTGTGTGTGTATATAGTATGTGTCTTGTGTGTGCGTGTATAGTATGGTGTGTGTATGTATATATAGTATGTGGTGTGTGTATATAGTATGTGTTGTATGTATATAGTATGTGGAATGTGCATTTAGTATGTGACGTGTGTATATAATATGTGGCTTGTGTGTATATAGTATGTGGTGTGTGTATATAGTATGTGGCTTGTGTGTGTGTATAGTATGGTGTGTGTATGTATATATAGTATGTGGTGTGTGTATATAGCATGTGGTGTGTGTATATAGCATGTGGTGTGTATATAGTATGTGGCGTGTGTGTGTGTGTGTGTATATTGTAAGGTTTCACTCACTCGGCTGCTTCAGAGGTAAATCAGGAGACACTTTCTTATGCAAAAAGTCCTTAGGTTTATTGCATCATAAACCATAAAGCAACATATAGTACAAGTCTTCAGTAAAGCTTCTTAAGATCTCTACAAACACAGATACAGGAAGGCTTCTCCATTCCTACACAGAGACCTCTCTGTAATGTCCCTCGTGGACACATGGAAGTCTGTCCACACTGGCAGACTCCCACACACTCTCTCAGGTGCCAAACACAACTCAGTTACATAGCTGTAACCCCGCCCACAGGTGAGGTCAGGATCACATGGTTAGGTCACATGGTTATGACCTCACCACAGGTCCTTTTGATACACATAAACAACTACAGGCTTTATCTTGGGTATTCAGACACATACCCCTTGGGTGGGTTTGTAGGTGACTAGACCCGCCCAGCTCTCCAAGTCACCTGGAAGCCTCCCAATGTATAGCAAAACTCTCAGCAGTAGATCTGCTGAACAAAACATGCTCAGGCTTCCATCACAGGGCCACCCACCTCTGTGATACATAATGTCCATCCATCACATGCCTCCATGCATATCCGAGGGCCATACACAGTGCCCCCTAGCTGCATCAGGGGTCATTACACCACAATATATATATATAGTATGTGGCGTGTGTGTGTGTGTGTATATATATATATATATTATATATATATAGCATGTGGCTTGTGTGTATATAGTAGGTGGTGTGTGTATGTAGCACGTGTCTTGTGTTTATATAGTAGGTGGTGTGTGTATGTAGCATGTGGTGTGTGTATATAGCATTTGGTGTGTATATGTGTATATAGTATGTGGTGTATGTATATAGTATGTGGCTTGTGTGTATATATATATGTGTATATATATATATATATATATATACATATATATATATGTATATATATATATATATATATATATATATATATATAGTATGTGGCTTGTGTGTGTAAATATATATATAGCATGTGGCTTGTGTGTATATAGTACGTGGTGTGTGTATGTAGCACGTGGCTTGTGTGTATATAGTAGGTGGTGTGTGTATGTAGTATGCGGCTTGTGTGTATATAGTATTTGGTGTGTCTAGATTGTATGTGGTGTGTGTGTATATAGTATGTGGTGTGTGTGTCTAGATCGTATGTGGTGTGTGTATATAGTATGTGGTGTGTGTATATAGTATATGGTGTGTGTATATATTATGTGGTGTGTGTATATAGTATGTGGTGTGTGTATATAGTATGTGGTGTGTGCATATAGTATGTGGTGTGTGTATATAGTATGTGGTGTGTGTATATAGTATATGGTGTGTCATAACACATGACGGTGCATAGTGTCCTTACGGGACAACCTATATAACTGTGGCTTCAGGAATACCCTGCGACATATTTGAGAAAGATTCATTGAATGGAAACATCAATCCCTTGTCTCAATAAAGAAGCAATTTCTTCCTTTTGACTACATGATCTATACCTATGTAAATAAATGCAAATGATCACTTTTACTTGAACCAAATTGAGTGTGCAGTGAATAATTCCAGGACAGAGGAACAGCATCATGTAAAGGAGCAGCGAGAAACCTGCAGCCGCTAAGGCCGGACAGAGCCCTGACTTCAACCCCATCCAACACCTTTGGGATGAACAAGAATGGAGATTGTTAGCCAGGACCACCCATCCAGCATCAGTGACAAATGCTATCCTGAATGAAGGGGTAAAAATGTCTATGAATTTAGAATGAGATGTTATAAAATTCTGTATCCCTCCACTTATGTCCATATGGTGTATATGTATAATTACAATATAAAAAAG
Source organism: Oophaga sylvatica (assembly GCA_033576555.1). Lineage (NCBI taxonomy): Eukaryota > Metazoa > Chordata > Amphibia > Anura > Dendrobatidae > Oophaga > Oophaga sylvatica. The sequence continues at coordinate 9,750 of JARQOD010000194.1, read as the reverse complement.
ATTGGATTATCAGACTACTCTTCGTATATGTGTTCATGTGTGTTTGTGGGGGGGTGCGGGGGTGTTGTTTTCTATAATTTGCTGTATCACATTATTTACATACATTTATAAATCCTCCAATACTTTATTATACATGATGATATTGGATCTCATTGGCTGCAGGGCTCATTCTAGAATGTTGTGATGTCACAGGATCGGCGCCATGGTCACCTCTGCTTGCCCGGAACTCCTTTGAGGGTTATAGTAGGCGATGAGAGTGAGTATGCGTGTCTGATGTTCCTGTCCTGTTCAGGATTGTGCGATTATTTCTACAAGAAAGATGTCGAGCAAAAGTGAGAGACCAATCTATGTAAGTTCCAAATGAGAAAAGTCCTGTAATTCAGAATAATGATAGTAATGCTGTCTCTATATGTGTATATAATAATGAATTTCTGGTGTCTGATGTCCATTTCTTTATGCACTTTCTTTTTTTGCGTGGTGACCTGATGTATTGATACTATTTTGGGGTAGTTATGATGCTTTTCTGCTATGTATTTTTTTGTGGAGTTGTAGCAACCAAAAACCTGCAATTTTGACGTTTAGATTTTTTTATGCTTTACAGTTTCTACAGATTGGGTCAATTAATTTAATATTTTCATAGATCAGACTTTTCTGAACAGGTTGATACCATATATGTGTGTTTTTTCCCCTTTGATTCATATTAACTGGAGGAAAGGGGGTTGATTTGAATTTTTATCTTCTTACATTTTTAAAAACTTTTTTCTTTCCTTTTCACGTTATTTGTTAGTCCTCTTAGGGGACCTGAACCTGCTATTGTCTGATCGCTTGTGCTGTATACAGCAGCATTGAGGTATATAGTAACAATCACTGTGTTATATGACGTCCCAGCACAGGCTGGACTTTACAGGAGCGGTCACATAACAGGCAGGAGGAGATTTAGCCGGCACCCGGCGGTCATAGCAGCCAGTCGGCTCCCTGTGATCACATCACGCTTAAATGCCGCAGTCAGCATCTGTTAACAGCATTAACAGATTAACAGCAGCAATCTGTGGGCAGCCAATCACTGCTGATAGAGGCAGACGCTATCTATGTAATGCAGCTGACGTCAGTGTGGAGATTGCTCCAAAGTTCCTGACACGCTCCATATATATCTGTCATGGGTAGAGATGGCTGGACCCCTGGCTGTTCGGGTTCGGCTGAACATGACAGCATGGCAAACACTACTTCTGATCATTATTGCCGGTCAGACAGCCGCAGTTCCCACACTGTCAGCGTGAGCCCACAGCTGTGATCGGAGGTATAAAGTTTTCCTTCGGTCACTGGTGTTGGATGATGGGACAACTGCTCCTATCAGCCGACGCCTTCTGCCACTAATAACAGTAAGAGCAGGCTGCGGCTGATGGGAGTATTCATCAACCGGCGCATGCTCTCTAAATAAATAATAAAAAAACGCTTGGTTCTTCTGTACTTTTGATAACCTGCCAGACGGACGCACGGCCCCAGGGAGCTCCTGTCTGCTACTCATTTGAGGTAACCTTGTGATGCCATGGCACCCACACTATCCAGATACAGGACTACTACTGATGTGTAGCCCAGCTACGCAGGCACACATAAAAATCCAGGAGAGTGCACAGGTGTCAGTATTCCGGGTTTTCTAGGTAACTTTGTCAATGATTTTGCCCTTTGTTAAAATGGAGTTTGCGGTTTTCTGTGCCCTACTTCCTGTTCGTTTGTTTAAAACCCGGCTCAGGTGCTGGCTTCACTGCTGGAATATTCTGCTTCCGTTTCCCTGCAACCCAGCTGCTTTGTTCCTCACAGATCTTTTGTGTATTTACCAGGAAAGTGCATAACCTTATCTTCAGGTGTTTCTCAGCCACAGCAGTTTCTACCCATGGCTCTGGACATTCTCTGCATATGTAAGTTGCACATACTGTGTTATCACTAAACTGTTGACTTGGGAATTTAACCCTTGGTTCACTCCATCTGATAAGAACTGTGTTTCTGAACTGTTGCTGTTTAACCCTTCGTGCATTACCTCTGGTGAGAGCTGTTGGAACTGTTACTGGAACCTTACTGACATATGAACTTGTTGTTGGACTTCACTGAATTAAGCCACAACTGAGATTAACTTGTTCCTGGACCTCCCTGTGTTTTCTGCATACCTGGATCTGACTCTTCACACACCAGCAGTGTGTAAATCCAGCCACGTTACCCGTGCATCAGACTTACCTTGTGGTCACATTTGTGTGAGGACTCCGTCGTAAGAACTTTCCCACCCTCGCTATAGAGGTTCAAGGACTTATATATCCGGATTCATATAACTGGACTTGTGTATATATATATGGACTCATTGCATGTCACTACGGGTTGTTTGAATATTGTTTTTTGGTGTTTTGCTGTTTCACAAATACATTATTTGCATTCAAAGAAACCCGTCTCTGATTGTTCATTGCCCCACGCTATCAGAATCCTCGAGTTCTTACAATAGTATAACAGGATATTCCAGCCTAAAAAAGAGGATTCTGCTGGGGCAATGACGGAGACACGGGCAGACAAATTGTTCACCATAGTTAACTCCTTGCAGCAGGAGGTGGCGGCTGCACACAATCAGATTAGAGACTTGGAGTCTCGGGTTAACCACAATGCACAGGGGTTTGGTCAGGCTCTCCAAGATCTACGTTCTAGGTTAGGAGTCCTGGAGGCCTTACCTACTGAGCCTACCTCATCCACCAGTATGCCCAAATTGCCTCCATTCCGTTTTAATGGTGACCGAAGTCAATTCCGTGGGTTTGTTAATCAATGTATATTATTTTTTGATGTACATGCCTCCTACTACCGGTCTGATAGATCTAAGGTTCTATGTATTATTATGTTGTTGACATCACGTGCACTGGCTTGGGCAAATCCTATGGTTGAAAGTCATGATACCCGTCTAAATAATTTGGACAATTTTCTGGCAGCCATGGCGCAAATGTTCGACGATCCCAACCGCCGTGCTACCGCTGAATCTGCCTTGCTTTCCTTACGCCAGGGGAAACGGTCAGTCATAGAATATGTTACTGAATTTAAAAGGTTAGTGGTGGACACCCAGTGGGAAAACAATGCTTTATTACCAATCTTTAGAAAAGGTTTGTCAATGCAATCAAGGATGAGCTAGCTCGTTCAGAGTCTCCACAGGAGTTTGAATTGTTTATACAGCACTGTGTACGTATTGATATCCGTTTAACTGAACGCAGACAAGAAAAATGGGCCGCTGTAAATCGCATTACTAATTACTCTCTTCCGTCCAGGGAAACCACAGGCAAAAACCCGCGAGAGGCTGAGGAGGTGCCTATGCAGGTGGACTCACTGCAGAGACGTGAGAATAATGAACGCCGCGAACACCGTCTCCGTGAGCGCTTATGTTTCTATTGTGGTCAATCGGACCATTTCCTCATCAATTGTCCTAAATGTCCTAGGCGACCCAACAAGGTGTTGGCGGTAGTAGGGGATTATGATAACACAGACGCTGAGTCTGAAGTTTCGGAAACCAGTCTACATCTAGATGCGGTTTTTCCCCAATACTGATGCCGACTTCCCCTAAAGATCAAGGGGAGAAATATTCACATTGTTCTCTTCCTATACAGATTCAGTGGGAGGAACAGTGGATATCAAGTTCTGCCATGATAGACTTTGGAGCAGGTGGGAATTTCATGGATTCTTCTTTTGCAGAGGAACATGGTATAAAGACACAACTAAGAGCTTCACCAATCACTATGGAAACGGTGGATGGTTCCCCATTAGTTTCTGGACCAGTAGATCGGGAGACAGTGCCTCTGGAGTGTAAGATGGAACCAGACCATCAAGAAACACTTTCATTCATGTTAATATCTTCTCCTCATTTTCCTGTAATTTTAGGAATTCCCTGGTTACGGTCACAAAATCCAATCATCAATTGGGAAACCAAGGAGATAACCTTTCTCCCGAAGTGCAGTTCTACCATCAGTCCAACTGTGGCGGCTCCAGTTACCCAGAACTTGGAAGAGGTGATACAGGTACCTACTCTCCCTCTGATTTATCAGGAATTCTCAGACATTTGTGATAAAAGGAAGGCAGATCAACTTCCCCCACATAGACCGTATGACTGCCCCATAGAATTGCTTCCTGGAGCAGCGATTCCTTTCGGCCATGTTTACCCGTTGGCGGCTCCGGAATTAAAATCTTTACGAGAGTATATAGATGAGAATTTAGCCAAGGGGTTTATCCGACCATCTTCTTCACCAGCGGGAGCTCCAATATTCTTTGTAAAGAAGAAGGATGGTACTCTAAGACCCTGCATTGACTACCGGGAGTTAAATAAGGTAACCATTCGTAACAGGTACCCGTTGCCCCTAATTCCAGAATTGTTGGAAAGAGTTCGCCAGGCCAAAGTATTTACCAAATTAGATCTTCGTGGGGCATATAATTTACTCCGTATACGGCCCGGAGACGAATGGAAGACAGCTTTTAGATGCCGGTATGGACATTTTGAATATTTGGTGATGCCATTCGGACTCTGTAACGCTCCTGCTGCTTTTCAACATTTAGCCAACGACATTTTCAGGGATTTATTGGACCAATATGTGGTAATTTACCTTGATGACATCTTAATCTTTTCTGACTCCTTACAGGAACATCAGGAACATGTCAAGACCGTACTTAGACGTTTGAGAGATAATCATTTGTACATCAAACTCGAAAAGTGTGAGTTCCATTGTTCTGAAATTCAATTTTTAGGCTATGTTATCTCGCCTCAGGGATTGAATATGGAGTCCAGCAAGATCCAGGCAATCTTGGACTGGCCGGTACCAGGAAACATTAAGGAGGTACAACGATTCATTGGCTTTGCTAACTTTTATAGACGGTTTATCCGAAATTTTTCAGAAATTGTCCGTCCCATCACTCTCCTCACCAAGAAGGGGAAGAAGTTTGAATGGTCTTCGCAAGCTCAGGAAGCCTTTGATCGCCTGAAGGGTTGTTTTAACACGGCTCCAATATTGATGCATCCGGATCCTGCACAGCCTTTTATCGTGGAGGTGGACGCGTCTGACTGTGCATTGGGAGCTATCCTCTCACAACGTACCGGAGACAAAGGTTTGCTGCACCCGTGTGCCTTCTTCTCTCGTAGGTTATCTTCTGCAGAACTGAACTATGATGTGGCAGATAAGGAACTTTTGGCAATTATTTCTGCCTTTAAGGAATGGAGACACCATTTGCAGGGGGCAACTCAGCAGGTAGTAGTACTCACGGATCATCGCAATTTGGAATTCCTTAAGTCTGCCAGGTGTCTTTCTCCTCGACAAGCTAGGTGGAGTTTGTTCTTGAACCAGTTTAATTTTATTATTTCGTACCGCCCAGGTTCACGTAATGGGAAAGCTGACGCATTATCCCGAATCCATACCGTGGATTCCGTGCCTGGGACCCCGTCGAAGACCATCTTGTCGGAGGCCAATTTCGTTGGAGTGCTCCGGAACCGGGACTTGTGGCAGGAGATCAAGCTGGCCTATGACGGTGACGTATTTCTTGCAGCTCCACCTGACAATGTGAATCTTGTCCTTCGGAATGGTGTGTGGCTTAGAGATCGATGTATTTATGTCCCAGAGGCTGTAAGACTTCGAGTTCTCAAGTTGGTCCACGACTCTAAATTGGCTGGTCATAGGGGGGTACAGAAGACGCAGGAATTGTTAACTCGTTTTTTTTGGTGGCCTACCTGCTTGAAGGATGTGAATGACTATGTCCGCTCTTGTGAAGTTTGTGCCCGGTACAAGGTTCCTCGCGTTTCACCTACTGGTCTTCTTAAACCGCTACCTGTACCGTCTCGCCCTTGGGGGTCTATTTCGATGGACTTTATTGTGGAGTTACCCACCTCTGGTGGTAAAAATACTATTTTGGTGGTAGTAGATCGTTTAACGAAAGCTGCTCATTTCATTCCGTGTGCTGGTCTTCCCTCAGCTACAGAGACAGTAGATCTAGTTATCCAGAACATTTTCCGGCTGCATGGGGTACCAGATGACATCATTTCTGACCGGGGAATACAATTTACCTCTAGATTTTGGAAAGGATTTTGTTCTGCGCTCCACATTAATGTTTGCTTGTCTTCTGCATACCATCCTCAGACCAACGGGCAGACCGAACGGACAAATCAAACCTTGGAGCAATATCTACGCTGTTACGTCAGTCATTTGCAGGACGATTGGCTGAAGCTACTTCCTCTAGCGGAATTTTCGTACAACAACTCCCAAAGCAGTTCCACGAAGGTAACGCCTTTTTTTGCCAACCTGGGTTATCATCCAAGTATTTTGCCTAGGTCTCCGGTTACGATTTCGGTACCAGCGGTTGAAGACAGAGTGACGGCGTTGCAACGTAATCTTGAAGTTTTGAAGGACTCCCTGACCACAGCACAGGAGCGTTACAAGAAGTCGGCCAATAGATTCCGGAAACCAGCACCTATGTATAAGGTAGGAGACTCAGTTTGGTTGTCCACCAAGAATCTAAAATTGGGTGTTCCTTCGCAGAAACTGGGACAGAAATTCATCGGTCCATTCAAGATCACTGGGATTGTGAGCTCTGTTGCCTGTCGGTTGAAGCTACCACGGACTTTAAAGGTACACCCAGTATTTCATGTTTCCTTATTAAAACCAGTCTCTCCTAACACGTTTCAGGGACGTATCGTACCTCCCCCTCCACCAGTGTTGGTTGATGGCGAAGAACAATTCGTGGTACAGGATATTGTTAATTCGAGACTTCATAGAAACCGGCTTCAGTATCTAGTTAGATGGCAAGGTTACTCTCCTGAAAATGATTCTTGGGAACCAGTAAGTAACATCAATGCGCCTCTGAAGATTGCTCAGTTTCATCGGAGATACCCGGACAGGCCTGGTCCAGGACCGTCCGGAGGCCGTCTTTAGGGGGGGAGTAATGTCAGTATTCCGGGTTTTCTAGGTAACTTTGTCAATGATTTTGCCCTTTGTTAAAATGGAGTTTGCGGTTTTCTGTGCCCTACTTCCTGTTCGTTTGTTTAAAACCCGGCTCAGGTGCTGGCTTCACTGCTGGAGTATTCTGCTTCCGTTTCCCTGCAACCCAGCTGCTTTGTTCCTCACAGATCTTTTGTGTATTTACCAGGAAAGTGCATAACCTTATCTTCAGGTGTTTCTCAGCCACAGCAGTTTCTACCCATGGCTCTGGACATTCTCTGCATATGTAAGTTGCACATACTGTGTTATCACTAAACTGTTGACTTGGGAATTTAACCCTTGGTTCACTCCATCTGATAAGAACTGTGTTTCTGAACTGTTGCTGTTTAACCCTTCGTGCATTACCTCTGGTGAGAGCTGTTGGAACTGTTACTGGAACCTTACTGACATATGAACTTGTTGTTGGACTTCACTGAATTAAGCCACAACTGAGATTAACTTGTTCCTGGACCTCCCTGTGTTTTCTGCATACCTGGATCTGACTCTTCACACACCAGCAGTGTGTAAATCCAGCCACGTTACCCGTGCATCAGACTTACCTTGTGGTCACATTTGTGTGAGGACTCCGTCGTAAGAACTTTCCTACCCTCGCTATAGAGGTTCAAGGACTTATATATCCGGATTCATATAACTGGACTTGTGTATATATATATGGACTCATTGCATGTCACTACGGGTTGTTTGAATATTGTTTTTTGGTGTTTTGCTGTTTCACAAATACATTATTTGCATTCAAAGAAACCCGTCTCTGATTGTTCATTGCCCCACGCTATCAGAATCCTCGAGTTCCTACAATAGTATAACAACAGGAAGGTAACAGCAAAGCTTGATATCTATGCACTTCACTCACACTTTTAGACACACCCATCAGGGGTACAAGAGGAAGTGACACTTAGCAATCAGAGTTCAGTCAGTTTCCTGTCTTCGGACAGTTGCAGTTCAGTGCCAGTGGAGTCTGGACTTGGAAGGAGAGGAGAAAGGATTGATTCCTCGCAGAGTTAGCGTAGCTCACCTGACAAGCAAGTGGAGGCTAGTACGGGTGAAGTGGATCATCCTAGCCTAGTCAGAGCTACCCTCAATCAGTACCTCAACAGAAGCTGAAGTAAGGAGGATACTGAGAGCTGCTCAGCGAGCTCTGGAGAAAGCTGACATTACCAACGAAGCTCCAAGTGTTTATGCTAAGAGCGAGAGCAGGGCGAAGGGCAAAGTGGAGAAGACAGATAGAGAAGTGCTTCAGGTATTTGATTGCCTGCACTAAATTGCCGGACACCGGAGTCCGAAGCGTTGCTACAGTTTCAAGCTTAGTAACAAGAAAACCGGAGGCATCTGGACTACAGGTCGCAGAGAGCAGCCCTAAGTGTCAATACGTAATCGGAGTCAGGAGGAACAAGGACTTTTAGCAGGGCCCCGCATAAAAGGACTCTGTTCTCACCACATAGAAGGCTCCACCACAATATTGGCCGGGCAGTACAGCTATTGAGAAAGCTGGAGATTCATAGTTAACTTCGCTTCAGGCAAGTTGGACTCACATGTATATGGAGTAAAGGAGGCCTCTAACCTGCTCAGCTGTTACCCGAATGTGCACTCTCCACCCCGACCAGCTCCCGGGATCTGCTTGAACCATCTACCAGTAAAAGGTATGAAAAGAAGCTGTATTGTGTGCGACTGAATTATTAGCTACACCCTGCATCATCGTCACCATAGACTTCCAGGGACCCGTCTCACCTGTGGGAGACTTACTACCAAGCTGCCCCATAACATCCCCTGTGTAAGGTTCTGTGTACATGTTCCTGAAACTCAGTTTGTTCGTCAGCCATTTTACTTTCTGTCTTGCTGCAGCTATCTTGCCCTCAGTCAAAATGGAGTTTCCAGCTTGCATGTTCCCGCCCTGATTCTCTCCTTTTGCTTCTTAAGCAGCCACAGCTGAGCAATCAGTGCTTCAGAATCTAGCCTGCAGTGAACCTGTGACCTGACTCCTAAAGCCTTGGACCTTGTACTCCAGCTATTCCTACTGAGGAACTCTGAAGCACTTGTGGACTCTGAACCCTGCTCTTTGAAAGACCCACGTTTGCATGGACTTACGGTAACAGAGAAGAAGATCCTGAACCTGTTGTGGAGAGTGATTGCTGAGCTTAGATTACTCTGGCCTGCTGTGTCTCCTGCTTCTGTGTCTGCAAACTGTGTGACTATTTTTGCCAACTTGTATGAAGTAATACAAGACTTTCTATATCAAACCTGTGTCTCATGTATTTTCATCGCACCCAAGCACAAGACGCTATATGAACTGTACTACATACATTACAAGATTCTGAAGCCAAAACGTTAGTGTCTGCTGGGTCTGGAAAGGCTGTGTCTGCTGTAACTGTGGATATCGGATGTCCGGTTGTACTTTCTGTGATGACAGTGGTTGTGACTTCTCACAACCATTTCAGGTGAGCAATTCCCTTAAGTGTTTTTTTTTTTTTCTGCAGTGTTACCACAGGTAAACACTATTGTTTTTTTTTTTTTTCTCTTTTTTGTCTGCTGTAACTGTGGATATCAGATGTCCGGGTGAACTTTCTGTGATGATAGTGGTTGTGACTTCTCACAACCATTCCAGGTGAGCAGTTCCCTTAATTTTTTTTCTCTCTGCAGTGTTACCACAGGTAAACACTATTGTTTTTTTTTTTTTTTCTCCTCTCCTCTTCTTCCAGTACTCCTGTCTTAAAAGATCTGGAAAATGGAGGCCCGCATAAAGGAACTTTGCGGAGTGACTGAT
>JARQOD010000193.1:0-192162 GCA_033576555.1 Oophaga sylvatica | reverse complement strand
AAAATCTATGTTTCTATTGTGGTAAGTCAGGGCACTTCATTATAAACTGCCCCAGCCGTTCTCGTAAGACTACTGCAGCACTCATTCACTGTGAGTGTTGCGAGAGGAGATCTGTCAGGTCCGAGCCTCAGGCTCCAGAGAGATCTGCAGCAACAGATCTTGATTTCTCGGACTTAAACTCCGTTACCTCTGAGGACGTTGACTGTGTAAACGCTGCAATTTTTCAAGTTTTTTCAGCGGTGTCCCAGCTGAGTTGTAGGAAAAACAATTCTCATTGCTTCCTTTCCATCAAACTCTGGGTTAACTCAGTCTGGGTGTCTAGCTCTGCTATGATCGACTCAGGGGCAAGTGGGAATTTTATGGATGTCTCCTTTGCTCTGAAACAGGGGATACGTTCAGTGAAGAAGGCTACTCCAGTACAGATGGAAACTGTGGATGGCTCCCTGCTGACCTCTGGACCAGTGGATCAGGAAACGGAGCCTTTGAGGGTCCTTATGGGTAAAGATCATCAAGAGAAACTGTCCTTTATGCTTATCTCTTCTCCCCACTTTCCCATTATTCTAGGGCTACCATGGCTGCAGGCTCAGAACCCTACCATTAACTGGGAAATCAAGGAATTACATTTTCCAGAGAAACAGATGAGTCCAGAAGTTTCAGCTTGCTCTGTTCCTAAAGGAATCATGTCAGTCCCTAAACTACCAGCTGTATATCAGGACTATGTGGATTTATGTGACAAGAAGAACGCTGACCAGCTTCCCCCTCACCGTCCATATGATTGTCCAATTGAATTGTTGCCTGGAGCAGAGATACCTTTTGGTAAGATCTACCCCCTGGCGGGGCCTGAGCTAAAGGCTTTAAAGGATTACATAGACGAAAATCTAGCCAAGGGCTTCATACGCCCCTCTTCATCTCCTGCAGGTGCACCCATCTTCTTTGTGAAGAAGAAAGATGGATCTCTGCGACCCTGCGTAGACTATAGGGAACTCAATAAGGTTACTATTAGAAACCGTTATCCATTGCCTTTAATCCCTGAGTTACTGGAGAGAGTGCGGCATGCCAAAATTTTCTCTAAATTGGATCTCCGTGGGGCCTATAACTTGGTCCGTATTAGACCTGGGGATGAATGGAAGACTGCATTCAGGTCACGCTATGGACATTTTGAATATCTAGTTATGCCTTTTGGTCTGAGTACCGCCCCAGCCACTTTCCAACACTTGGTGAATGACATCTTCAGGGATCTCCTAGATACATTCGTGGTGATTTATTTGGATGATATTCTAATTTTTTCTAACTCCACAGAGGAACATCATGGACATGTGAGAATGGTCTTGGAACGTCTAAGACAAAACCATCTTTACATAAAACTTGAAAAGTGTGAATTCCATAGGACCGAAATTCAATTTCTGGGGTATGTACTGTCTACACAAGGAATTAGTATGGATGGAAGCAAGACCCAAGCCATCAAGGATTGGCCAAGTCCTAGAAATGTGAAGGAGGTGCAGCGCTTCATCGGGTTTGCCAACTTCTATAGACGTTTCATTAGGAATTTCTCTGAGGTAGTGTCACCTATCACCCAACTTACCCGGAAAGAGTCTAGGTTCTCCTGGACTCCCCAAGCCCAGGAAGCATTTTCCCGTCTGAAAGATAAATTTACCACCGCACCTATCTTGGTACATCCCAATCCCGAACTTGCCTTCATAATAGAGGTGGATGCTTCAGACTGTGCTGTTGGAGCTATACTCTCTCAGAGAACAGGTGAGAAGAATTTCTTGCATCCCTGTGCCTTCTTTTCCCAGCAGTTGTGTTCGGCTGAGAGGAACTACGATGTGTGCAATAGAGAGTTGTTGGCCATTATTGCCGCCTTCAAAGAATGGAGACACCTTCTTCAGGGAGCTGCACAGCAAATAGTCGTCCTGACAGACCATCGTAACCTTGAATTTATCAGGTCGGCTAAATGCCTGACTCCTCGCCAGGCTCGCTGGAATCTTTTCTTAAACCAATTTAATTTTGTCATTTCTTATAGACCAGGATCACGCAATGGAAAGGCTGATGCACTCTCTAGGATTCATTCAGCAGAGACCCGTCCACTTGCTCCTCCTAAGACTATTCTTCCTGACTCTAGATTCTTGGGAGTGATTCATAATCAAGACCTACTTAAGGACATCAAGGAAGCATACCATGCGGATTTCTTGTTGGCACAACCCCCAAGGGACGTAAGTCTTGTCTTTAAAAATGGTGTGTGGATTCTGGGACAACGTCTGTATATTCCTGAAACAGTCAGATTGAGAGTATTGCAACTCATTCACGATTCCAAGATAGCTGGGCATAGAGGAATTCTAAAGACACAGGAATTTCTTTCTCGTTTCTTTTGGTGGCCCACTTGCAGGAAGGATGTTTTAAATTATGTCACTTCATGTGAAGTCTGTGCAAGATGCAAAACACCTTGCTCCTCACCAACTGGTCTGTTACAACCTCTTCCCACCCCGTCCCGCCCGTGGGGATCCATTTCTATGGACTTCATTGTGGAGTTACCAACCTCTCAAGGGAAGAACACCATTCTAGTGGTGGTTGACCGTCTAACAAAGGCAGCTCATTTTATCCCTTGTGTCGGCTTACCCACTGCAAAACAGACATCAGATTTGATGATTAAAGATGTGTTTCGCTTACATGGAGTACCTGATAGGTTATTTCGGATCGAGGGGTGCAATTCACTTCAAGGTTTTGGCAAAATTTCTGTGCAGCATTGGACATTAAAGTAAACCTTTCTTCTGCTTTTCATCCCCAGACTAATGGACAGACCGAACGAACCAATCAAACCCTGGAGCAGTATCTCCGCTGCTTTATCTGCCACCTACAGGATGATTGGGTGGATCTACTTCCATTGGCTGAGTTCTCTTATAACAACTCTCAGAGCGCCTCCACTAAGCAGTCTCCTTTTTACTCCAATCTAGGTTATCATCCTAACATTCTTCCACGATTTCCCATAGAAACGCCTTTACCAGCAGTGGCTGAAAGAATCACGTCAGTAGTATAGGAGGTATAGTATTCGTCAAACTCAAATCTGACAGGTCGACACGCCCCCTATCATTTAATCCATCTCCCTGGACTTTGCTCAGGCTTGGAAATCTGAGCTGCTGGATTTGTGAATTTCAAATTGCTCAGGCTGTGAAATCTGAGCTGCTGGATTTGTGAATTTCAATCAAAGTGATTTATTCGTCTCTATTGATATTTTATCCCGTGGATTTGATTAGTCTGTGTTGTTTTAGTGAATTAAAGAGCGAATCTTGATCTTTTTTGTTGGGGAGAAACTTTTAAGGACCCAGTAAATGTATAAGGAGTTCTAGTGAAATACAGACTTTTGTTACAGATCGGTAAGCTATTACCAAGCTGTGTATCTAAGGCTTGGGTTGTATTGAGAGGAGCATATTTTTCTATTTACTAACTAACATGGTACATAGATATACATCTTTACTGGCACATAGAAATGTAGTACAACAGTGTTGACATGAATTGTCACAGTACTGGGAAGAATGTAATGACATGGAGTTAGGAATTTCCATGGAATTATGACGCTCATCTTATAGTTTTATTCAGTATATATATTTTTAGCTTGGCAGTGTATCTACACTTATATCAGTACTGGGAAGAATGTAATGACATGGAGTTAGGAATTTCCAGACTAGTTTCTGAGTTTAGTGAAATACAGACTTTTGTTACAGATCGGTAAGCTATTACCAAGCTGTGTATCTAAGGCTTGGGTTGTATTGAGAGGAGCATATTTTTCTATTTACTAACTAACATGGTACATAGATATACATCTTTACTGGCACATAGAAATGTAGTACAACAGTGTTGTCAAGGTAAAATATAATTTTCTACTATACTTTTATATTCATAGTGTATATGTATTTTATAAACACGAAGTTTTCCTTAAAAGAATAATAAGATAATGTTAGTATCTGCTGGTGTTTGTCTCCATCTTGTGTCCTATCACTGTATTACACTAAATTGAACTGGATCCACTAAAATTTCCCCCACCTTTGGAGAATTGAGGAAACACATGATACACAAGAACAATAGAATCTTTCTTCAAGAAACGAAACTGAGGATGACAACACGATCAAGGAGGACTTAGAAGAAGATCTAAGGACCAATTGGGATGATCAGATGCTGAATGTGTACATATATGGACATGATTCAGCATATCTCTTTCTCCTCAATCCCGCCTTTACTCCACCCCAATATTCTGTGTATGTAATCTTATGTACGTGAATAAAAGTTCAGTGCTTACTGGAGATGGCCGCCTAATAGCACCATTTTCTTTAGGGCACGTTCTGAAGTCTGAACCAGCGTATTGCCTGATTCATTCTCGGTCGACCCGTGCTCTTAGTCTAATTTGGAGTGACTGGAGGATGAGTGGTTTGTCGTTACGACCCCGACAATTGGCGCCTAACACGTGGGGCCGTGGATTGCCGCCCGTCCGGACCCGTCCCGAGGACTTTGCGGTGGTGCTCGCGGTGACTGAGTGCGAGGACTGCAGCCTCCGTTGAACATGGTAAGTTGGGATCATATACTTTATATGCGTCCCACTTGCCTGTGTGTCAGTCACTGTTTGGTCCTGTCGTATTGTCCATTTGGGTCTGGAGGGGTGACTGGTTGAGTGGTGAGACCAAGGGCAATCCCACGCCACGAACCAGCAAGTGTGACCGAGTGACGTTGCATGCCTGCACGTGCTTGAGTGGAAACACCACGTTCCTCCTCCTCCGGTCACTGTACCTTTATGTAGATAATTGCCTCCCGTGACTGTTAGAATAAAGTTGGGACAAATTTTAGATTCTTGAAGTGTTGAGTGGGGTAGAAGACGCACATGATAGTCTAATCAGTGACGAATGGAGCCGGGGCTCTTCGTCTGAGAAGTGACAAATGGAGCAGGGCTCTTTGTCCAACACGGGGAGTCTCATTAGGAGAAGCCCCAGTGTCAGTGCATGGAGCGGGGACTCTGTACTGTGTAGAGTGTTACGGTGGACTGTGCTGTAAAGTTATCACCCACAGTTAGGGAAGGGACAAATTGAGCAGGGACTTTTTGTCTTGTCAACACATGGAGCGGGGACTCTGTATTGACGGGTGGTGACCTGCAAGTGGCACCGGTGGTCTGAGTCGCGACAGATCATTTCACTCTGTTAAATCATGATGCGTCTGTTTAAATCTGAGAGACCTCACAAGTTAGAGGGTGGTGCTTTGGGAGTGGTTAAATTGGTGGAATCACGTGGAGGCAAAAAGGCTGTTAAGAAAATGAGGAGTTTGTATAAGATGATGGATTTGCCTACTATGGGCAGATTTCAGCCTTCAGTGTAGAAGGATTATGTAGCATAGAAGAAAGGAAAGTTGGGTGATGAGGGACTTCTGCATCAGGCTCAGGCACATTTCAGAGTAGCAAATAATTTAAAAATTGAAGACTGGAAGGAAGTAAATGGAGCAGGAGATTTAGAAGGTGCTGAGCCTTTGTTTGGATATGTAAAATGCTCTGCATATGATCTTGTTGATGTAACTAAAATGGCCGCTCCAAGCCCTCGGCCACCGCCCTATAATGGTGCCGATCTTAGAACAAAGGGAGGTTGGACCTGTCGTGTGTGGTGAACAGAATCCGCCCTGGGCGGAGACCTGCCGTGTTTGTGGGGCGGGTCGCCCCTGGTGTAATGCCCAGCCCATCGCCCCTCCCACACCCAGCGGCCATTTTGGTAAACCCAGTGGCCATCTTAATACACCCGGAAATGGCCAACACCCCATCTCCTCCGGCGGCCATCTTGGGACACCCAAGCACACCCAGTCAGGCCTATATCCCTTGCTGATACCAACCAGGGCCTACTACCAGCCCCCGCCCGCACCTGTGCAGGCCACAGCTCCCAATATGGCACCAGATGCAACACCATTGTTCCCTTTCACACACCCCAACCCGGCCATTGCTGCAATGCATGAATCTTCAGTTTTTCAAACAATGATCAGAAGCCGCCGCCATGATATTATGGGATCTAATGAAGGGGAGGAGGATCAGGAGATAGAAGAGGGTGGGCCCCTCAACAGCCACCACTATCCCCAGCAGCACCAGTATCTTTTCTTCCCTCCTCCATTCCCCCACCATCATTGTCAACCCCTGGTCCTAGGGCCTATTCCACCCCTACTTCAGAGATAAGGCACCTTCCTCTCCTTCACAAATCCTCAGAGAGGACAGTCGTTCTGTAAGATTCACGGAAACCCCGGTCAGGCCCCCAGCTCCCGGTGTACTTGAAAACTGGTATCCCTGCCATTCACAGCATTACACAGACCGCAAAGGAAATCCAGTGACATTATCCATAGGGTACGGTGATATCCTGACACATCGGGTTGGTGCTATAGTTAGTCCTGCCAACTCCAACTGCTCCAATAAAGGGGGTCTGGCTCTATTAATAGCCCAAGCAGGTGGTCCCATCGTCACTGCAGAATGCATGGCTCATATACACACTTATGACCCTTTGCCACCTGGACAGACTCTGACAACCCATGCAAGGGGACCTTCCCGCTGATATCATCATCCATGCAGTAGGTCCAGTCCATGATCCTTTAAACTCAAATGAGTCACGGGCCACCCTTCGGGCCACTATACATTCAATACTCCATCATGCTGGTATGTTAAAAACAGAAGACATTAGGCACCAGGAATTATTTGAAACCAATGATAAAGTAGTAAATTTGTGATTGCTTTGTCTAAAGAGTTAACTAACACCCACTCTGCAGTGTCTGCTTCTCTCCCAGAATTTACAGGTGACACGGTGCACGATTTCTCGCCTGATGACCTTATATTTATATATAAAAAAAAAAAAAAAAAAATTTATGGGAAGAGACTGTCTCCAGCCCAGATTTGAGGGTCCCTACACTGTGGTCCTGACCACCCCTACTGCCCGAAGCTCGAGGGCAAGAGCACCTGGATTCACGCCTCCCATTGCAAGAAGGACAAGATTAATCAGCAGTCATGAAGTTTCTGATATACATATCCTTTTGAGCTATATCCTGATCTCCAGTAGTGCCAGTATGCCCACCTTCTGGGTTAATACTACAACCCCTGTGGTTATCTTTAAGTTCGATTTCTATCAAATATTCAACTGTGATAGGAATGATTTCAAGGGATCAATATATTAAACTTAGGGGAAAAGGGACATTTTATCTCTATGTCACCCGCCCAGGGAATGAAAACTGTTATGATTGGTTAGATGTGGGATAGAAAACAGAAAAAGGGAAAATTGGCAGATGAAGCTAGATACAATAGATTGATAAATGAGATATACAAGTGGTATATTTGTAGGAACTGATCTAAGAATGCAGAAGTCAGTGACAGCAAGCAGAGATAAGTGCTGGCAGCAGCGAGATGGTATTTTGCTGTACACCAAGGTCATTCTACAGATAAGCAACCTGCAGGCTGAGGGAGAGAGGACACACAAACTACGCAGTGGTTTGACCCCTCCCGTCGGGTATTCGTGAGGATGCACAGGAAAAAGTGCAACAGTTTTCAAATTTTGTTGAATATGTTTTTGGAATAGACATAGTACGTAAGAATCGAAGGTCAGAGTATGTGAGAAGCAAATAGACAGGCAGAGAAAGGAAGTTACACTAGAAGACAGAGTTCAGGAAAGAGCCAAAAGATTATTTCTGGACTCTAAGAAAAACTTGGGTGGAAATGGGTTTTGTCAAAGAAAACAAGACTAGTGAGAAAGTTCTGGCAAGTTTAATATGAATGGCATAAAAAAAAAATGAATGACAAGGAAAAACTGAAAGTAAGTAGACCGGATTAGAGATCAGTTAAAGCAGAGGATCTAGCCAGAATAGCACAGGGGGCACAACATGATTTAGTGCAGGCAAAAAGAGGTAGCTTGCACATGAACCCCCTTGTCTCCTTAACCCCCACTCCTAATTGCACAGTACAGGTGAACCTACCAGGGGGACATGAGGTTGAGTTCCAAGTGGACACGGGGCAGACAATTCAGTAGTTACAGAAAAGGACTGGCCATTTGGGAAAAGTGATTTCTCCCACCATGTTATAGCAACTCCTTACAACTCTCCAGCTCCCCGTCACTAAAAAGATTCCCCTGCAAATTCAAGGAACCACTGTACACACACAGTTAATGGTATCACCACGGGGTCAATGTAATCTTTCAGGAAAGTGATGTGTTGTCACAATTGCAAGCACATATTGAGTATCATCCGGTTGGAACTGTCACTATGACACCAGGACTGAAGCCGAGCACTCTTTGTAAAATCATGTCGCTAGACGTTGCTAGTATAGAGGACATAAATGAATTTCCTTCAATGTTAGAAGGTGTGATACCGCATGATTTCTGGGCTTCAGATAAAACAGATGTGGGCAGATTAAGGGTGCAGCCAGTCATGGTCAAATTAAAGCCAGGTGCAATTCTGCCCCAACAGAGACAGTATCTTCTTAGTTTAGCTCAAGAAACGACTATTGCTCAGCAGATGCAGAAACTGGTAGCAAGTGATGTTAAAACCTAGCCCCCACCTTCGGCAGCAGGCCTGCAGCTAGGTTCTTATCAGTAGCCTTAACAGAAAAAAAAAAAAAAAACTCCAGCTTCCCCCTTCGGCTATGAGATTTAACCCTCTATGTATTGGCTGGTACAATATATATAAACTTTTGTTCCAGATATCTCAGGATGCTGCTTAGTTTACAGTTATTGATTTTGCCAATGTTATTTTTATAATATGTTGATGATTTACTGATTTGTGCCCCCTCCAGGAAACAGTGTAGTATTGCAACAATATTACTTATGTTGTTTTTGTACCAAGCAGGTTGTAAGCGTTAAAAGATAAAGTGCAATTCTGTAAATCTTCAGTTATCTTTTTGGGACATTGCATTACACTGGGGGCGCGACATCTGACCAGCGCTCGCAAAGAAGCTGTACAGAACTTTCCTATTCCTGTTAATGTTGCTGCTCTTAGGACATTTCTTGGACTGATTTTCTACTGCAGGCAGTGGATTCATGCTGTGTCAGTCCTCATGCAGCCTCTCTATGACTGTATCACCATTGTGCTTTTTAAACTAACTCCTGAAGGTATAGACGGTTTTTTTTTTCTCTCAAAAACAGGATTGTGGCAGCTCCAGCGCTAGGAATCCCCAACTATGAACTACCATTCACCCTGTATCTCCATGAACAGCAGGGACACGCGGCAGGGGTATTGACTCAGTTACATGGTGACAATCAAAGGCCAGTGGCCTGTTTCAGTGGAAGACTAGATGCAGTGGCTAGAGTGCTCCGTCCTGTGTACGGGCAGTACATGCTGTAGGACTATTGCTTTACGAATCGTCAGATATCGTTCTTGATTATCCACTGACAGCACTTACACCTCATGATGTATATACCATACTGAACCAGGTGCAGTCGGCACATCTTTCAGCTGCACGTCATCTTTGATTGCAATGTGCACTTTTAATGCCTCCAAATGTTTCTTTGCAGAGATGTACCACACTTAATCCTGCCACATTGTTACCTCTCTCGGATCTAGGGGGGAGGTCAGGTACGGTATTGTACAAAGAAGATCCAAGAGAGGAGATTCCTCATGATTGTGTTCAGCTTATGGCACAGGAAACAGCAGGCCTACCCACAGTGTTTAAAACTGAAAGACGTAATGTTGACTTTAAATCTTTTGTAGAACTCGCTACCAAGATGACTCAGGTACCTTCCACACCAGGTATGCCATCGTCTCCCTGAATGCAGTAATCAAAGCAGAACCAATGCTCCCATATCAGTAGGCCCAGGAGGCTGAATTTAAGGCTCTGACCGAGGCCTGTAAGATAGCTGAAGGTAGAATTGTTAACATCTACACAGATTCTAGATACGCATTCGGTATAGCTCATGATTTGGGTCCAATTTGGAAGTCTAGAGGATTCCTGATGGCAGCAGGACATCCCATTAAAAATGCTGACGCAGTCCAGCAGTTAATTGATGCATTACAATTACCAAAAGAAGTAGCTGTCATAAAAGTTAAAGCACATACCAGATGCACTGATCAGGTGAGTAAAGGAAACGCAATGGCCGATGCAGCAGCAAAAACAGCAGCCAGTAGACCACTCCAAGGGGTAACGATGCACCAGGTAAGCGCTCCCAAAAATCCCTTTGTGTCGGAGGATGCCTTAGCCCAGATGCAGGCTCAGGTGCGCCAGGAGGAAGTAAAAAAGTGGG
Organism: Oophaga sylvatica; assembly: GCA_033576555.1. Lineage (NCBI taxonomy): Eukaryota > Metazoa > Chordata > Amphibia > Anura > Dendrobatidae > Oophaga > Oophaga sylvatica. The sequence continues at coordinate 181,939 of JARQOD010000193.1, read as the reverse complement.
AAAAAGAAGGTGCATGTCTGAATGCAGCAACTGGGGTATGGGGAAGAGGGATGCGCCGATGCCTTCCAAGAGCAATGTACCCTGCGGTCGCCCAGATGTTACATGGGCCAACCCACCAGTCCAAAACTGCTGTAATGAGCGTGATGCAGAAGCATTGGGCGGCACCAGGCTTTTCCACCTGTATAGAAGGTTTGATCCAGGGATGCATGGTATGTGCTACACATAATCAGAGAAGGGTAGTCAAGACACCACCCAAACACGCCCCTCGGCCCTTCTATCCTTTCCAGAGACTGCAGATTGATTATATTCAGCTGCCAAAATCAGGTTCATGGGAGTACGTGTTGGTGTGTTTTTGATTTATTCTCAGGTTGGCCGGAGGCTTTCCCGATTGCCAAGGCTACGGCTGCGGCAACCGCAAAGAAGCTGCTTGTGGAGGTGGTGTGCAGGTATGGAGTACCAGAGGTGATCGAAAGTGACAGAGGTACACATTTCACAGGTGAAATAATGAATGAAGTCTTGACAGCTCTGGGAATTCAACAAGTTTTCCACACCCCATATTATCCACAAAGCAGTGGAAAAGTAGAAGGACTAAATGGGACATTGAAGTTAAAAATCTAAAAGGCCATGGCTGAAACAGGGAAATCTTGGCCTGAATGTTTACCATTAGCCCTATACTCAGTAAGGTACACTCCAAATAGAAAAACTGGACTTTCTCCGTATAAAGTACTATTTGGCAAAGTGCCTAGTTTAGGATGTTTCTTTTCCCAAGCATTGGAAATAAGTAACCATGTATTAAGTTCATATGTAAGGGATTTGCATAAAAGACTCAAGAAAGTATATGATAATGTTTTCAGTTCTCTTCCAGATCCGAACCAGGATCCTGGGAGTCACAGCCTGCAGCCTGGAGACTGGGTAGTCATTAAAAGACACGTGAGAAAGAGTCTGGATCCGAGAATATAGCTCCACTGATATCCAGAAAAAGAAGGAGTCTGGGTCAGCTGCACACCGGTTATGCTGAGGATCCCAAAGTTTATATGGATCCCATAGGTGTTCCTAGGGGGGTCCCAGACGAATACAAAGCTCAGAATCAGATCCTGACGAGTTTCCGTTCTCTCATCCCAACTGTGCAGATCAATTACAATGTAGATTGGATAAAATATATATACTACACTGAGCAAAGATTTATCAATATCAATTTTAGTCAAGATGCTTTCCAGGGTATAGTTGAGAAACTGGGCCCAAAACAAAAGACTGACTCTTCAAAATAGACTGGCCATTGACATGATTCTAGCTGAAAAAGATGATATCTGTGGGATGATAGGGGAAGAATTTTGTACTTATATTCCTCAGAATTCTGGAGTCAATGGTAAAACTATAGTGGCCCTTACAGAGATTAAAAATCTGGCTCAGGAAATAAAAGCCAATGCAGAAGTAGATACCTCTTTCTTCTTAAGATGGCTTGGAGGACTTAAAGAATTTCTCCAACAAGCCTGCTTAGTGGTAACAGGGCTTTTGGTGCTAGGATTGATAATTCTATGTTGTGCGATATCTATGTATAGGAAAGCTGTGACCAATGCAGCCGCCTCCTCAGGTACTTTCCTTCATTAGGAAGTTGTGTCCCTATTATATGATGACACTGATAAGGGTGATATGGAGAAATGTATTCCACAGGATAAACCTGATAAAACCCCCTATAACAGAATACAAATGGAAATAAGAGATTTAGTTTAGGGATAGTGGGAGAACTCCATGTGCAGGTTTGGTAGGGACTTGGTTGTTTGGGGGCGGTCCATAAGGGGCCAGTTTCTAAAATGACCAAGCGAAGAAATCCATTACCCCTGTCCCCACACATGGACAGTCTCGAAGGCTGCATATATTAAGGGAAAACTTAGTGTTTAGGGGGGATTGTCAAGGTAAAATATAATTTTCTACTATACTTTTATATTCATAGTGTGTATATGTATTTTATAAACACGAAGTTTTCCTTAAAAGAATAATAAGATAATGTTAGTATCTGCTGGTGTTTGTCTCCATCTTGTGTCCTATCACTGTATTACACTAAATTGAACTGGATCCACTAAAATGTCCCCCACCTTTGGAGAATTGAGGAAACACATGATACACAAGAACAATAGAATCTTTCTTCAAGAAACGAAACTGAGGATGACAACACGATCAAGGAGGACTTAGAAGAAGATCTAAGGACCAATTAGGATGATCAGATGCTGAATGTGTACATATATGGACATGATTCAGCATATCTATTTCTCCTCAATCCCGCCTTTACTCCACCCCAATATTCTGTGTATGTAATCTTATGTACGTGAATAAAAGTTCAGTGCTTACTGGAGATGGCCGCCTAATAGCACCATTTTCTTTAGGGCACGTTCTGAAGTCTGAACCAGCGTATTGCCTGATTCATTCTCGGTCGACCCGTGCTCTTAGTCTAATTTGGAGTGACTGGAGGATGAGTGGTTTGTCGTTACGACACCGACAGTGTTGACATGAATTGTCAGAATGAGTGAAGGTCGATGCTACGGTAATTCAATTGCTAGAAATCACATATACTAAATAGCCCTGTATTGTGTCATGACCTGTAAGTACAATGAGAGAAGGTCGCATGCATTCATGAATTCATTTGTCTCTATTTACCTGTAAATGTGTGTAAAGTTGTTTTATCTGTGTGTCTGATACTGAGCTCTTTTAAGTCAACCAGTAAATGTATCCTATGACCACTCTATTGTGTGGGGAAAGTCAAGGCGAGGTCACATTATGAGATGAAATGCATGTAAAGCACTACTGTGGTGGATAGATGTATCAAGCTGCTAAAATGTGTTTATTTTTAGTATTATCCAGGATATAAGTTTTAAACTACAGCTGCAAAGGCAGTTTAATTTGAAGTATCACCTTATAACACATTTGGAATTATGACGCTCAACTTATAGGGGCAGTGTATCTAAGGCTTGTGTTGTGTTGTGTATAGCCCCATGTATATGGCCGTGTTACAATATTACAGAATGTTTTATTCGTATTTTAAAAAAGCAATGACACGGTATTGTAAAAACAAGGTTACAAGATTTTATTGTAATAAATACAGCTCAAAGACATTTCAAGCATTGAACTAATTGTGAAACCAAAACGATATTGAACTAATTGTGACACCAAAACGACTCTACAAATGGCGATACAGTCCGATTATGCTGTTCTCTTTAGACAAGCGCAAGTTTGATGTATGTTCCAACAGAAGTAGTGTTGTGTTTTTAAATTTGATCTTCTCTCAGCAATGAAATTTCTCACAATTGTATCATTACGCGGTTTATCAGCAGAAAACTTCTCCAATATCTTACTGAACGGTATGTTCCGATAACCTCCATATATTTGTCCGTATATATGCAATCTATGTAACTCACAATATACCCAATAGGCAGACATATATGCACTATATATAGGATTATAAGTATCTCAATGAATCAGGTATATCAATAAAGTAACTTCTCCATCACAGCTGCTAATATAATGATGTTACCATGCAAGTGCAGAGCTCACAATACATACTGTGCGTGCATATGAAGTCAATTAGCACATCCATATGAGGAGCTATATTAAAAAAGCAACGACATAGATGTGAGATCATACCTGAATGCTGCTTGGCACCCCTTGTGTATAGCCCTCATTTCTAACAGTGTTTTTCACATATTAAAAAAGCAACGACATAGATGTGAGATCATACCTGAATGCTGCTTGGCACCCCTTGTGTATAGCCCTCATTTCTAACAGTGTTTTTCACAGATAGATCACTTATTAAGCCAGGAGTAAACATAGTGATTGTTTCATGCGAGAATACAGGCATAGGATGGTCGCTTTTTTCAAGAAAACTGTCCCGACAGTTCATCCCTATAGTGTAGTTTAATGTATGGGTGTGTGCAAGTCATATCTGTGTAATGCTAGTCTGTAATTAAAATAAAACTATTTCACAAACTTTTTAACATACCTGTGTTTCAGACCATTATGACGTACCAGAATTTTTAGTGTATTAAAGAGGGGAGAAACTTTTAACTACATCAGTAAATATATAAGAAGTTTTACTCACATCTAGCAGGATCTGTATAAAAGTAAATGTATGTAAAAGATAGTCTTTTTTCTAGCCGGCCATTAAATCCCTGCATAGGATGGGGCCATTACTTAGAATTTGTTATTTTGGGGCTATTTTTAACTGTTTCATGTGAGAATACAGGCATAGGATGGGGTCATTACTTAGTGTGTACTATTTATGTACAAAGATGATACGGAAAGTTACTTAGTGTGTACTATTTATGTACAAAGATGATACGGAAATGGGACCATTACCTAGTGTATACTATCATCGCTTTTGTTTGGAAAATACCATATTTCATAGATGCTGGTGATCCGTTGAATCATTTTAAACATTTCACGCCACTCATGCAACCACAGCACACTTATGGTGTACCCGCACGGCGAAGGTCGATGCTAATATGTTTCCAAAGTTTAGTGACAGGAACTAGTTAGTGATGACAAATTCACAACAAATTCGTTATTTTGGGACTATTTTTTAACGATGCTAAGCCCCTCAGATATGAAAGACAGGCAGCGCATCGCTGGTGTTTGGAAAACACCATATTTCATAGATGGTGCTGATCCGCTGAATCATTTTTAAACACTCGTGCACCCTCAGCATTTTGATCACCATTCAACAAAAAATTAAGGCATGTTGGAACATGTCCCGACCTATTTTGGCACATGACAAATGTTCTGACTCTCAGATGCTATTTTATTAGTTACCATACGAATATTATAGCGAGTCAAGGTGTATTAAATTGATTACTAACCCGGTTACGGTAACTTGATAACAATTTCACAACAAATTTGTTATTTTGTGACTATTTTTAACTGTTTCATGTGAGAATACAGGCAGAGGATGGGGCCAATACTTGGTGTATACTATTTATGTACAAAGATGATACGGAAAATATATGTTTCCAAAGTTTACTGACAGGAAGTACATAGTGGGGAGAGCCCTCTTGCAGTGCTAACCTGACTACAAGCCCTCACGGCTACTTTTCCTCTTGTCTAACATCACAATACAACCAAGTGGTTCTTCAAAACTATTTGTAAGTCTTCCGGCACAAAGCACATGTGAACAGTTGATGGTAATATTTTGCCACATGACAAATGTTTCTGACTCTCAGTTGCTAATACTGATAGACATATTGTGAACTGACATATAGGGTCCATGTGAGACAGCATATTTTTCAACATTTTTGCTCCTTCACAGATTTATTTTGCATTATATTTTTTATTTTGCTTAATGATCATGTACAGAGGAGTTTTTATGGTTTAATACTGATAGACATATTGGCCCAGGCATGTCCGGGCATGCCCGGACAAGTCCTGGCATGCCTGGACAAGTCCTGGTCACGTGACAACCGTGGAAAAAACAAGACTGAAATTGGCCCAGGCATGTCCGGGCATGCCCGGACAAGTCCTGGCATGCCTGGACAAGTCCTGGTCACGTGACAACCGTGGAAAAAACAAGCCTGAAATTCAAAAACTATGTGCTGTCCGTTAACACACGCATAGTCATCTAGAAAATATTGAGCGAGTTGCTTCACAAACCCTCTCTGTTGTGAATGGGTTTGAGATGAGTTCTGAGCAGAGGCTCCCTCTGGTGGTTACAAGCGGTACTAGTGAGGATTGGGAATCAGGTGTTACTGATTGGTCTTATTTAAGGGAATCATTTTCCCATCAGGGTTGCCGGTGATCAATTGTTCTGGTCTGAATCCTTCTTTCCAGTTTCCCTTGTAGCCTGCTGTGTCGTGTCTGCATCTCCTGCTATCAGATAAGACAATTTCTTACTGTTGTGAATGGGTTTGAGATGAGTTCTGAGCAGAGGCTCCCTCTGGTGGTTACAAGCGGTACTAGTGAGGATTGGGAATCAGGTGTTACTGATTGGTCTTATTTAAGGGAATCATTTTCCCATCAGGGTTGCCGGTGATCAATTGTTCTGGTCTGAATCCTTCTTTCCAGTTTCCCTTGTAGCCTGCTGTGTCGTGTCTGCATCTCCTGCTATCAGATAAGACAATTTCTTATTGTGTGTTTTTGCTATATTTTTGCATTTTGTCCTGCACTTCTGTGGGGCCTTCTGGGTCCCCTCCGGGGGCTTTTGCCCTCTCAGTTTGGTCCAGCCACTGTGTTTTGTACTTTTGCTTTTTGCAGTTTTTTCAGTGGCTGCTGTTTTTGTTACACCAGAGAACTAATTTAGGTGGTAGAGGTCGTGTGATCTCAGGTGATTTTGAAATTAGTAAGTTGGTGTTTTTCAGGGTTTTCTGGGATTGCAGTGGGTACCCTTCCTGTCCTTTTCTATTTAGATAGTTTGGGCCCCAGCGTTTGCTCATACTATTTTCTTTCTGTGTCAGTATTTCCTCTTGTCTAACCGCCATTACATGTTTGGGGGCTTTCTATTATCTTTGGGGTTCTGCTCCGGGGCAGATAGCTTTCCTGTTTCTGTCTTTAGGTGTAGTTAGTTTCTCAGGCTGTGACGAGGCGTCTAGGACCATCGTAGGAACGCTCCACGGCTGCCTCTAGTTGCGGTGGTTAGTCAGGGTACTGCAATCTCATAGATTCCAACTGCTCTGGTGTATTTCCTTTTTTACCTGCACTCCTCAGCTACCGTAACATAACAGTATCACCGGCCATAAAAATTGTATGGTACTCACAGAAGGGAAAAAATATTTTGAAGGAAGAAAAGTTGTCAGAGATATTTTTCTGTTTGTTGCATTTTTTTTTTTTTTCCCTCTGTATCTCTGGGTGCTGGGGAGGATCTTTTCTCCCAATGGAGTTTGCACAGTTGTCTGGCCGTGTGGATCAGCTTGCCACTGAGGTTCAGAGTATTGCTGCATATCTTGCTAGGTTGCCTGTTGTGGAACCTAGGATTCCCATGCCAGATTTGTTTTCAGGGGATCGAGCTAAGTTTCAGAATTTCAAAAATAATTGTAAATTGTTTTTTCCCTTAAAATCTAAGTCCTCAGGAAACGCAGCGCAGCAGGTTCAAATTATCATCTCTCTCCTGCGCGGCGATCCTCAGGATTGGGCTTTTTCCCTCACACCTGGGGATCCTGTTTTGAGTGATGTTGATGCATTTTTTCAGGCTTTGGGGTTATTGTACGATGAGCCTAATGTCACTGATCAAGCTGAAAAAGCCTTGTTGGCATTAAATCAGGGGCTTGATGACGCTGAGTTATACTGTCAGAGATTCCGTAGGTGGGCAGTCCTGACCAAATGGAATGACGACGCTTTGGCGGCCCTTTTCCGGAAGGGTCTGCCGGATAATGTAAAGGATGTTATGGTGGGATTCCCTGTCCCCTCTGGTCTCAATGATTCTATGTCATTAGCGATTCAAATTGACAGACGTTTGCGTGAGCGGAGAAGTATGCGTGGAGTGGTGTTGCCTTGTGAGCCAGCTGCTGAGCCCATGCAGTGTGATGGAGTGGTGTCTGGGGCACAGCGTCATGAGTTTCGAAAGCGCAATGGGTTATGTTTCTACTGTGGTGATGCCTCTCATGCTATTTCAGTCTGCCCTAAGCGGGGAAGACGTTTTGCACGCTCAGTTGTCTTGGGTAGTGTTCAGACTAAGTTTTTATTAACTGTCACTCTGATATGCTCTCTGTCCTCATTTTCTGCTCAGGCTTTCGTTGATTCTGGAGCAGCTATTAACCTGATGGATTATGATTTTGCTAAACGTTGTGGATTTCCCTTGATACCCCTACAGAAGTCTATTCCCCTACTGGGGATCGATTCTACCCCTTTGGCTGAGAATAAACCCCAGTTTTCTACTCAGGTGATAATGAGGGTTGAACCTGATCACCAGGAGTGCTGCAAATTTTTGGTTCTATATAATCTGCATGACATTATCGTGCTGGGTTTCCCTTGGTTACAGTCTCATAATCCTGTTTTGGATTGGAAATCTGTGTCTGTAACCAGTTGGGGCTGCCAATGTGTTAATACCAACACTCCTGTTTTTTCTGCCTCCCCCCAGGCTGAGGATGTTCCTGACTTTTTGTTTGATTTTTCTGATGTGTTTAGCGAAAGTAAATCTGCATCCTTACCTCCCCATAGGAGCTATGACTGCGCTATTGAATTAGTGCCAGGTAGTAAATTCCCTAAGGGTCGCCTTTTTAACTTGTCTGTACCTGAACATGACGCTATGCGGTCTTATATCAAGGAATCATTGGAGAAGGGTCATATCAGACCATCCTCTTCACCCTTAGGTGCCGGTTTTTTCTTTGTGGCCAAAAAAGATGGTTCATTAAGGCCGTGTATTGATTATCGTCTCTTGAACAATATTACTGTGAAATATCAATACCCGTTACCCTTGATTTCTGACCTGTTTTCCAGGGTGAAAAACGCTACTTGGTTTACCAAGCTTGACCTCAGGGGGGCGTATAACCTTATTCGCATTAAGCACGGGGATGAATGGAAGACGGCATTTAACACCCCTGAAGGGCATTTTGAGTACCTTGTGATGCCCTTTGGGCTCACTAATGCTCCTTCCGTCTTCCAGTCCTTCATGAATGACATTTTCAGGGATTTTGTGGACAAGTTTCTGATTGTTTATTTGGATGATATCTTGATTTTTTCTAATGACTGGGACTCTCATGTGAAACATGTTCGAACTGTATTCCAGATTTTGAGAGAGAATGCTCTGTATGTGAAGGGATCAAAGTGTCTTTTTGGCGTACAGAAGATCTCATTTCTGGGATTCATTTTGTCCCCATCTGTTATTGAAATGGACCCGGTCAAGGTTCAGGCCATCTGTGATTGGGTCCAACCTACTTCATTAAAGGCTCTTCAGAGATTTTTGGGTTTTGCCAATTTTTATCGTAAATTTATTGGTAATTTCTCTGTTATTGTTAAACCATTAACTGATTTGACCAGAAAGGGTTCTGATGTGGTGAATTGGCCTCCTGAGGCAGTCTCTGCGTTTCAGGAACTTAAGCAGAGATTCACTTCTGCTCCTGTTCTACGGCAGCCTGATGTTTCTCTGCCATTTCAGGTGGAGGTTGATGCCTCTGAAATTGGGGCAGGTGCCGTTTTGTCCCAAAAAGATCCAGAGACCTCTAAAAGTAACCCTTGTGCCTTTTTCTCTCGAAAATTTTCTCCTACTGAACGTAATTATGACGTGGGTAATCGGGAGTTATTGGCCATGAAGTGGGCTTTTGAAGAGTGGAGACATTGGCTGGAGGGAGCCAAACATCAGGTGGTGGTCCTTACGGACCATAAGAATCTGGTCTATCTGGAATCTGCCAAGCGACTCAATCCTAGACAGGCCAGGTGGGCCTTGTTTTTCACACGTTTTAATTTTGTGGTTTCCTTTCTTCCTGGCACTAAGAATGTTAAGGCGGATGCCCTCTCGAGGAGTTTCCTTGCGGACTCTCCTGAGCTATCTGATCCCTCTGTTATTTTGAAGGAGGGTGTAGTTCTTTCCGCCATCTCGCCTAATTTGAGACTTGCTCTGGAGGGGTGTCAGGAGGATAGGCCCGAGCGCTGCCCTGTTGGAAAATTGTTTGTCCCGGACCAATGGAAAAAGAGTGTGATGTCTGAGATTCATTGTTCCGCATTGGCTGGGCATCCCGGAATTTTTGGTACCAGAGACTTGGTTAGTCGGTCCTTTTGGTGGCCTACCTTGTCTCGCGATGTCAGGGAATTTGTGCAGTCCTGCGGGACTTGCTCTCGCTCCAAGCCTTGCTCTCGCTCTAGTGGTTTGTTGATGCCATTGCCTGTGCCCAAGAGACCATGGACCCATATCTCTATGGATTTCATTTCCGATCTTCCTGTTTCTCAGAGAATGACCACCATCTGGGTAATTTGTGATAGGTTTTCCAAAATGATACATCTTGTGCCATTACCTAAGTTGCCTTCCTCCTCTGAATTGGTGCCGTTGTTCCTTCAGCACGTGGTTCGTTTACACGGCATTCCTGAGAACATTGTGTCTGACAGAGGAGTCCAGTTTGTTTCCAGATTTTGGAGGACTTTTTGTTCTAAACTGGGTGTTCAATTGTCTTTCTCCTCGGCATTTCATCCTCAGACCAATGGTCAAACTGAGAGAACAAACCAGACATTGGAGACTTATCTAAGATGCTTTGTGTCTGCTGATCAGGATGACTGGGTCTCTTTTTTGCCTTTGGCTGAGTTTGCTCTTAATAATAGGGCTAGCTCTGCCACTTTGATGTCTCCGTTTTTCTGTAATTCTGGGTTTCACCCTCGATTTTCTTCAGGACAGACGGAGGCTTCTGTCTGTCCAGGTGTTGACTCTGTTGTTGAGCGTATGCAGCAGATTTGGGACCAGGTAGTGGAGAGGTTGTCCCTCTCTCAGGAGAAGGCCCAGCGGTTTGCTAACCGGCATAGGACTTATGGTCCTCGGTTTAAAGTGGGGGACTTGGTCTGGTTGTCCTCAAAGAATATTCCTATGAGAGTAGCATCTCCTAAATTTAAGCCTAGGTTCATTGGACCTTATGAGATCATGGAGATTATTAATCCTGTTTCTTTTCGTTTGCTTCTTCCAGGGACATTTAAGATCCATAACGTGTTCCACAAGTCCTTGTTGAAGAGGTTTGTTGAGCCAGTGGTTCCTGCTGCTGTGCCTCCTGACCCTGTTTTGGTTGAGGGCAATCTGGAGTATGTGGTTGAGAAAATATTGGATTCTCGTTTTTCTAGACGAAGACTCCAGTATTTGGTTAAATGGAGAGGTTATGGTCAGGAAGATAATTCTTGGGTGTTTGCTTCGGACATCCATGCTAGGAGACTTATCCGTGCGTATCATAGAACTCATCCTGACGACCTGGTTGCTCAAATGAGGGTTCGGTGACCCCTCCTCAAGGGGGGGGTACTGTTGTGAATGGGTTTGAGATGAGTTCTGAGCAGAGGCTCCTCTGGTGGTTACAAGCGTACTAGTGAGGATTGGGAATCAGGTGTTACTGATTGGTCTTATTTAAGGAATCATTTTCCATCAGGGTTGCCGTGATCAATTGTTCTGGTCTGAATCTTCTTTCCAGTTTCCTTGTAGCCTGCTGTGTCGTGTCTGCATCTCCTGCTATCAGATAAGACAATTCTTACTGTTGTGAATGGGTTTGAGATGAGTTCTGAGCAGAGGCTCCCTCTGGTGGTTACAAGCGGTACTAGTGAGGATTGGGAATCAGGTGTTACTGATTGGTCTTATTTAAGGGAATCATTTTCCCATCAGGGTTGCCGGTGATCAATTGTTCTGGTCTGAATCCTTCTTTCCAGTTTCCCTTGTAGCCTGCTGTGTCGTGTCTGCATCTCCTGCTATCAGATAAGACAATTTCTTATTGTGTGTTTTTGCTATATTTTTGCATTTTGTCCTGCACTTCTGTGGGGGCCTTCTGGGTCCCCTCCGGGGACTTTTGCCCTCTCAGTTTGGTCCAGCCACTGTGTTTTGTACTTTTGCTTTTTGCAGTTTTTTCAGTGGCTGCTGTTTTTGTTACACCAGAGAACTAATTTAGGTGGTAGAGGTCGTGTGATCTCAGGTGATTTTGAAATTAGTAAGTTGGTGTTTTTCAGGGTTTTCTGGGATTGCAGTGGGTACCCTTCCTGTCCTTTTCTATTTAGATAGTTTGGGCCCCAGCGTTTGCTCATACTATTTTCTTTCTGTGTCAGTATTTCCTCTTGTCTAACCGCCATTACATGTTTGGGGGCTTTCTATTATCTTTGGGGTTCTGCTCCGGGGCAGATAGCTTTCCTGTTTCTGTCTTTAGGTGTAGTTAGTTTCTCAGGCTGTGACGAGGCGTCTAGGACCATCGTAGGAACGCTCCACGGCTGCCTCTAGTTGCGGTGGTTAGTCAGGGTACTGCAATCTCATAGATTCCAACTGCTCTGGTGTATTTCCTTTTTTACCTGCACTCCTCAGCTACCGTAACATAACACCTCTCAAGGCATGATGAATGTCAACGTTCCCGCTATGAGCTACACACATGACCAACTGTATAGCCTGGGTTGCGTAGCGTTCTTGTTGCATAGGCCTATTTTTAAAGATGCTATGCCCCTCAGATATAAAAGACATGTATGTTGGAACGTGTCCCGGCCTATTTTGGTCCATGCCCACTCCTATGCAGCGATATTGAGTACCGTTCAACAAAAATCAGGTACAATCTTTTTAACATATCTGTGTTTCGGGCCCTCATGCCGTACCAGAAGCACTCTGTGCCATGTACCCTAGCCCATAATAATCGATTTTGATCAGCATTCAACAAAAAAATTAGGGTGCAGACTTTTTAGCATACCTCTGTTTCTGACTCCCATGTCGTACCAGAAAGACCTATTTTGGCACATGCCCGCACCTATGCAACGGTTTTGACCACTACTCAACAAAAATTGACTACAAACTTTTTAACATACCTGTGTTTCGGACCCTCATGTCATACCAGAAGCACCCTGTGCCATGTACTCTAGACCATAATATTTCAAATCGGGTATGGGACCTACATAGCTTTGTTTTCTCAGGTATTAAAAAAAGTGTGGAAAACTGAAAATCCCGCGGCCTGTGGTAATTTAGTGAGAACCATATAGACAAATCGGTATCGTCACACACGAGACCACAACACCTCGCGCTATCACATTTACCACTAGTTTTCAAAAACCACTGTCTTAAAAATAAAGTAAGAATCGTGGTGACATGCATTGTGGTCTATAAATGTATAGTCTGAAAATTTACCGTTGCTAAAGAACAGTAAAAAGTTGTGCGTACAACTATCAGCCCCAAAACTCTCACCACTATCACAAACACTATTGCCTACAGAGGCGCCCCGCGAGAATTTCTGTATGTGTGTATCAAGATGCTCCCTGCTATGACCGATTGTTTGCTCGTGGATGCTGGCATTTCCAGTGACATCATAGTTGTGTAAATGCGCTGGGGCACGTGTATCGATCCCTAGGTTGTAATGCGTGAGCATTTTAATTATTTTTTCAATTCATAACCATACGTTCTCAGGCAGACAGGTTTATTTCACAGAAGTTGACTGTACAGTTGCATAATTTTTGTTTAAAAGCATACATTTGCATAATTTTGTTTAAAATCGCACAGTTCAGCGATAATGTCGGGTGTTGGACACGCACTTATCAGTCTTTCATACGTGTCGCAGAAAGATTTTAGTCTGCTCTGCGTGAGTTTATTGTGCACGTACTGTGCAGACATGTCAAGAAACATTTTGGCGTGTTCAGCAGTCCATACGGGTGTTGGCGTGTAAGGCGATCCACCATCAACCTTCTGTTTCTTACTTACACGACGGCGCGATACCGCGCGTTTCTTTGGCGCTAATGCATCGGCTGAATTGGCAGCTGCTGCTTCCACGTTGTTATTTGCAGATTCTGTAGCTTGACACAGACGTATATTCTTAGGCCTACTACTCTCCGTATTCACGGTGTGTGCGATTGGCGCGTCGCTTTCTTCACGATCCGCGACACATCTGAGTGAACGTGGTTCCATTCTCACATCCGCTCTGTTCTCAAATCCATAATTGTGCTGTTGCAAATCTCGCGAATGACGCTCCTCCGTAACTAAAGAAAAGATACGTGGTGTAGTTAACCGCTAAGCGGGCGAGATATTGGAAATGCTACAGACTCCACTTTACTCTGATTCAACGCGACATTTGTAAAGCTACCAGTACCGATTATCTGTGAAACCGATGCATAATTGTTTGTATAAGTACAGTATAGAGAGGCCTAGACATATATACTTACAAGTATCCCCCGTGTGCTGATCTACAGAGAATGCTGAATTAACAGACATCACGCTGCTCGTTCGCGCCCGTATGGGGCTGATTTCTCCATCAAACTGCAACCTCGTGGGCGATACTTTAGCCGCTAAAATAAAATATAACATACATGAATGCGCAAAGCACTCACAAAGCTAACTTGACACAGGTAAATAAAACTAGTTACCGCAGAAATTTTTATCTGCGTGTATAACTACACTATAGAGTTGCGTAGACATATATGCTTACAAGCCTGAGACGTGTAGTGTACTTCAGAGATTGGTGAATTAAACGGTGTGGAGTTGTTCGGTAGTTGTCGTATGGGGTGTTTTCTTTTTAAGCTGCAGACTCCTGCACGCTAGTTTAACAGCTGTAAATAAAATATGACTGCCTCAGAAATGATATCTACAAGGCCCACGCGCATAAAGCTAAATTCGCAAGATACCGTAACAAGCGTCAATAAAATATATCCGCTAGTTAAGGGTGGGGACGCAGGGTACAGAGGATGCAGCTCCAGGGTAATTTAGATACATTGGTTGAATTTTTTATGGCATTGAATTCCAATGCCAAGAACATTCACATCACCTTCAAACACGATTTTGATAGGATTGATTTTTTGGATGTTGTGGTTTGGAGAGACTCCAACAACCTGTTGCAGACTGGTGTCTTCAGGAAGGACACCTCAACCAACATGTTACTGCACGCCTCTTCCGCACACCCTAAACCGTTGGTTAATTCCATTCCGGTCGGGCAGTTTCTGCGCATTCGCAGAATTTGCTCGAGTGATTGTGAATTTGAAAAGCAGGCTCATGACTTATCGAATAGATTCCTGAGAGAGGATATAGCAGACGCTCTATCAAGAGAGCGTATCATCGGGCGAAATATTCAAGCCGACAATCACTATTATACAACAAGGCCAACAAAGTGCCGTCCCAGGAAGTCAGATTCATCACACGATACCATTCTCAGTTTTCGCACATGAAAAATTGTCTCCAGAGGGCATGGCCCATTCTGCAGACGGATCCAGTCTTAAATCAGATTCTTCCTGAAAGACCCAGTATTACCATTAGGAGGTCCAAAAATCTCAGGGACCACATTGTACGCAGTCACTATCATAGCGACATCAAACCAAATATTTTTGGTGATATTGGTCCTAGGCGTGGTTGTTTTCCTTGTGGCCGGTGCGTCGCCTGCCCTAACATTGACCGGAGTGCCACCTTCACTAATTCAGCAGGCACCAGGACTTACAAGATTTTGAAGTACATTTCGTGTACCTCTCGGTATGTAGTGTACTGTGCAATGTGCCCTTGTCCACTCATTTACATCGGCATGACCTCCCGTCAATTGAAGGTGCGCGCCCGGGAACATGTCTTGGGCATTCAGGCGGCGGCTGGCCATGATGATATAACCACGCTTAGGACCATACCACGCCATTTCAAGATACACCACGGATGTGATGGTTCTCTTTTGAGGATTAAAGGTATTGATTTGATCGACCCTGGCATCCGTGGTGGTGGTCTTAATAAAAGACTGGCTCAGTGTGAAACCAAGTGGATCTGGTCTCTTGATACGGTACACCCAAAAGGGTTAAATGAGGCCATCAGTTTTGCTCCATTTCTTTAAACCATCATTATCATCGTTTGATCTACTTCATTTGCGCATGTGTTTTTATGTTGTTTTAACTTTTTTCTTTATGTTTTTATTCAGTCTTTATCCACCTAATATGATGCCCTTACCAATTTATATGAAACCCAGTTATCTTACCATCTTTCACGAATTCCGTTGGAACGAGTGTCATTGTTATGGATGTCATCACTAATGCCCAGATCTCATCGCTCTTCTTCTTTACTACTTGCCTGATGGACTTTCAAGGATATTTACTGGATTCAGTTTGTTGTATTTGTATATATTTATATACTTTTACATTCATATACTTTTATATTTATGTATATATATCGCTCATACATTTCACTTGTTATTTGCTCCTGCACTGGGGCTACTGTATATCCTAAGTATGTTTCTTTGTGTAGATTTTAGGGCGATACAATACTCACCTCTCAATATTTGTGCATATGGTTTTGCTCCTTATTGAGTATATTTACTGCCTTGCTATAATCCATCTCTTTTGATCTTTTGCACATATGCTCTTTGCCAGCACTGCCCTTGTACATTGCGGTTTTACATACATACTCACCATCGGCACGCGCCTGCGCTGGGTCCTCTGACACACTCTACGGCTCTCGGCGTCCTTGTTGCCATTGTGACCAATCACATGACTGTGACGTCACCAGGCACGTGACGCCGACGCCGTCTTGTGTTTTCAGTTGCCCTGGTGACATGCGCGTCATCAGAGATGTGTGAGCATATCACACACTATTACCAGTCCGTTCTGGCATTTAGGTTAGATGTATTACAGCGATTTTTCATGCATCAGCCTGGGCATTTTAGAAGACATGATGTGCTAACATTGCGATTGGTTTTTTGACATTCTGATCACCGATATTAGAAACCTAATATCTGTTTACTTTGTACTATCAGTTAGGTTGGTGATCATGTGATTTACTTTAGTGGTTTCTATTGGTGGGTCTAGACTTTTTATACCCCCTCACTTCCCTTTTCCCATCACCCCTTGAAAAAGGCACACAGGCCGAAACGCGCGTCGGGGTGGACGCAGGAAGCATTCTCCTGACCGTTGGCAGGTATAAGCACTGGCTATCATGTTCTTCATGTACACCTATTGTTTCTAGACTCAGCGCTGCTGCGCTTTCTATTGAGAAATGTTTATTTTTGTGATATCATACCGCCCTGTCAGTTGTAGGATTTAATATATCTACTGTGATACTATTGTTAGACTTCCTATTTGCGTTCTTGTCCCACATGTGCCAATTGGTTGTATGTCATCCTCCAGCTCCCCTGTTTTGATATTTAATAAAGTTTTTTCTATTTAATACTTTGGGACTTCATTGATCGTTTCTTTTTTCTCAGTTTTCATATGTTTTAGCGATTTTTTCCCATGGATTTCCATATTGCCCATATTTATTTGTATTTTCTCTTTTCATACTAAATATATACCTTATGTGGGCATGTGTTCTATGAAGTGTTTTCACTGTCTTATTGCTGTGTTTTGCACAGGTACAATTTTCTTCTTGAGCATGGATTTTCGGGCCAAAGACAAAGCTTGGCTCGGTCAAATTGAACAGGTGTTTGGAGCTGGTGGGACTGATTCTCAGCCATCAGTTGATCAGACGGTGGATAAACAAGCCACTGAGATAGAAAGGTGGCTACTAAGGAGAACAAGAACATGGTGGAACCGTGCCTTCTTGGAAAAATATATTTCATGCAAAATGATCCCAAGAGGCTAAGAATACGTGTAGCCCCATCCTTTCCTATGGACGATGATGATTTCATTAAACAATGGGAGGAGGCGTGCAGTGCATGTTCTTTTACATTTATGCGACTTTTGGTCGACTTCAATTCTAAAACCATTTCTAATCTGGATAAACTCATTGATGATGCCGAACGGGAATTTAAATCCAAATGCCCAGCTGACAAAATTGCTACCTTTGAACTACGTATTGAGAAAAATCTAGATCTCTGTGTGAAAAAAATTCAAGAGACACAAACTTCTAAACTCCATAGAGATATGAGAGATTATTCTACTAACAATGTTTATTTTTGGAAAAAACCTTCCACACAAGTTCCGAAGCTATCTGGGTCAACATCAGTTAGCTCTCTTTCAAATATGAGTGACTCCTCTGAATGGTCAACCTCCTCAGTAATGACACGGTCTGGGTCCAGGCCTAAGAGAGCAAGAGATGATAATTTTCATCCATATAAACGCATGCAGATAAAATCTTCTGAATACAAAAAGAATGATAATAAGGTAATCAATTTAAGTACCCATACACTAACCAATCATGATCTGTCCCTACTGAGTAGGGGACTTTCTTTCTCTCCTAAATCTAACTTTGATTTATTCACAGCTACCAAGGATCTGCATTTATTTGCCAGATCCTTGATTTTCAAAAACATTTTTTTGATCCTAATTTAAATCATTTGTTCCCTACAGAGGAGGAACAACTAGCCATACGGAACTTGGAGGAATTGTCAGCTGAGCATGAATTAGGTGAGGGAGGTAAGATCCCCGCGTCCATTAGAGTCAAATCTAGCAAGTTTCCCCCTCTGGCCACCTGCACGGCGGTCGATCTGTTTGTGCAGGTGGTCACAGGTGAATTTGCCAAAATTCCCAGGCACATTACACGTGACAATTTGACTCGCCAGGAACGGTTGAGATTGGACTACTTGAGGGCACTTCCTGATGTGGTTATAAAACCGGCCGACAAAGGCGGTAACATCGTTATTTGGCCTAAATCTCTTTATGAAAGAGAGGCCTTTAAACAGCTCAACAACAAAACATGTTACAAACGTCTAACATTTAACCCTTTGTCGGCATACATGGCACAACTCAACAAAATCCTTGGTGATGCTACCCTCAGTGGTACCATCACTAAAGAATTGGCCACGGCTCTTCAGCCACAAGAACCTACAATTTCTACTATGTATCTTCTGCCGAAGATACATAAGAACTGTGAGGTGCCCCCGGGTCGTCCGATCATTTCTGGTTCCGGCAATTATCTAGAAAAAGTGAATTGTTGGATCGAATCTAAATTACAACCCCTGGTTGAGAGTTTGCCTTCCTTCCTGGTGGACACCAGTGAATTCTTGCGGAGAATTGATGGCCTTCATGTAGATTCAGACATGTTGCTGGTAACAGGTGACGTCGAATCCCTGTATACCAGCATCAGACATGAAGATGGAATATCTGCTGCCAGACATTTTCTCCTGATGTCTAATTTACCTGAGGACATCATCCATCTTGTTCTGTTACTGTTGGAGTTCTCTCTAACCCACAACTTCTTCATTTTCAAAGGGTCCTTCTACCTGCAGCTCCAGGGCACAGCTATGGGGGCATCTTTTGCCCCAGCTTACGCCAACCTGTTCCTGGGGCTGTGGGAGAGGGACCTTTCCCTGCCGGATCGGAGTTCGTCAATGGACCGCATCCCCTTCTGGGTGCGGTACATTGACGATATTTTTCTGATCTGGCAGGGTAATTTAGATACATTGGTTGAATTTTTTATGGCATTGAATTCCAATGCCAAGAACATTCACATCACCTTCAAACACGATTTTGATAGGATTGATTTTTTGGATGTTGTGGTTTGGAGAGACTCCAACAACCTGTTGCAGACTGGTGTCTTCAGGAAGGACACCTCAACCAACATGTTACTGCACGCCTCTTCCGCACACCCTAAACCGTTGGTTAATTCCATTCCGGTCGGGCAGTTTCTGCGCATTCACAGAATTTGCTCGAGTGATTGTGAATTTGAAAAGCAGGCTCATGACTTATCGAATAGATTCCTCGAGAGAGGATATAGCAGACGCTCTATCAAGAGAGCGTATCATCGGGCGAAATATTCAAGCCGACAATCACTATTATACAACAAGGCCAACAAAGTGCCGTCCCAGGAAGTCAGATTCATCACACGATACCATTCTCAGTTTTCGCACATGAAAAATTGTCTCCAGAGGGCATGGCCCATTCTGCAGACGGATCCAGTCTTAAATCAGATTCTTCCTGAAAGACCCAGTATTACCATTAGGAGGTCCAAAAATCTCAGGGACCACATTGTACGCAGTCACTATCATAGCGACATCAAACCAAATATTTTTGGTGATATTGGTCCTAGGCGTGGTTGTTTTCCTTGTGGCCGGTGCGTCGCCTGCCCTAACATTGACCGGAGTGCCACCTTCACTAATTCAGCAGGCACCAGGACTTACAAGATTTTGAAGTACATTTCGTGTACCTCTCGGTATGTAGTGTACTGTGCAATGTGCCCTTGTCCACTCATTTACATCGGCATGACCTCCCGTCAATTGAAGGTGCGCGCCCGGGAACATGTCTTGGGCATTCAGGCGGCGGCTGGCCATGATGATATAACCACGCTTAGGACCATACCACGCCATTTCAAGATACACCACGGATGTGATGGTTCTCTTTTGAGGATTAAAGGTATTGATTTGATCGACCCTGGCATCCGTGGTGGTGGTCTTAATAAAAGACTGGCTCAGTGTGAAACCAAGTGGATCTGGTCTCTTGATACGGTACACCCAAAAGGGTTAAATGAGGCCATCAGTTTTGCTCCATTTCTTTAAACCATCATTATCATCGTTTGATCTACTTCATTTGCGCATGTGTTTTTATGTTGTTTTAACTTTTTTCTTTATGTTTTTATTCAGTCTTTATCCACCTAATATGATGCCCTTACCAATTTATATGAAACCCAGTTATCTTACCATCTTTCACGAATTCCGTTGGAACGAGTGTCATTGTTATGGATGTCATCACTAATGCCCAGATCTCATCGCTCTTCTTCTTTACTACTTGCCTGATGGACTTTCAAGGATATTTACTGGATTCAGTTTGTTGTATTTGTATATATTTATATACTTTTACATTCATATACTTTTATATTTATGTATATATATCGCTCATACATTTCACTTGTTATTTGCTCCTGCACTGGGGCTACTGTATATCCTAAGTATGTTTCTTTGTGTAGATTTTAGGGCGATACAATACTCACCTCTCAATATTTGTGCATATGGTTTTGCTCCTTATTGAGTATATTTACTGCCTTGCTATAATCCATCTCTTTTGATCTTTTGCACATATGCTCTTTGCCAGCACTGCCCTTGTACATTGCGGTTTTACATACATACTCACCATCGGCACGCGCCTGCGCTGGGTCCTCTGACACACTCTACGGCTCTCGGCGTCCTTGTTGCCATTGTGACCAATCACATGACTGTGACGTCACCAGGCACGTGACGCCGACGCCGTCTTGTGTTTTCAGTTGCCCTGGTGACATGCGCGTCATCAGAGATGTGTGAGCATATCACACACTATTACCAGTCCGTTCTGGCATTTAGGTTAGATGTATTACAGCGATTTTTCATGCATCAGCCTGGGCATTTTAGAAGACATGATGTGCTAACATTGCGATTGGTTTTTTGACATTCTGATCACCGATATTAGAAACCTAATATCTGTTTACTTTGTACTATCAGTTAGGTTGGTGATCATGTGATTTACTTTAGTGGTTTCTATTGGTGGGTCTAGACTTTTTATACCCCCTCACTTCCCTTTTCCCATCACCCCTTGAAAAAGGCACACAGGCCGAAACGCGCGTCGGGGTGGACGCAGGAAGCATTCTCCTGACCGTTGGCAGGTATAAGCACTGGCTATCATGTTCTTCATGTACACCTATTGTTTCTAGACTCAGCGCTGCTGCGCTTTCTATTGAGAAATGTTTATTTTTGTGATATCATACCGCCCTGTCAGTTGTAGGATTTAATATATCTACTGTGATACTATTGTTAGACTTCCTATTTGCGTTCTTGTCCCACATGTGCCAATTGGTTGTATGTCATCCTCCAGCTCCCCTGTTTTGATATTTAATAAAGTTTTTTCTATTTAATACTTTGGGACTTCATTGATCGTTTCTTTTTTCTCAGTTTTCATGTGAAATAAACCTGTCTGCCTGAGAACGTATGGTTATGAATTGAAAAAATAATTAAAATGCTCACGCATTACAACCTAGGGGATCGATACACGTGCCCCAGCGCATTTACACAACTATGATGTCACTGGAAATGCCAGCATCCACGAGCAAACAATCGGTCATAGCAGGGAGCATCTTGATACACACATACAGAAATTCTCGCGGGGCGCCTCTGTAGGCAATAGTGTTTGTGATAGTGGTGAGAGTTTTGGGGCTGATAGTTGTACGCACGACTTTTTACTGTTCTTTAGCAACGGTAAATTTTCAGACTATACATTTATAGACCACAATGCATGTCACCACGATTCTTACTTTATTTTTAAGACAGTGGTTTTTGAAAACTAGTGGTAAATGTGATAGCGCGAGGTGTTGTGGTCTCGTGTGTGACGATACCCGATTTGTCTATATGGTTCTCACTAAATTACCACAGGCCGCGGGATTTTCAGTTTTCCACACTTTTTTTAATACCTGAGAAAACAAAGCTATGTAGGTCCCATACCCGATTTGAAATATTATGGTCTAGAGTACATGGCACAGGGTGCTTCTGGTATGACATGAGGGTCCGAAACACAGGTATGTTAAAAAGTTTGTAGTCAATTTTTGTTGAGTAGTGGTCAAATCCGTTGCATAGGTGCGGGCATGTGCCAAAATAGGTCTTTCTGGTACGACATGGGAGTCAGAAACAGAGGTATGCTAAAAAGTCTGCACCCTAATTTTTTTGTTGAATGCTGATCAAAATCGATTATTATGGGCTAGGGTACATGGCACAGAGTGCTTCTGGTACGGCATGAGGGCCCGAAACACAGATATGTTAAAAAGATTGTACCTGATTTTTGTTGAACGGTACTCAATATCGCTGCATAGGAGTGGGCATGGACCAAAATAGGCCGGGACACGTTCCAACATACATGTCTTTTATATCTGAGGGGCATAGCATCTTTAAAAATAGGCCTATGCAACAAGAACGCTACGCAACCCAGGCTATACAGTTGGTCATGTGTGTAGCTCATAGTGGGAACATTGACATTCATCATGCCTTGAGAGGGTTTGTGAAGCAACTCGCTCAATATTTTCTAGATGACTATGCGTGTGTTAACGGACAGCACATAGTTTTTGAATTTCAGGCTTGTTTTTTCCACGGTTGTCACGTGACCAGGACTTGTCCAGGCATGCCAGGACTTGTCCGGGCATGCCCGGACATGCCTGGGCCAATTTCAGTCTTGTTTTTTCCACGGTTGTCACGTGACCAGGACTTGTCCAGGCATGCCAGGACTTGTCCAGGCATGCCCGGACATGCCTGGGCCAATATGTCTATCAGTATTAAACCATAAAAACTCCTCTGTACATGATCCTTAAGCAAAATAAAAAATATAATGCAAAATAAATCTGTGAAGGAGCAAAAATGTTGAAAAATATGCTGTCTCACATGGACCCTATATGTCAGTTCAAAATATGTCTATCAGTATTAGCAACTGAGAGTCAGAAACATTTGTCATGTGGAAAAATATTACCATCAACTGTTTACATGTGCTTTGTGCCGGAAGACTTACAAATAGTTTTGAAGAACCACTTGGTTGTATTGTGATGTTAGACAAGAGGAAAAGTAGCCGTGAGGGCTTGTAGTCAGGTTAGCACTGCAAGAGGGCTCTCCCCACTATGTACTTCCTGTCAGTAAACTTTGGAAACATATATTTTCCGTATCATCTTTGTACATAAATAGTATACACCAAGTATTGGCCCCATCCTCTGCCTGTATTCTCACATGAAACAGTTAAAAATAGTCACAAAATAACGAATTTGTTGTGAAATTGTTATCAAGTTACCGTAACCGGGTTAGTAATCAATTTAATACACCTTGACTCGCTATAATATTCGTATGGTAACTAATAAAATAGCATCTGAGAGTCAGAACATTTGTCATGTGCCAAAATAGGTCGGGACATGTTCCAACATGCCTCAATTTTTTGTTGAATGGTGATCAAAATGCTGAGGGTGCACGAGTGTTTAAAAATGATTCAGCGGATCAGCACCATCTATGAAATATGGTGTTTTCCAAACACCAGCGATGCGCTGCCTGTCTTTCATATCTGAGGGGCTTAGCATCGTTAAAAAATAGTCCCAAAATAACGAATTTGTTGTGAATTTGTCATCACTAACTAGTTCCTGTCACTAAACTTTGGAAACATATTAGCATCGACCTTCGCCGTGCGGGTACACCATAAGTGTGCTGTGGTTGCATGAGTGGCGTGAAATGTTTAAAATGATTCAACGGATCACCAGCATCTATGAAATATGGTATTTTCCAAACAAAAGCGATGATAGTATACACTAGGTAATGGTCCCATTTCCGTATCATCTTTGTACATAAATAGTACACACTAAGTAATTTTCCGTATCATCTTTGTACATAAATAGTACACACTAAGTAATGACCCCATCCTATGCCTGTATTCTCACATGAAACAGTTAAAAATAGCCCCAAAATAACAAATTCTAAGTAATGGCCCCATCCTATGCAGGGATTTAATGGCCGGCTAGAAAAAAGACTATCTTTTACATACATTTACTTTTATACAGATCCTGCTAGATGTGAGTAAAACTTCTTATATATTTACTGATGTAGTTAAAAGTTTCTCCCCTCTTTAATACACTAAAAATTCTGGTACGTCATAATGGTATGAAACACAGGTATGTTAAAAAGTTTGTGAAATAGTTTTATTTTAATTACAGACTAGCATTACACAGATATGACTTGCACACACCCATACATTAAACTACACTATAGGGATGAACTGTCGGGACAGTTTTCTTGAAAAAAGCGACCATCCTATGCCTGTATTCTTGCATGAAACAATCACTATGTTTACTCCTGGCTTAATAAGTGATCTATCTGTGAAAAACACTGTTAGAAATGAGGGCTATACACAAGGGGTGCCAAGCAGCATTCAGGTATGATCTCACATCTATGTCGTTGCTTTTTTAATATGTGAAAAACACTGTTAGAAATGAGGGCTATACACAAGGGGTGCCAAGCAGCATTCAGGTATGATCTCACATCTATGTCGTTGCTTTTTTAATATAGCTCCTCATATGGATGTGCTAATTGACTTCATATGCACGCACAGTATGTATTGTGAGCTCTGCACTTGCATGGTAACATCATTATATTAGCAGCTGTGATGGAGAAGTTACTTTATTGATATACCTGATTCATTGAGATACTTATAATCCTATATATAGTGCATATATGTCTGCCTATTGGGGTATATTGTGAGTTACATAGATTGCATATATACGGACAAATATATGGAGGTTATCGGAACATACCGTTCAGTAAGATATTGGAGAACTTTTCTGCTGATAAACCGCGTAATGATACAATTGTGAGAAATTTCATTGCTGAGAGAAGATCAAATTTAAAAACACAACACTACTTCTGTTGGAACATACATCAAACTTGCGCTTGTCTAAAGAGAACAGCATAATCGGACTGTATCGCCATTTGTAGAGTCGTTTTGGTGTCACAATTAGTTCAATATCGTTTTGGTTTCACAATTAGTTCAATGCTTGAAATGTCTTTGAGCTGTATTTATTACAATAAAATCTTGTAACCTTGTTTTTACAATACCGTGTCATTGCTTTTTTAAAATACGAATAAAACATTCTGTAATATTGTAACACGGCCATATACATGGGGCTATACACAACACAACACAAGCCTTAGATACACTGCCCCTATAAGTTGAGCGTCATAATTCCAAATGTGTTATAAGGTGATACTTCAAATTAAACTGCCTTTGCAGCTGTAGTTTAAAACTTATATCCTGGATAATACTAAAAATAAACACATTTTAGCAGCTTGATACATCTATCCACCACAGTAGTGCTTTACATGCATTTCATCTCATAATGTGACCTCGCCTTGACTTTCCCCACACAATAGAGTGGTCATAGGATACATTTACTGGTTGACTTAAAAGAGCTCAGTATCAGACACACAGATAAAACAACTTTACACACATTTACAGGTAAATAGAGACAAATGAATTCATGAATGCATGCGACCTTCTCTCATTGTACTTACAGGTCATGACACAATACAGGGCTATTTAGTATATGTGATTTCTAGCAATTGAATTACCGTAGCATCGACCTTCACTCATTCTGACAATTCATGTCAACACTGTTGTACTACATTTCTATGTGCCAGTAAAGATGTATATCTATGTACCATGTTAGTTAGTAAATAGAAAAATATGCTCCTCTCAATACAACCCAAGCCTTAGATACACAGCTTGGTAATAGCTTACCGATCTGTAACAAAAGTCTGTATTTCACTAAACTCAGAAACTAGTCTGGAAATTCCTAACTCCATGTCATTACATTCTTCCCAGTACTGATATAAGTGTAGATACACTGCCAAGCTAAAAATATATATACTGAATAAAACTATAAGATGAGCGTCATAATTCCATGGAAATTCCTAACTCCATGTCATTACATTCTTCCCAGTACTGTGACAATTCATGTCAACACTGTTGTACTACATTTCTATGTGCCAGTAAAGATGTATATCTATGTACCATGTTAGTTAGTAAATAGAAAAATATGCTCCTCTCAATACAACCCAAGCCTTAGATACACAGCTTGGTAATAGCTTACCGATCTGTAACAAAAGTCTGTATTTCACTAGAACTCCTTATACATTTACTGGGTCCTTAAAAGTTTCTCCCCAACAAAAAAGATCAAGATTCGCTCTTTAATTCACTAAAACAACACAGACTAATCAAATCCATGGGATAAAATATCAATAGAGACGAATAAATCACTTTGATTGAAATTCACAAATCCAGCAGCTCAGATTTCACAGCCTGAGCAATTTGAAATTCACAAATCCAGCAGCTCAGATTTCCCAGCCTGAGCAAAGTCCAGGGAGACGGATTAAATGATAGGGGGCGTGTCGACCTTTCAGATTTGAGTTTGACGAATACTATACCTCCTATACTACTCACGTCTTTACAGAAGAATATGGATCTTCTAAAGGAGAATCTGGAATCGGCTCAGGAAAGGTACAAGAAAGCAGCAGATAAATTTCGTAAACCTGCACCAGCTTTCAAGGTAGGAGACCTGGTCTGGCTGTCAACCAGAAATCTTAAGTTAAGGATTCCATCGTCTAAGTTGGGACATAAGTACATTGGACCCTATAAAATCAGTAAGATTATAAGTGCCGTTGCTTGTCGTCTTCAACTGCCCAGAACTATGAGAATCCACCCTGTCTTTCATGTATCCCTACTAAAGGCTGCAACACCCAACACGTTTCCTGGACGTTCTTCTCCTTGCCCTGACCCAGTGCTAGTCGATGGCCAGGAAGAATTTGTGGTGGAAAGGATTCTAGATTCCAGGTTATACAGAAATCAGTTACAATATTTGATTAAATGGCAGGGCTACCCAGTGGAGGACAACTCATGGGAACCAGTCAATAACGTTAATGCTCCTAGTTTGCTCCGCCAGTTTCATCAGAGGTACCCAGACAAGCCTGGTCTGAGGCCATCCGGAGGTTGTCCCTAAGGGGGGAGTAATGTAAGGTTCTTTGTACATGTTCTTGAAACTCAGTTTTTCCGTCGGCCATTTTGCTTTCTGTCTTGCTGCAGCTATCTTGCCCTCAGTCAGTATGGAGTTTCCAGCTTTCATGTTCCCGCCCTGATTCTCTCCCTCTTGCTTCTTAAGCAGCCACAGCTGAGCAATCAGTGCTTCAGAATCTAGCCTGCAGTGAACTTGTGACCTGACTCCTGGAAGCCTTGGACTTTGTACTCCAGCTATTTCTACTGAGGAACTCTGGAACTCTTGTGGACTCTGGAAACCTGCTCTTTGAAAGATCCACGTTTGCATGGACTTATGGTAACAGAGAAGAAGATCCTGAACCTGTTGTGGAGAGTGATTGCTGAGCTTAAGTTACTCTGGCCTGCTGTGTCTCCTGCTTCTGTATCTGCAAACTGTGTGACTATTTTTGCCAACTTGTATGAAGTAATACAAGACCTTCTATATCAAACCTGTGTCTCATGTACTTTCATCGCACCCAAGCACAAGACGCTATATGAACTGTACTACATACATTACAAAGTCTGTGCCATATTATGTTATGGTCAGTGTGAGTGAATACTTTTGGAACTATTCCTTACTCATACGAATAGTATGGTATTTGGGCTATTTGTTACTCGGGGAGTACTTAGATATTCGCCTCGGTATATTCAAGTGACCCACCCAGCATCTTTGGCACTTTGTTTGCAGTCAATGACCATGCTGGACTGGCTTGCCATTCGCAGTAATGCTGGTGCCAAGTTTCTTGTGGCATTACTGTGATTTGCTGACCTTCCAGCGTCATAGGGACTTTTTAAAGGCTGCCGGCGCCATCTTGTGCACATTGCAGCAGGAAACAGCATAGGGAGAGCATCAGCATAGGGAGAGTGAAAGTAGCATAGCAAGAGTGATAGGAGGTTATAGTGAGCGTTATTTTTTCCAAAAAGCCCTTTTAAGGCTGTGTTTCCACGTTCAGGAAACACAGCGCTTTGGACGGAGCGGAAAGTCCGCTCCGCCCAAAGCCCCGCCCCCTTTTGAATGCGCGCTCATTCCGGATGTGTTGAGGAACACATCCGGAACACATCCGGAATGACCGCAGGGCTACATAGCCCTGTGTTATTTCCCTTACGTCGCTGCAGCGTCGCCGCAAGGGAATAGGACATGCTGCGGTCTAAAAAGACACGCCGCATGGCCGGAAACCAAGGTCTTCCGCCTGTGTGTTTGTAAGCATAGTGGAGATGGGATTTATTGAAATCCCCTCCACTATGCTGTAACATCTGGACGCTGCGTGTTTGACGCTGCGCCAACACACAGCGTCAAACACGCAGCTAATCAGGACTGTTTCCTGACCGTGGAAACATACCCTAAGAGCTGAAGATTGTCAAGAGATTACTTGTTTGTTAGGTGGGGATTTAAGTAGAGAGAGATTTAATAGGAGGGAGGGTGAAAGGCAGGAAGCTGGGTGTTATCATTGCAAGTACATGCTGCAGCTCTCTGCTATTTTCCACTTAAAATACCTAATATTTGTCTAACAGTTGTGCGACTGGTGCAATCTAGGTAGAGATAATCGTACATCACAATTTAGCAGGGGCAATAATTTTCATTACTCCGCAGCAAAACAATTGGAAAAAATCATAATTTTCTATTGGTTTAACAAATAGCGCATCTTTATCTAACAGTTGTGCGACTGGCGCAATCTGGGTAGAGATAATCTTAAGTGACAATTTAGCAAGGGCAATAATCTCATTACTCCGCGTTTGCAGTGTGTCAGCAAGACAATTGAAAAAAAAATAGCCACACATTGCTAGATACAATGAATTTGTACATAAGACCTTTATAAGGGTACTTGTGAAAAATAAAGCCAGTATTTTTTGGTTTCATAAGCATAATGCATTCAATATGAGAAAGGGTGACGTTAAGGGACGTGGATGTGGTGGTGCCCGCCAAGGCCGTGTGACAGATCCGAAGGTGACTGTATCTCATTCTAGGTTCCTGACACAATTTGGTCAGCGCGCTATTCCACTAATGAACCCAGACAAATGCAAGGATGTTGTGGATTGAATGGCACACAAAGGCTTCAGTGTGTTGACAAGCAGCACCATGAAGTCTTACACATGGTCCACTCTCAGTAAACATGAGGCTTGGACTCTGAATCATCAACCTGGTCTTACTTCCTCCCACCATAAAGAGTCCCAGGAGACATATGACCCCAACACTGGCCATTCTGAGGAACCGTTTATGTTCCCTTGTAAATTGTCATTCCTCTCAACGTGCACCATTAAAGAGGGTCATAAGGAGGTGAAGTGTAGTGATGCCCAAACATTTGAGCACCCATGGCCTGGAGAAAGGTACGTTGGGGAAGGTCAATTGATGTCAGAAGAGGTGGAGGATAATCATGAGGCACAGTTGCAATCAGGTCAGCCTCAAATTGCAACTCAGAAGGAGAATCAGATTGATGAATTGGAAGACAACGTGGTCGATGATGAGGCTACTGATCCAACCTGGAATGGTGGCACACCTAGCGAGCACAGCAGTCCAGAGAAGGATGGAACCATAGCAAGAAAAGAGGCGAGTAGAGGTAGTGGTTTGCCAAGAGGTAGATCTCGGTCAACTGTTCCACAGAGCCTCCCCACTCGGCTAGATAACAGGCCAAGGGTGCATTGTTCTACTGTATGGCACTTTTTTCTGATAGTCTTTCATATAAAACAACTGTAATTTGCAGCATCTGCCAAACCAATCTAAGAAAAGGCAAGAACACTGCCAACCTGAGCAGCGCCAGCATGCAAAAGCACATGGCAGCCAAGCACCCCAGTAGGAAGGCGGAACGCCTGGGTACCAAATCTGTGTCTGAGAGTCAAACCACTGCCCCTTCCACTGTGTTACAGCCTTCTCAATCAGTTGACTCAATCAGGTGCTGATGCCTCCTGCCCACAACCAGCAGTTGCACACACACAACAGTAAGCAACCACGTCAACTTTGTTTTCCCAAAGCAGCGTTCAGTTGTCCCTGCCCCAGACATTTACTAGAAAGCAAAAATATCCAGCCACCAATACACAGGCCCAAATTCTAAACACTTACATTGCTAGCCATGGAAATGCTGCCGTTTTGACTTATGGGAAATGAGTATTTCTGAGACCTCTTGGTGGTGGCAGTCCCATGGTACTCGATTCCCATCCAACACAAATTATCCCGGTGTGCCGTCCCAACGTGACATAAGCACGTTGCACAATATCAGCCATGCTTTGGCCAACGCAGTCACAGGGAAGGTCAACCTAACCACATACACGTGGACAAATTCTTGTGGACAGGGATGATACTTTTCCCTGACGGTACACTGGGTTAACCTGATGGAGTCTGGGACAGAGTCAGAGGCTGGGACATCACACGTCTTATCCACACCAAGAAATGCGGACCCAACTTCCATGAGGGTTTCAGTCTCCTCATATTCAACTTCCAGTCTCTTCTTCTCCTCCTCCTCATTTTCAGTGAAATTAGCCTCCCCATTACTCCCCAGCTTGGAAATCTGCAGTACTGCCTTGGAGAAGAGGCAGCATGCTCTGCTGAAGCTCATCTGTTTAGGTGATAAAGCTCACAATGCAGCACAGCTGTTGAGAGGGATTAAAGAACCGACCGATCAGTAGCTCTCACCACTGAAACTTCAAACAGGTCTGGCTGTGTGCGATAATGGGCGTAGGTTGGTGGTGGTTTTAAAGCTCGGCAAGCTGGTACACGTTCCATGCAAGGCCCATGTTCTGCCTCCAGCATCCAATCGTTTCTGACGTATTTGATTTTTACTGTTTTACATAGGAGTGTGATAATCTAGTGTTTGGCTCCCTCTAGTGACCAGTCTCATATCCGCAGTTATAATGTTTTCTTTCATTTTCAGCTAGATCTTTTTCTTTCCTTTGCAATGCATCATGGTAGCTTAGCAATGCATGATGGTAGCGTAGCAATGTATGCTGGGAGCTTTCCCTCCATTTCCCTCCATTTTCCTTCAGCCTGCGTCCAGGAAGCAGCTCATCTTTTCCTCTCCTCTTGTGATAGCATCGCCGGTATGTACCTATGTCTCTCTAGTTAATTCCTGTCCTATATTAGCCCTGTCTAATCAGTCCTGGCCCTGGTTAGGTATTAGTCTGCAAATGTTTATTCATACTGTATTATGTATAGGTATTTTCATTATACCCCTGTACTGATTGTATGTATATGATATGTTTGTATTATAGTTTCACCGCGCATGTATCAATATATCAAGTTCAATAAAAGCACAGATTCAATCACAATCTCCTTATTGGACCCCGGTATATAAAGGTTTAGCTGTCTATAAAAGCTGCAATACATCTGCTTCATTCAGTGAGGACAGAACAATGAAACGGCGACCATCCAGCTAGTGGAATTCAGTGAAAAGTCAGCCATCCAGCTTGCAGGATCTAGTGAAACTGCAGCCATCTACCTAGTGAGATTCAGGTCACCGGCTACACAGAGACTTAATATAGCTACAGCAATCTCTGCACGGCTAAGACACCATGTCCCACAAATCACACAGGACAAAATCTGCCACTTCCGTCTCTTCAAAGACAACATCCATCAGCAGCGCGGTCGCCATTGCCCGCGCAAATGCTCTAGCCGCCGAAATGCGAGCAAGCTATGCTGAACAAGAGATGCGACTTAAGTTAGAGAAAGCTGAACTAGAGAGCAAGGCGCAGTTAGAGAAGGCACGCATAGATGCCGCCTTAGAGAGCCTAGCAGCAAAAAGAGAAGCTGCCGCAGCCCTCGCCGAGGCAGAATCTCTAGAAGCCGTGCAAAACCCTAAGCAGCATAGCCTAAGCAGTACGTCAAGTCTGGAATTTCCACTGCAAGATTCACCACAACGCACATCTCAGTATTTAATGGACTTCTTGATCCGAACTATAACCCTGAACCGGCATCGGAACGAGATCATGACACCTCCAGTGAAGCGAGCGAGAGTCATCATGAGGCTCAGCTCCAAGACAGATACCAACACGAAAACGTGGAGCAAAATAACTCTGCTAATGACTACCTTCCTCCTCACCAGGTAACCAACGTGAATCGCCCTGCTGACAAGCCGCACGACAGACTGAAGCATCACGACACCGGCTGGCGCCACCCAGAGGATACTAACAGGTACAAACGCACCTCACACCACTATCAGGGTGACCCATCACCAGTATACTCTGCTGACAACCGGTTCACAACAGAATTTGCTAAGTTCTTCACACGACGTGATCTGGTTGCCAAGGGACTCATGAAATTCACTGACCAAGCTGAAGGTTACAGAGCTTGGAAAGCTTCCTTCCAGAATGTCACTAGAGACTTGGGGCTACAACACAGGGAAGAGATAGACCTCTTAGTCAAATACCTGGGGGAAGAGTCAGTCAAACATGCAGTAAGGATCAGAGACATTAATATAAACCGCCCTGAGACTGGCCTCAAAGAGATCTGGAAGAGGCTGGATGAGTGTTACGGCTCAGCAGAGGTAATAGAAAGAGCATTGTTCAAAAGAATTAATAACTTTCCTAAAATATCTAACTAAGAGCTCCAGAAACTTAGAGAATTAAGTGACTTGCTAAAGGTGGTCCAAGTTGCCAAATGTGAGGATGATCTACAAGGACTTGCATACCTTGACACAGCAAGAGGTGTTAACCGTATAGTCCAAAAGTTGCCCTACAATCTACAGGAGAGGTGGATCACACATGGTTCCACGTACAAATACAAACACAGTGTTCCATTTCCTCCCTTCTCCATTTTTGTAGACTTTGTACACCAACAAGCAAGAATCAGAAACGATCCCAGCTTTGACTTTGCATTGTCATATGCCACACCGTCACCAACTGCAAACCCACGCAGAACGTCTGTGGCAGTGCACAAGACTTATGTTTCTTCTCCAGGTTCTAATTACAGGTCTGCTGGCTGCTCCTAATCAGAGACAAAGGTGCAGGATCCTGACAAGCAGTGCCCGCTCCATCTGAAGCCTCATCCTCTCCTGAAATGCAGAGCCTTCAGTGGAAAATCTATGCCAGATCGCAGAAGCTTCCTGAAAGAGAACGGTATCTGCTACAAGTGCTGCTCATCCACAACTCATCTCGCCAAGGATTGCAAGGTCAGTGTAAAATGCACAGAATGTGGCACCACAGATCATAACACTGCCCTACACCCTGGGCCAGCTCCATGGAGTACACAAAACACGCCAGCTGACAGTGAGCATGGTGGGGAGGAAAGGAACATTGATGCAGCCATGCCAGAGATCACTTCAAAATGTACTGAAGTCTGTAAAGGGACAATAGACAGTAGATCCTGTTCAAAAATATGCCTCGTCAGAGTGTACCCAAAGGGGCATAGAGACAAAGCTGTAAGACTGTATGCTATCTTGGATGATCAAAGTAATCGATCCCTGGCTAGATAACATTCTTTGACCTATTCCACATCAAAGGGCCAAGCACCCCCTACTCACTAAAGACGTGTGCAGGTACTGTGACGACAGCAGGTAGGAAAGCTACTGACTACCAAATTGAGTCCTTAGACAGTCAATTCTGCCTACCACTACCTACTATCATCGAGTGTAATCAGATCCCAGACAACAGATCTGAAATACCTACGCCAGATGTAGCAATCCATCACGCTCACTTAAAACGCATAGCACACCTCATACCGGAACTCGACCATCAGGCCCAGATAATTCTGCTGTTGGGGAGAGATATCCTGCAGGTGCATAAAGTGAGACGTCACATCAATGGACTCCACAATGCTCCCTATGCCCAAAAGCTACACCAAGGATGGGTCATAATAGGAAACGTATGCTTGGGACGCATGCACGCCCCATCTTCTGTGACAAGCATGCTGACAAATACATTAGAGAAATGACGCCCATCTCTGTTTCAACCTTGTAACAATGTATTCCATGTCAGAGAGCTACCACACAGCATCCAACTGCCCAATCACCTAATAGACTTCACTCATGACAGCAGTATAGTGTCGGGAAGCTATGAGGATCAGTTAGGGTGCACAGTCTTCCAGAGAACTAAGCAAGACAACCAAGTGGCAATGTCAGTAGAGGACAAGTTGTTCTTAGAGGTAATGGACAAGGGACTTGTTAAAGATGAGACCAACAGCTGGGTCGCACCTCTTCCCTTCAGAACCCACAGACCACGTCTACCGAACAACAGAAATCAGGCATTAAAGCGTTTCTCCTCTCTCAAACATAATCTGCAAAGGAAGCCAGAGATAAAAGATCACTTTTTCTCCTTCATGTCAAAGATCTTTGAGAATTGTCATGCAGAGCTAGATCCCACTCTCAAAGTGTCAGGAGTCGAACCCAGTACCTCTTGTCCACTGGCCAGCAGCTCTAAAATCTGAGCTATTCTGCTGGCTGCAAAGTTCCTTGCTGAACCCAGATACCATTGACTGTTCTTCCTGATTGGCTACACCTAGTGCTCTCTTGATTGGGCCTCTGATTGCCAATTACACACCCTATATAAACCTGGCCCTGTGGGTGTGTCATTGCGAGATTATTGTGCTTCCAGCCTTTAGTCAAGCTCTTTCTCCTGCTGTTCCTGCTGCTACAAACACTGCTCTCCTGTAGTGTTGAGCGATACGATAATGCAAATATCGGCTATCGGCCGATATTAGCTCTATCGGCCTTTCGATAATTCGTTTCGATATTTTCGTCTTATCGAATACCGGAATCGGATTTGTCACTGTCACTGTGAGTGTCCGTCGGTCGGGTCTGTCAGGAGTCAGCGGCACTTACCTGGCAGAAGATCTCCGGCGGTCACTCCTGGACTGCTTGATGGCCGCCATTATCTTCTCCCTGGCGGTCACATGCAGTTTTTCGCGATAACTGCAGTGACTGCAGGGTAATCCCGGCCGTAAAGCAGTCAGTCCGATGACGTCACCGCTGGGGAAGCAGGTAATCAGCTGTGCTGCGCCGGGATGACAGGCTCTGCCTGTCATTCTGATGTAGCAGAGCTGGATCGTCGTGGGACACTCGTTACTATGGACTGCGTCGGTCAGGTGGTATACTTTTTTTTTTTTTTTTTTCATTTTTTTACAGGAGATCGATGGCGTCACAGCAGGATGAGACAGTAATAAAAGAAATGAAAACTGTGTTTTTTTTTTTTTTATTAAATTAAAAAATTTTTTTTGGAACATTCACCCGTCCGGGTACATAAACAATTTAACTATTTATTTACATACAGGGACCCTGTCCGGGTTATTTAGACTTCTTTGGCTGGCCTCTTCCAGGTACCACCTGGTACTCTTCTTGAGATTGCCAAACATCCGAGGCACCAAGGACCACCAGGACCTGATGACGTTGTGTGGCCTGTACAGTGACGTCGTGACCCGCTATCTGGGTCTGTGTGGCCACCTCTTTCATCTCTCTCCGGGTCTGGAGCCCTATGTCACGGACTGTACGAACCCCAGGGGGCCTAACAGGCGCCGGGTACGGGCCAGCTATACTTATCATGTCCATAGCTGGGGCTGCTGAGGAGACCACTGAGGGAGGCTGGGGAGATTTACGGCGTGGGGTGGGCACTTTTGCAGAGGCCTGGATGTGGGAGGCTGAAGGCTTCGAGGGTCTCACAGGTTCCTGACACACTGGGGAGTAGGGGTCGCACCTGGTAACATTTAGGGCGTACCACCCATTGTAACCCCAGTGTCGGGTGTAAGTCACCAAGTCTCCTGGCAACATGTCCCTCCCCGGGTGTCCTTCTGGGAGGTGAGCCTCCACGTCCCGCCGGGTCACAAAGACTTCTAAATAAAGTCCAGGCTCCTTGATGAAGCCCCAACCACCTTTCAATTTAAAGCTCCGTACTGCACCCTTACGCCGCGGCTCACTCAGGGTTCCTTTGTCATTTCTCATCCGGTCCTTATCTGCCCGGTCCTTCTCCAGGTGACGTTGGCGAAGTTTTAGGGTTTCTCGCTGCTCCCTTTGTCGCTCTTCTTCCCGCTCCCAACGTCTCCACTCTTCCTCCTGACGCCGGTTATAATTCTCCTCCACCAGTTGCTCCATGTCTCCACCACTCCACTGCAGCTTACAGTGTCCGGTTTGCGGCAGCTCTCCTGTCGCCCCCCAGTCCTGGCGGCGCTCCCCTGCGGAGGAAGCAGACGGCTCTAAATCAGATGACAGTCGGGGCTCCGGTACAGGCAGGTAGTGCTCTGGTGCCTGCGCGGCCTCCTCCATGAGGACGGGTGTCGCTTATTCTGTCTCAGCGACCGGGGCAGACAGCGGGATCTGGGGTGCTGCTGACGGTGCTGCGGTTTTTGCAGGAACGGGTGCCTCCACTGCGACAACGTCAACCGGATCACATTGCAAGGACTCCTCTACTAGAACGGGTGCCTCACCTTCCGGTAAAGAGTCAGACACTTCAGGTAAGAGGGATTGGCGCCGCTCCAAGTTTAGTTTTAGGGCACGCCAGCTGGCTTCCATCCTGGCGACCTCCTCCCGGTGCCGGGCCAGGCCTCTCAGGGTATCCTCCGCTTCTTGCAGCGTAGGAGGGTTTACAGGCCGGGTGCCCAACGGTGATTCCGTGGCGATCGGGTCGCTTCCGTGGGGGGAGAGCTCTGACTGCTCCATCCCTTCCCACTTCTGCTCGTCGTGTCCATTAGCCATCTCTGCCAAGTCACATGTGTCATATCTGGAGAGGGCCCCTCTTTTGTAGGGAGGCGGGACCTCCTCACACTGAGGAGGATGAGGAGGCGGAACTCCAGAGCTGTGGGGCACGATGTTACATTGCAGTACCATTTACAGTGGGCGGCCATCGTTTTCACGCCACTGAGTGAGTGACACCCACGAAGAGCACGCCCTTCTTCTTCACCAGTGCCTCGTCGTGACGCAGATATGGCGGAAAAATGGCAAATACATTCTCTGATAATTTTAGCAATTCTCAAGCACAAAACCAGTGCAATTCAGGCACACAGGACTCGCTTATAGCGAGCTACAGAATCCTGTTCGTGACGCCCAAGTTGAGTCGCACAGAGCCAGAGGTTTTGGGGGTACTCGGCACCGAGCCCGTCGACTTCTATGGGGTATGTCACGTCTTTACCCGGCAATTGAATTAGAGTCGATTTTACTATGTAGAAGTGTATAAACTATAAATATATGTATATATATATGTCACAATGACATGTATATATATATATATGTATTGTATGTGTGTATATTTTGTGTTTACAACGAAAGAAAGGGTTTTTTTTGTTGCGATATTTTGTTCCCATAGACTTACATGGGACTTCCGGTATCGAA
This sequence comes from Oophaga sylvatica, assembly GCA_033576555.1. Taxonomy (NCBI): domain Eukaryota; kingdom Metazoa; phylum Chordata; class Amphibia; order Anura; family Dendrobatidae; genus Oophaga; species Oophaga sylvatica. Next base: position 144,695 of record JARQOD010000193.1, on the reverse strand, counting down.
TCGGATATCGACGATATTTAGTGCTATCGGCGATACAATTTCGATACGATATTTTTAGATATCGACCAATATCGCTCAACACTACTCTCCTGTGAACTGACCTCGGCCTGCCACCTGACTACGTTATCTTAAACATAATCTATGGTAATGAGTAAGTCCCATAGAGAAAAGTGATTAAGGAAAGCGTGATAATTTAAAATATAATATTTTTATTAGACAATAATAAAAACTAACAGTGAAAAAACAGACAGAATGGAATAACCAAATATAAACAATCATGGACTTCCGGAGCTACAGTGCATAATAGACCTATAGATACAGCCTAATTGGTATGTGGTATGCTTATTGCAGAATGGAGCTACACAGCCTCCAATTCCCTAATTTTAAATGTGCAAAATCGCAAATATTGTAAAATGGAGGGGTAATGTGCTCACTGCTACAAGCACTGCTATAAGCATGAAATTGCACAGTGCATAAACCAAGTTGGTAAAATGAAAGGGCTATACTAAAGGCAGTGTAAAAATGCAACACCCAGTGACTTGCGCAATAGACTTGCATGCATTTATAAAGGTATATAATGGTTCTACTCAAAGCTAGGGGAATCATAGATATATATGTAGACCCACTTACATGCAGTCGCAGCGCAAAATCAATCAGGGTGAAGTAGTCCCAGCAGAGGTCCAAGAACGCCCAACGGGCACCGTTTCGCCTGGTGGCTTCTTCTGGGGCAAGAGTGTATGGAGAATGTGGGAAGGAGAAGGATATATAGCGGGCACTGCTTGGGGATTGGTGGGAAAGAAATCCGGTGGTCTGATTTACATTGGCCTCACAACCCGCGAACTAAGGATCCGAGTGCGGGAGCATATAAGAGACATTGAGAAATCCAAAACAGTAGAAGATCTGACCCTATTGAAAACACTACCTAGTCATTTTAAAATGTTCCATAATTCCAATCCTCGGGGTTTAAATTTCAAAGCCATTGACCAGATTAAACTGGGTATAAGGGGTGGTGACTTGGGCAAATCACTTTCCCGATTGGAAAGTAAATGGATATATCGTCTCCATACCATCTCTCCCTACGGATTGAATGAAAATTTTGGCTTCAATTCTTTCCTGTGATGTTCTCTCCTCCATCTTTTTTGTTTTGATTTGATATATCCCGTGATCAAACCCTCCCTGTGCAGGTTTTTAATGTGGGTGTGATGTTATCATTCCTTTTTTATTTTTCTAGCATATGTCACATGCTTTTAACCTTGTTTGTCCCCCCTTTTTTCATTATTTCTCATTTACCTATTTACATGTTCTCAGGCACTTACCTTGGGTATATGGTTCGATTGTGTAGTCGGAGGCTTGGATGATGTTTGGCGGTCCATTTGTGATGATGGCTGGCTCTTCTCTTGTTCCCTGCCTGTGACGACGGCTGGATCCTTCATCCGTGTGATGATTCATCATTGGGCGCACGGTCCAGTTCTGTAGTGGCCTGGTACGGGGCCTAAGGACTTTCGAGATGTCGCCTTAAGCGGAGATTTCTGGGATAAAGGAATGGCCACAAAAAGATGAACGTTATATCTAAGTGTATGGGGTGACCAATATGTTGATTATCTCTGCATGTTTTAGTGTTTTATGGTAGTTTCAAGGTTTTTTTACCTCCCTGTTTGTAATTTACCATTAACCCCCTCCCTTATTATTTTGCACCCCTTTGTTCACAATTATTTAGTAACTCACAGCCCAAAGTGTCATCCAATTTTACACCTTGTATACCTTCACCAACACTTGATTAATTTAATAAAATTTTTTTAATTGCAAGTAGGATCAACAATTTCAACATCACATCTTCCTTTTTATGATTTTTTTTTTTTTTTCTCAGTGGCACCTATTATCATATATATGAGAAATGCACTTCTTGCTTTCACTACTCTGAAGTCCCAGCGTTAGAACTCTTCACCTTTCAGCCGCATCTCCATGACCTTTCCCCCACAGTATCCGTGACTTCCAGCGCAAGCGCTGGGCATGCTGGTCTCTCTGACTTCCGGGAGCGCTCCGATCATGTGACCAAGCCCTCCCCATCTGCACGTCACTAGGAGCGCTGACCCGAAAGTCCCATTAGACAGAGACGTGCTGCCTGGCCCTTTGCGCTAATAGTAAGTCACCGGATTTCTTTCCCACCAATCCCCAAGCAGTGCCCGCTATATATCCTTCTCCTTCCCACATTCTCCATACACTCTTGCCCCAGAAGAAGCCACCAGGCGAAACGGTGCCCGTTGGGCGTTCTTGGACCTCTGCTGGGACTACTTCACCCTGATTGATTTTGCGCTGCGACTGCATGTAAGTGGGTCTACATATATATCTATGATTCCCCTAGCTTTGAGTAGAACTATTATATACCTTTATAAATGCATGCAAGTCTATTGCGCAAGTCACTGGGTGTTGCATTTTTACACTGCCTTTAGTATAGCCCTTTCATTTTACCAACTTGGTTTATGCACTGTGCAATTTCATGCTTATAGCAGTGCTTGTAGCAGTGAGCACATTACCCCCTCCATTTTACAATATTTGCGATTTTGCACATTTAAAATTAGGGAATTGGAGGCTGTGTAGCTCCATTCTGCAATAAGCATACCACATACCAATTAGGCTGTATCTATAGGTCTATTATGCACTGTAGCTCCGGAAGTCCATGATTGTTTATATTTGGTTATTCCATTCTGTCTGTTTTTTCACTGTTAGTTTTTATTATTGTATAATAAAAATATTATATTTTAAATTATCACGCTTTCCTTAATCACTTTTCTCTATGGGACTTACTCATTACCATAGATTATGTTTAAAATGATATATTGAAGTGTCTTTGTTGCCTATATTATTTAGGATTATGGGAATTATTTGACTACGTTATCTGCCTGCTCCTCTGCTACCGAACTGCCTTTCCTGTGTACCGACCTCCGGCTGCCACCTGACTACGTTATCTGCCTGCTCCTCTGCTACAAACACTGCCTTTCCTGTGTACCGACCTCCGGCTGCCACCTGACTACGTTATCTGCCTGCTCCTCTGCTACCGAACTGCCTTTCCTGTGTACCGACCTCCGGCTGCCACCTGACTACGTTACCTGCCTCTGCTTCCCCTAGTGTTTTCAGTAACATCGGCTCCAACCCAGACGGTATCCTGACAGAATAATCTCGCGCCAAAATGGAGTCCGCTGTGAACACCCTGAGGCGGCAAGTTACGGAGCTTCAAAGTTTTTGTACTGACTCTCAAGGAAAATATGCCAAGTTACAAACTGATTTCACGGCGATACAACAGGAAGTAATTGAGCTACAAAAACAACTACTGGACGTGCGCAATTCAGGGTCCGAATCAAACGCGCGGCTGCCGCTGCCTGCAAAGTTCAGTGGGGATCGCAAGCAGTACCGAGGATTCCTCAATCAATGCCGCATATACTTCCAGATGCAACCTGCTCCCTTTACCAGTGAGAGGAAGAAAGTTTTTTTCATGATAAATCTCCTGACGGATGAAGCTCTTGCTTGGGCTTCACCTTATGTAGAAAAGGACTATGCCCTCCTTAATGACCTGGAAGCTTTCATCGCAGCTATGAATCAAGTTTTTGATGACCCAAACCGCTGTGCCACAGCAGAAACCAAATTACATAATTTGCGCCAAGGACGTCGCTCTGTTGCGGAATATACATCAGAGTTCCGTCGCTGGGTGGCCGACACCACCTGGAATCCAGCGGCCCAGAGAAGTCAATTTCGACGAGGGTTATCAGAACCAGTGAAAGACGAGCTTGCCAGGGTTGAGACCCCTGACCAGTTGGAGGACTTTATTCAACTATGTATCCGGATTGACCAGAGACTTACTGAAAGGAGAAAGGAGAGACTGCGAGCACTTGGGAATAGCCCTGGCTTTTCATTTTCAGCATCAGACCACCAAGAAAAGACGCAAGGCGTGTCTGAACCGATGCAGATCGACGTCATCCGAAGACCACTCTCTGCACAGGATAAGGAGAGGCGACATGCAGAACATCTCTGCCTCTATTGTGGGGACCCTGGACACTATGCCATCAACTGTCCTAACAAAAGGACTATAGCCTTTACCAACAACAGGTCTGCCAGCAATATGGACCTTTCTCAGCAGTTGGATTCCATCTTGCAGACTATCTCATCAGTAACGCCAGAAATAGACAAAATACATACCACATCATCTCATTTTGTAATCCCCATTCAGGTTGTAATGGGCACCCAAAAAATACAATGCTCTGCCCTGTTGGATTCGGGAGCAGGAGGAAATTTTATGGACTTAAAATTTACACGTGATAATAATATTTCCAGTAGGACCAAATCCACACCAATTGAAATGGAAACTGTGGATGGATCACCTTTGTCTTCTGGACCTGTCACGCATGAGACAATCGAACTGGAGATTTTTATCGACCCGGATCATCATGAAGCTGTCAGTTTCCACCTTATTTCATCTCCGAAATTTCCGGTTATTCTAGGGATCCCCTGGTTTTCAGTCCATAACCTCCATAACCCTTCTATCAACTGGGCATCAAGGACCATCACCTTCCCATCTGACTACTGTAAGAATAATTGTCATAAGGAACCCCCTGTTCTCCAACAAGTCCAAATCTCTGAGATTTCGCATGAGAAGGAAGAGAAACTACCACCTCAATATCAGCAGTTCTCTGATGTCTGCAGTAAGAAGAAAGCAGATCAATTACCTCCTCACCGTCCTTACGACTGTCCCATTGAATTGCTGCCAGGAGCAACCATTCCATTTGGACGGATTTACAATCTTTCCGAACCTGAATTGAAGGTATTAAGAAAGTTCCTCGATGAAAATTTAGAGAAAGGCTTTATTCGACCTTCCACATCTCCAGCTGGGGCACCCCTGTTCTTTGTTGAAAAGAAAGACTCCACTCTGCGGCCATGTATTGACTACAGAGAGATGAATAATATCACTGTCAAGAATCGCTACCCGCTACCCTTGATTCCTGAACTATTTGAGAGACTCCGTTCTGCGAAAATCTTTACGAAGCTGGATCTTAGAGGGGCTTACAACCTCATACGGATTTGCCCAGGAGATGAGTGGAAGACCGCCTTCAGAACGAGATATGGACATTTTGAATCTCTTGTTATGACCTTTGGCCTTAGCAATGCCCCAGCCACCTTTCAACATTTTATTAATGATGTATTTCGAGATTTCTTGGACCAATTCGTTGTGGCTTATCTCGATGACATTCTTATATTTTCAGACACCTTGGAAGAGCATCGCAGGCACGTCCAGTTAGTCTTGGAACGACTACAGGAGAACCATCTCTACATTAAACTTGAAAAATGTGAGTTTGAACAAACCAGTATCCAATTTCTGGGATATATCATCTCCCCAGAAGGTCTGAGCATGGATCCCGGCAAAATCAATTCTGTAGTGGACTGGCCTGTTCCAAGAAATTTAAAAGACGTCCAGCGTTTCATAGGATTTGCAAATTTTTACCGAAAATTTATAAACAACTTTTCACGGATCATACTACCAATTACTACACTAACAAAAAAGACCAAAGCATTTTTCTGGTCTCCGGAGGCACAGGAGGCTTTTGACAAGTTGAAAACTCTTTTTACGTCTGCTCCATTGTTAGTACACCCAAATCCTGAATTGCCATTTACTGTCGAAGTGGACGCCTCGGACTCTGCAGTGGGAGCCATTCTGTCTCAGCGAGTTGGGGACAAGATGCAACTTCACCCATGTGCGTTTCTTTCCCACACCATGTCATCTGCATAAAAGAACTACGACATTGGTAATAAAGAACTGTTAGCCATTAAAGTTGCCTTCTCCGAGTGGAGACATCTTCTGGAAGGTGCCAATCACCCTGTGACTGTCCTCACGGACCACAAGAATCTTGAATTCCTCCGTACAGCAAAAAGATTGTCTGCAAGACAAGCACGATGGGCCTTATTTTTCTCAAGATTCAATTTTATAATCTCTTACTGGCCTGGTTCAAGAAATGGCAAGGCTGACGCCCTGTCCAGGATGTGTTCGGAACCTCAGGAGAGGTCTAGTAATGATGATACAATTCTAGGCCCTAAAAATTTTTTGGGAATATTTCACTCTAGAGGACTAGGTAATAGAATTAAAGATGGATATCAAGAGGACTCTTTCCTTAACCATCCTTCGGAAGACGTCGATCTTTCATTCAAAGAGGGGTTTTGGATGCAGAAACACCAAATATATGTACCTGAATCTTCTCGCCTTGAAGTCCTCAAAAGTGTCCATGATTCTAAACTGGCAGGACATCCTGGAGTTGCAAAAACACAAGACTTACTACTTCGTTTCTTTTGGTGGCCTAATTGTAGGAAGGACGTGAGGAAATATGTTTCAACCTGTTTAACATGCACACGAAACAAGACCCACGATCGTCTCCTCTAGGACTCGCAACCACTCCCAGTTCCATCCAGGCCTTGGGGATCTATTTCCATGGATTTTATTGTGGAACTACCCCCTTCCAAACAGATGACCGTCATCCTTGTCATAGTGGACCGACTCACAAAAATGGCCCACTTTATTCCAACTGAAGGAATTCCTACTGCTGAAAAAACTGCAGAACTGATGATCAAAGAGGTATTCAGGTTACATGGAATTCCTGACAGCGTGGTGTCTGACAGAGGCGTTCAGTTTACGTCAAAATTTTGGAAGAGTTTCTGTACAGCCTTGGGAGTCACGGTGAATCTTTCTACCGCTTTCCATCCTCAGTCCAATGGCCAGACGGAGAGAACGAACCAGACTTTGGAGCAATACCTCCGTTGCTTCATTTCCTATCTTCAGGATGACTGGGTGGACTATTTACCAACAGCAGAGTTTGCCTACAACAACTCCATACATAGCGCTACATCTCAAACCCCATTTTTTGCTAATTATGGAGTACATCCAGTATTTATCCCTAATCTGCCAGTGAACACTCCCATTCCTGCTGTTAATGACAGGCTTACAAAATTACAGGAATCCCAGAAGGAATTATCAGAGATATTGCTCAAAACCCAGGAAGAATATAAGGAAGCAGCAGATAAACATCGGAGAGTGCCCCTGCTCTTCAGGTTGGAGACAAAGTTTGACTGTCCACTAAAAACCTTAAGACACATGTGCCATCCTCCAAATTGGGTCAGAAATTCATTGGACCTTTTCAAATTTCTGCAAAAATTAACCAGGTTGCTTTTCGTTTAAAACTTCCCAACAATCTAAAGATTCATCCAGTGTTTCACATATCCTTGCTCAAACCCTTCTGTGAAAACCCGTTTCCAGGAAGAATTCAGCCACCTCCTCCACCAGAAAGGATCCGTGGTGAAGAAGAATACATTGTGGATAAGATTCTGGACTCCCGAAAATTCAGAGGTAAACTGCAGTTTCTGGTGCAGTGGAAGGGTTACGAACCAGAGGAAAATTCATGGGAACCAAGGGACAACGTCCATGCTCCTAGACTAACAAGAGCCTTTCATCAGAGATACCCAGATAAGCCAGCTCCTGAGATGTCCAGAGGCCATCCTGGAAGGAGGGAAGTACTGTCAGGAGTCGAACCCAGTACCTCTTGTCCACTGGCCAGCAGCTCTACCATCTGAGCTATTCTGCTGGCTGCAAAGTTCCTTGCTGAACCCAGATACCATTGACTGTTCTTCCTGATTGGCTACACCTAGTGCTCTCTTGATTGGGCCTCTGATTGCCAATTACACACCCTATATAAACCTGGCCCTGTGGGTGTGTCATTGCGAGATTATTGTGCTTCCAGCCTTTAGTCAAGCTCTTTCTCCTGCTGTTCCTGCTGCTACAAACACTGCTCTCCTGTGAACTGACCTCGGCCTGCCACCTGACTACGTTATCTGCCTGCTCCTCTGCTACCGAACTGCCTTTCCTGTGTACCGACCTCCGGCTGCCACCTGACTACGTTATCTGCCTGCTCCTCTGCTGCAAACACTGCCATTCCTGTGTACCGACCTCCGGCTGCCAACTGACTACGTTATCTGCCTGCTCCTCTGCTACCGAACTGCCTTTCCTGTGTACCGACCTCCGGCTGCCACCTGACTACGTTACCTGCCTCTGCTTCCCCTAGTGTTTGCAGTAACATCGGCTCCAACCCAGACGGGATCCTGACACAAAGACTCTGAAGAATGCTGGTTCCTACCCATGTTTGGAGTATACCACCCTAAGAAACCAGGCCAAATTAGAGTGGTGTTTGACTCCAGTGCTAAGTTTGATGATATCTCCCTGAATGATGTTCTACTGACAGGACCAGACCTCAATAACAAACTGCTGGGAGTACTTATGCATTTCCGTAAGGATTCCATCGCCTTCATCGCTGACATCCAGCAAATGTTCCATTGTTTCCTTGTGAGAGAGAGAGAGACAGGAACTTCCTAAGATTCTTCTGGTACAGAGACAATGATCCTGCTAAAGAAGTCACAGAGTATCGCATGAGAGTGCACATCTTTGGCAATAGTCCTTCACCTGCAGTCGCCATCTATGGACTCGAAAGGTCGGCTCAAGAAGGAGAAACAGAATATGGATCAGATGTCAAACAATTCATAGAAAAAGACTTTTATGTTGACGATTGTCTAAAAGCCATGCCTTCAAATGAGACTGCCATCAGTCTTCTCAGGAGAGCCCAAGAGATGCTTGCTTGCTCGAACCTCAGACTTCACAAAATAGCCTCAAACAGCCAAGAACTCATGGAAGCATTCCCTTCACAAGACTTATGTAACAGTCTCAGAGACTTGGACTTGGGGTCAGAACCCGCACCAATGCAATGCAGTCTCGGGCTTCTCTGGAATCTACAGTCAGACACTTTCACCTTCCAGGTCAGCCAAGAAGAAAAGCCTTTCACACATAGAGGTGTCCTGTCAACCATCAACAGTCTGTACGATCCCTTGGGTTTCGCAGCTCCTGTCACTATACAAGGCAAGGCCTTACTAAGGGACTTAACCAAGGAAACATCCGACTGTGATGCACCTCTGCCACCTGACAAGAGAATACAGTGGGAAGGATGGAAGAACTCTTTAGCAGCCCTCTCCAACCTGAATGTGCCAAGACCATACACCCCTGTGCCGTCTACAGAAATACAAAGCCAAAAACTGTACGTGTTTGCAGATGCTTCTGTCAAAGCAATTGCTGCTGTCGCCTATCTCAAAACTGTAGACTCCAAATGTCAGAGCCACATTGGATTCGTTATGGGGAAAGCCAAACTTGCTCCACAGCCAGAGCACACTATACCCAGGTTAGAGCTTTGTGCTGCAGTCTTAGCCGTTGAATTGGCAGAGTTCGTCGCATCAGAGATGGATATCGACTTGACACAGGCCAAGTTCTACTCAGACAGCAAAGTAGTCCTTGGATATATCCACAATGAAACTAGGCGATTCTATGTTTATGTCAACAACAGAGTGCTACGAATTAGGAGATCAGTTCATCCAAAACAGTGGCATTACATACCCACGGACCAAAATCCTGCAGATCACGCAACTAGAGCAGTTGATGCAAGTCGACTAGGAAGCACAACATGGCTCTCCGGACCAAAATTATTGTTTACCGAAGAACATCTCCCAGACACCTTTGAACTAGTGAGAGAGGACTCAGATGCTGAAATCCGCCCTCAGGTGTTTACACTTCATACAACGACCTCTGCTATCCAGCTCAGCTTGGATCTCACAGATTTGTCAAATTTTCAAGTTGGAAGTCACTTATTAGAGCTATTACCTGCCTGACTCACATAGCTCACTCATTCACAACCACCAGACCTTGTGACACTGAAAAATGTAAAGGTTGGCATCTTTGTAAAAATACCTGTTACCTCATACTTGGAATTCTCCAGAAACCACATCATCTTCACTGTTCAAAGAGAAACCTACCCTGTAGAAATCCAATGTCTCATTAACAAAGCTCCAATACCAGATTGAGGAAACTCGACCCATTCATAGACCACAATGGCCTGCTGAGAGTAGGAGTCCGACTCAAGGAAGCTAAAATGGAGTTTGAGGAGAAATTCCCTCTTATCCTTCCCGGAAAATGTCATGTTGCCTACTTAATTGTACAACACTATCACAATCTGGTCAAGCACCAAGGAAGACTATTTACAGAAGGAGCCATCAGAACTGCTGGCCTGTGGATTGTCGGTGCAAAGAGACTTGTCAGTAGTGTCATCTACAAATGCATTACCTGCCGTATGCTTCGTGGTTCGACTCAAACCCAAAAGATGGCTGACCTACCTGCGGATAGACTCAGCCCAGACCCTCCCTTTACCAGTGTTGGTCTCGATGTGTTTGGGCCTTGGTCAGTCGTCACACGCCATACTAGAGGTGGACAAGCCAATAGTAAACGTTGGGCTGTCATGTTTACCTGCATGTCAATTAGAGCTGTCCACATAGAACTCATTGAGTCCCTTGACACTTCAAGCTTCATCAATGCTTTAAGACGTTTTATTGCTATCCGTGGTCCTATCAAGCACATACGTTCAGATAGAGGTACTAATTTCGTTGGTGCAGCAAAGGAATTAGGAATGCCTTCAAATCTAGACCATAAGACTCTCGAGAGGTTCCTCAGTGACCAAAGTTGCACATGGTCATTCAACCCACCTCACTCTTCACACATGGGTGGATCATAGGAACGAATGATTGGTCTAGTAGGGAGAATTCTTGACTCCACTCTCCTTCAGGAAGGAGCAGCGAGGCTTACCCACGAAAGCCTGATCACCTTCATGGCAGAAGCCGCAGCCATAATCAATGCAAGACCCTTGGTTCCAGTCTCAAACGACCCCGAGGAGCCCTTGTTATTGACTCCAGCTATTCCCCTTACCCAGAAAACAGGGCTATCCAGTGCCCCTCCAGGAAGATTTGATACCAAGGACCTCTACAAGCGCCAATGGAAACAGGTACAAAGCCTTGCAAATACCTTCTGGGACAGGTGGCGCAAACAGTATTTGTCCACCCTGCAGTCACGGGTGAAGTGGCAATCCACTAGGCCTAATCTGAGCATTGGTGACCTTATTCTTGTGAAAGACTGCCAAGTTCACAGCAACCAGTGGCCACTTGGTCTAGTGACTGCAACATTCCCGAGTAAGGATGGCAAAGTCCGCAAAGTTGAACTGAGGATGGCCAAAGGGAATGAACCTAAGACATTCTCCAGACCAGTATCCGAATTGGTCTTATTGTTGCCTTCGGAAGAAAAAGACTGTGAGATCCATTGATGCCAGAAGGGGAGTGTTCTGCCTCCAGCATCCAATCGTTTCTGACTTATTTGATTTTTACTGTTTTACATAGGAGTGTGATAATCTAGTGTTTGGCTCCCTCTAGTTACCAGTCTCATATCCGTAGTTATAATGTTTTCTTTCATTTTCAGCTAGATTTTTTTCTTTCCTTTGCAATGCATCATGATAGCTTAGCAATGCATGATGGTAGCGTAGCAATGTATGCTGGGAGCTTTCCCTCCATTTCCCTCCATTTTCCTTCAGCCTGCATCCAGGAAGCAGCTCATCGAAACCAAAACAACAGTGGAGGGCACCATTCAAGAAATACTTATAGAAAGGCATCAACCTGGGGTATGTAATAGTAATGCTAGAAAGACAAGAAAGAGTACATACCAGGACACCAGGGATGCCAAAAATAAATCATAACAATTAGAAAATATTTTTATTGAAAAAACTGCAAAACCACACTGTAGTCATTAAAAACAATTAAAACAAGGCACAAAGCCCCATAACAGGAACAATAAACCCCTATAACCCCTATCTGTATAATACAATACACTTAGATGAAATATATATGGAAACCTCAGCCAAACATGGTAGTATACTTAGAGCATAGTCACCCCCAAAGGCCAAAATGAAGACAGGACCAGAGAGGAACAATTAGTCCTCAATTTGCTGCATAAAAAAAAAAACAGGTAAGCAAGGACAATATGAGATGGTAAAGCAATACAAACAAATTGCTATAGACTAATACAGATCAGATGTGAATAGGTCTACTCATAAAGATTAATATATCAAGTAGATCTTAGCATAGCAGATAGTATAACAGTTGTCTAATACACAAAATAATGCAGCAAATAATATAACAGTTGTCCTTAATCTAGTGCACAAAGTGATGCAGCCCTAGTCTAGTGCACAAAATAATGCAGCAAATGGTATAGCAGCTGTCCTTAATCTAGTGCACAAAGACACAAAGTAATGCAGCACATGATATAACAGTTGTCCTTAATCTAGTGCACAAAATGATGCAGCCCAAGTCTAGTGCACAAAGTAATGCAGCAAATGGTATAGCAGTTGTCCTTAATCTAGTGCACAAAATAACAAAGTAACACAGCTATAGGGGGGATCTCATGTTAGAGGCATGACCAGGTTACCAAACCAGGGGTTAATAGGCGGGATAGGGCCCGACGCGTGTCGCCATGTGAAATGGCTTCATCAGGGGCAGAGATGGTGATAAAGCAGGATTCAAGGTATTTATATATATAACATATTGATTAAAACTCACAGCAGCTGCATGGAGCGTTCCCCCCAGACACAGGACAAAAACAGGAAGTGATGAAATAACATGGCGCTGGATGCCAAAAGGGTGTATCCTCCCCACCTCACTACAGGTGTAGTAAGATGGCCGACAGAGCACATGCAACTTATATGATCTAGAATAGAGGTTATGTTTACCAATAGCTTATATGCTCGCGATTTCATTAGTTAATCATACCCAATGGTTTGATGTGATGACGAGCAAAAGTATCGAACTCCCATTTGCCCTAAATAGTATGGGCAGGATTCTATAATCACCATGTACCATCAAATATCTAGTTAAGCCCCCAACAAAGGGTGGTTTAATCATAGCATACAGAGATAGAGGGTCAACTAGATAGCACGCCCGAATATTTACAAGCAGTTATAGATTAGGTAAAAAAAAAAATCAATTTATAACAAACCTTCATGTAGGCATAGATAGAAGGTCAACTAGATAGCATGGAAAAAAAAATTAAATTTTTTCTTTTTTTTTTCCCCTTTTTCTTTTTCTTTTTTTTTCCTTCCCTTCTTTTCTCTTTTTTTTTTTCTTCCCTCTTTTCCTTCTTCCCTTCCTTTTTCCTTCCCTTTCCTTCTTTTTTCCCCTTTCCTTTCTTTTTTTTCCCTTTTTTTCCATTCACTTATAACAACTATTCAATAATCACCATGTACCATACAGAGATAGAAGGTCAACTAGATAGCATGCAAAAAAAAAAAAAAAAAAAACTATAATCGTTTATAATACCCTGTAAATAGCAACTCTTCATTTAGGCCTTTGGGAGACAAGCTTTGAAGCTTGTAAATCCATTTACTTTCTAGAAAGTAAATGGATTTACAAGCTTCAAAGCTTGTCTCCCAAAGGCCTAAATGAAGAGTTGCTATTTACAGGGTATTATAAACGATTATAGTTTTTTTTTTTTTTTTTTTGCATGCTATCTAGTTGACCTTCTATCTCTGTATGTTATGAGTAAACCACCCTTTGTTGGGGGCTTAACTAGACATTTGATGGTACATGGTGATTATTGAATAGTTGTTATAAGTGAATGGAAAAAAGGGAAAAAAAAGAAAGGAAAGGGGAAAAAAAGAAGGAAAGGGAAGGAAAAAGGAAGGGAAGAAGGAAAAGAGGGAAGAAAAAAAAAAGAGAAAAGAAGGGAAGGAAAAAAAAAGAAAAAGAAAAAGGGAGAAAAAAAAAATTTAATTTTTTTTTTTTTTTTGGAATTATTATTTTTTTTTTCCTGCTATCTAGTTGACCTTCTATCTATGCCTAAATGAAGGTTTGTTATAAATTGATTTTATTTATTTATTTTTTTACCTAATCTTTAACTGCTTGTAAATATTCGGGCGTGCTATCTAGTTGACCCTCTATCTCTGTATGCTATGATTAAACCACCCTTTGTTGGGGGCTTAACTAGATATTTGATGGTACATGGTGATTATAGAATCCTGCCCATACTATTTAGGGCAAATGGGAGTTCGATACTTTTGCTCGTCATCACATCAAACCATTGGGTATGATTAACTAATGAAATCGCGAGCATATAAGCTATTGGTAAACATAACCTCTATTCTAGATCATATAAGTTGCATGTGCTCTGTCGGCCATCTTACTACACCTGTAGTGAGGTGAGGAGGATACACCCTTTTGGCATCCAGCGCCATGTTATTTCATCACTTCCTGTTTTTGTCCTGTGTCTGGGGGGAACGCTCCATGCAGCTGCTGTGAGTTTTAATCAATATGTTATATATATAAATACCTTGAATCCTGCTTTATCACCATCTCTGCCCCTGATGAAGCCATTTCACATGGCGACACGCGTCGGGCTCTATCCCGCCTATTAACCCCTGGTTTGGTAACCTGGTCATGCCTCTAACATGAGATCCCCCCTATAGCTGTGTTACTTTGTTATTTTGTGCACTAGATTAAGGACAACTGCTATACCATTTGCTGCATTACTTTGTGCACTAGACTTGGGCTGCATCATTTTGTGCACTAGATTAAGGACAACTGTTATATCATGTGCTGCATTACTTTGTGTCTTTGTGCACTAGATTAAAGACAGCTGCTATACCATTTGCTGCATTATTTTGTGCACTAGACTAGGGCTGCATCACTTTGTGCACTAGATTAAGGACAACTGTTATATTATTTGCTGCATTATTTTGTGTATTAGACAACTGTTATAATATCTGCTATGCTAAGATCTACTTGATATATTAATCTTTTCGAGTAGACCTATTCACATCTGATCTGTATTAGTCTATAGCAATTTGTTTGTATTGCTTTACCATCTCATATTGTCCTTGCTTACCTGTTTTTGTTTTTTTTTATGCAGCAAATTGAGGACTAATTGTTCCTCTCTGGTCCTGTCTTCATTTTGGCCTTTGGGGGTGACTATGCTCTAAGTATACTACCATGTTTGGCTGAGGTTTCCATATATATTTCATCTAAGTGTATTGTATTATACAGATAGGGGTTATAGGGGTTTATTGTTCCTGTTATGGGGCTTTGTGCCTTGTTTTAATTGTTTTTAATGACTACAGTGTGGTTTTGCAGTTTTTTCAATAAAAATATTTTCTAATTGTTATGATTTATTTTTGGCATCCCTGGTGTCCTGGTATGTACTCTTTCTTGTCTTTCCAGGAAGCAGCTCATCTTTTCCTCTCCTCTTGTGATAGCATCGCCGGTATGTACCTATGTCTCTCTAGTTAATTCCTGTCCTATATTAGCCCTGTCTAATCAGTCCTGGCCCTGGTTAGGTATTAGTCTGCAAATGTTTATTCATACTGTATTATGTATATGTATTTTCATTATACCCCTGTACTGATTGTATGTACTGTATATATGTTTGTATTATAGTTTCACCGCGCACGTATCAATATATCAAGTTCAATAAAAGCACAGATTCAATCACAATCTCCTTATTGGACCCCGGTATATAACGGTTTAGCTGTCTGTATAAGCTGCAATACATCTGCTTCATTCAGTGAGGACAGAACAGCCCACATGCTGAACTTGGTTGTACAGCGGTTTTAAAAAATATACCCTGACTTGCCTGACCTACTTGACAAGGTACGCCATGTCAGCGCACATTTCCGAAAGTCACCTCAGGCTTTCACTGGTCTATAGCTTTGCTGCAGCAGAGCTTTAATTTGCCTGGTCACCGACTGATTTGTGACCTGCCCACACGCTGGAATTCGACCGTCCATACGTTGGCAAGGCTTAGTGAGCAGCAGAGGGCGGTCTCTGAAATCCAGCTTTTCAATGCCCATCAGAGTAACAATCAGACCCCACACATAACTGCCAAGTAGGTGTGGATCGGTGACCTATGTGAGGTGCTTCAAAACTTTTCGTATTGTACCATGATGGCGAGCACTGATGATGCTATTATAAGAGTAACCATCCCACTGCTTGGGCTATTAAAACATTTGCTGCAGAATCT
Organism: Oophaga sylvatica; assembly: GCA_033576555.1. Classification (NCBI taxonomy): domain Eukaryota; kingdom Metazoa; phylum Chordata; class Amphibia; order Anura; family Dendrobatidae; genus Oophaga; species Oophaga sylvatica. The sequence goes on along the minus strand of JARQOD010000193.1, from coordinate 128,743 downwards.
AAAAGAGGAAGCTTTGAATGCCGAGCAGGTGGCTATGGAGCAAGATTGTGCAGTGGCTGATACCACACAGCCCAGTCTCACACAGCATTCTGAGGCTACATTGGGTGATGACAAGGAACAGAAGGAGGAGAATGTGGAGGAGTAGGAACAGGATTTTTTGCTCTGCGCTACAGAGGGGACTCCCAGTCCCAGCTTCATGCCTGTCCAGCATGGAAGGCCTGAAGAGGAGGAGGAGGCTATGAGTCGTGAGGAGGAGATGATGGTTAGTATTCTTCCTGGTAATGACACTGAACGTTTGACTCTTTGTAGTCTGCCACACATTCCACATGGCAGAGTTCATATCCAGATGCCTTTCCCAAGACCCTCTTGTGAAAGACATTTTGTCCACCATGAAATACTGGATGTGCACCTTTCTTGACAAGGAGAAATTTGCTTCTCCAATATCAGAGGCAGACATGTCATTTTCAGTGCATGCATGCCAGAGGGCTGTAGTGGAAGACTTGCTCAAAAGATTACCCTCTGAAAACGCTGGTTGCAGAGGTATTGGCTCTTTTCGCTCACAAGGATTACAGAGGAGGGCCACAAACACCTGGTGAAAATCAGGGGGGAAGTCCAACAACTGGGCCATTTTCATGAGACTTTCCCATCAGCAAGGGCTATCTGTGAGTGTAACTATGACGAGGAAGGCGAAGTTGAACAAGATGGTGAAGAACTACTTAAGTGACCATACCAGCATCCTTCCTGATTTTTCAGTGCCCTTTAACTTTTGGTTATCTAAGCTCCACACTTGGCCTGACCTCTCCTTGCATGCTTTGGAGGTGCTGCCATGACATGCCACAAGTTAGTTGTCTGAGCGGGTTTTTAGTTCGGCAGGTGCAATCATAATGGATAGGTGCACACGGCTGTCATAGGAAAATGAGGACAGGGTGACTATTCTAAAATTGAACAAGGGCTGGATTTCCTCCGACTTTGTAAGCCTTACAGATGACAGCAACGTTATATACATAAATGGAGGCCAAATGTTTTTTTTTTTTGGAAGTTTTCTTAAACTATATCCCTTATCATCCAAAACCATTTTGTTCAGGAAATAACTCCTCCTCCTGCTTTCTGCAACGAGTATTTAGTGTTCATCTATGTACACCCCGCGTGGGTATTGTTTTGTACTTTTTGAAACCTTTGCACATTGTGCAGTGGTGAAACTTGAACTCCCTATCTCTACCTATTCTAATAACTGCAAAATGTACTGTGAGGTTCCCATCACGGTCTCTTTCTGCATGCATGATACAGCCCCCTTGAGGTAATTTTTGGAAACCTTTGTACATTGTGCAATGGTCAAATTTCTACTCTCAATCTTTATATGGTCCGAACAATGAAAGCAATTGTTACCATCCACCTTTTGTGTCTCCCCTTTTTCCTCATAGATTGTAAGCTTGCGAGCAGGGCCCTCATTCCTCTTGGTATCTACTTTGATCTGTGTTTATTGTTATGCTGTAATGTCTATTGTCTGTACAAGTCCCCTCTATAATGTAAAGTGCTGCGGAATATGTTGGCTCTATAGAAATAAAATTATTATTATTATATATTCTATTAGAACTTTTTTTTATTGTGCTGCCCTTCTGACGGTGTCTTTAAGCATTTATCTGGTAGACTGATGTTGTTTTTTTGGGTCTGTACTTCGACATTTGGGAACATAAATGCATCAATATGCTTCACACAATTCTTCAGGTTTCAGCTTTACACAGAATAATAATATGAGTAATGAAACATGCTCTGAGTATATGCTGCTAGTTCGAAAATCTTATCCAAACATCCCTTTATGAAAGGAAATTTGACTTGACATAATACCTCTGTCAGCATACGCCATATACTGTTCATATGCGCAGCACCAGAGTAGGTGTGAGGAATGCCTGGGTTCAAAATATGTGTCTGATGATGAAACCACTGGCCCTTCCCTTGTGTTACATCATTCCTAGTTTTGGGCGAGCACTAAAATGCTCGAGTTGAGCAAATTGGAATACTCGGGTACTCGAACAGAACAACGAGCCCAAAGTAAGTCTATGGGAGACCCGAGCATTTTTGCAGCGATCCCCCCTGGGGGTCCTTTTAAGGTCTAAATACGTCTGATAATGATGGAAATGGATCGCCCTCCAGGGCAGTGGGGTACTCGGTACCGGGTCGGTGTCTTAAAGGGATGTGTCACGGCAGCAGTGACCCAGTCTGTGGCCCTGGGCGTCCAATAAAAGGAGAATATTTACAGGGGATGATAAGAGTTTGTATTGAAGTGTTCATGACGCCACCTGTGGTTTCTGGTCAGAAGTGACCAGCGCTGCAGTGCAGATCCTCTGAGACTGATGGTGTGATGCAGCGGAGTTGAAATAGCTTCCCACAGGTCTCATGGCAGAGAGGTGTAGTTGAGAGTAATGGTGCTGGGAGATGTAGCAGAGTGGAGTGTGTGCCGCAGGAAGAATTTGAGAGGACACGGTCAGATGCAGTTTCCAAAGGCTTTACTCACAGTTCTGGTGCACACAGGTGCCCGCTTGGTGCCACGTCCTCCAGGTGATTAGTCCAGCCAACTCCCAGGTAGATGTAGAACACCAGTCCAAAGCTCCCTGTCAGTGTATACCTTCCCTGGCCATCTCACTGTGCTGATTCCCACTCCTTTCTTCCTTCCCAGCACCATGCTAAGCAGTGTCCCAGTCTGGAAGCTGCAGATCCTGTAGGACAACGTGACCCAGGCGTTTCCTTGATCCTATATAGCTTTCCTTCCCAGAGAAGATGCTTGCGGTTGTGGCTGTGACCCCTAAAGTTGTCACAGCTATCGGCTTGCTAGCTGAGTCTTAAAGTTCTCCACTAGGCTAGGGGCCGAGTCCCTTCTGCGACCTGGATTCTCCCAGCCAGCGTCCGCCAGTCCTGGAACGAGCCCCACGGGTAGCCTTCTGCTCAGCAGTGTCTCAGAAATCCCTTTTCCCTTCCAGGGAACCTTCCTTCTCTCTTTCTCTCTGTGAGAAGCTCCTTAGGACTTGAAGCCTGCTGCACGGTTCTATCTCTTTCCCCTCTCCCCTACGGGAGAGCTGTGTAACACGTCTGTCTTCTTCCTCCCCGAAGGGAAGACTCTCTCTTGCTTCCCTCTAACTCCTGCTCTGACCCACAAGCTCCACCCACCCTCCAGCACCCTTTCCTAGCTGAAGACATGCTAGTGGAACTCAGCTAGTGTGTGTGATCGATGCAGTGTTGCCAGAGCCAGGTGTGTCTCCATCTTTCCTGAAAGGTGAAATACCACATCACTGGCTGAGATGCAGTACCTCTGTGGCGACTGGACCCTCAGGGGCGCCACATAACCCGCCTGTTAAACGCAGCACGTCTGGAGGCTGAAACAGAGTAAATGATGTTACAGGACATGTGCAAAAATTTTTATAATGTGCACATTAACAAAATAATTTGAAACTCAACTTCTCTTTATGGCTGCTTTCACACATCAGTCTTTTGACGTCAGGCGCGATCCGGCGTGTTTTTAAAAAACGCATCCGGTACCGGATGCATTTTTTTACCATTGACTTTCATTAGCCCAGATCACGCCTGATGTCATTGCGTTGCATCCGTTTTTGTCCGGATCCGTCGGAAATGTACATTCCGGCTGCCGGACAAGACGCTGGCTGCAACGTTTTTTTTTTTTTTTCCGGAGCCGCCTGATAGTGCTTGAATCTGCACTTCAGGTGGCCGGAAACAATGCAAATCTATGGAAACGGACCAGTCTTTTGACAAATCCGTCAGAAAACTGATCCGGAAACCAAGGTCCCTCTCTCTCTCTCTCTCCTCGGCCCGGACATTGGTACCTGCATTTTCAACATGGAAATTTTATCTTTCCGGGTTGAAAAGGTCAGGACGGATCCGGCAAGAAAACTGATCAGTTGCATCAGTTTTTTTAAAATCAGCGCCGGATCCGTCCTGTCAGGCATAGGACGGATTATGCCTGACACAAAAAGACTGATGTGTGAAAGTAGCCTATGGGAGGCACTATTTCTTAAACGTTACATAACAACATTAACTTACATTATTTACTCTAAAAGTGCTTTTGGCAGCAACCGTTAAACTTTCAAGTTCGCTACCAGGATAAGGCATAATTCCCCTACCAAAAATATTTACATTTGCTTCTCTTTCTATAAAAGTACTGTCACTACATTAACACTCATTATTTTCTTCTAGTGCAAGCACCATCCGGTGTGTTCTCTGGGTAGCAACCGTTGCTACTAGGTTCGCTACCTAATTTGGACTTCTTGTCCCTGTAACAATACTTCCTATTATTCTTATAACATATTTACAAAAAGTGCCTTTAGTTCTCAAATAACTGTCTGTGCATATGTATATCAAATGGTACCTGTTACCAATAACTATCATACATATTATCTACAAGTGCTCTTCCATGACTCTACAATATAAAACAATTCTTAATTTCACTCTAAGCATAATGTACAAATATGATAACACTTTTATTAATACACAATCATGACTTTCATCAAATGAGGTAGGTGGCAGATACTATCACAGCTGGGGTATCTTCAAATGTCCTTGTACTTGTGGAGGACCCGTTCAAAGCCTCCAACGTTGGTCTTGGGTGGGCTGCAAGACATAACTGGTCTCCCCCAAAGGCCTCATCTTCAGCCACACTTAACGGGTTTTTCTTCAGTGTGCAATGATGGGACTTATTTTTCTAAAAGTGCATGTAAAACCAAGATGGAGCACCTAAATAGGTGCAGAACTATTTACAGGAGAGTCCCGGATCACTTACAATTTATGATCTCACAGTCTGTTGTAGAACAAAGTGCAGAAAAACTGGAATGAATGTTAAAACATTTTTGGTTGAACCCCTCCTGGGGTAAAAGGGTAAAACCGAAGAGAAACTTTTCTTACTTATCGAGAGACTGTTCACCGCAGCCTCCGGTCTGCGGGGAAGCATTCTGCTTTCGCTGCTTCCAGGGTAGAAGCTGTTTAGCAGTCTTGTCTTCCGCGATGGGAGCCGGTGCATAAGAGGACACTCCCCGGGTTACAGTTGTGGTAGCCTGCACAGCTACCTGAGAAATTTCAGACTTCCTCGCAGCGGCTGCCAGTTTAGGAGCCGCGGATAGTGGCGCTGCGACTGCCACTGATGTCGCTGTCACATGTGATGAGGCCATCGTGTCTGCTGCCCCCTTGCGATGGTGTGGTGCCAGTTCATCTGGGATCCTGCGCACATGGAGAGCGTACCATCCCCTTGCACCAAGATGGCGGGTGGAGACGAGCTCTCCTGGAAACAGGTCCCATTCTGGATGCCCCCGGATGAGATGGGCCTCCACATCCCTCCGGTTAACAAACAGATCTGGGGCTTTACGGGAGTCCTGGATGAAGCCAAATCCCTGCTCCAGATCGAAGCTGAGGACCCGGCCCCACCCCATGGGATTTAGATACTCCAGGGATCTCTCCCTGGCCTGGTGCTTGCCCACGAGGTCCCTCTCAAGCAGATCTGCTCTCTGGGTCTGCCTGTCTCTCTCCTCTTGCGCCAACTTTTGGATCTGCCAGCGGCAGAACTCCTCCGTCATTATGGGAAACCCCATCAGATCCGTCTCCTCGTGGTCAACCCAGATGAGGACCTCCAGTTTATGCTTCACCAGGGATGGTGGCTGTGGGATCGGGGTTGGCTCCAGGATCCCCCCCTGTGGGAGGATGTCACAGTCCCAGGCAATATTCAGTACTAACTGGCCTGCCTCTGGGGTTGGCGGCAATCCTGTGGGGCCCAAACAGTCCTCCCAGGACCCAGGGGCGCTATCAGTACCTGCGCTCCTGGGGCTGCTGTTCTCCATTGTCGACTCCGGTGACGTGGTGGTGGTGGACGGTGGTACCGGTAGTGAAGGTACCGGGGTGATGGTTTCGGTGGCAGCAGGTTCTGATGTCGTTGATCTCGGAGCCTCGGGTACCGGTGGTGTGGGTCCCGGGTGTCAATGGCTTCTCGCTTGGCGGCCTGCCTTCTCCATTCTAGCAGCGCCCGTTTCTCCTCCATGCGACGAGCCAGCTCCTGAATCTCCCGCTCCACGCCGGCCAGGTAAACCTCCTCCTGAGAGCTGGAGCCTGTCTCTTCAGAGCCGGGGCCAAGCTTCTCCTGCTTCCTGCGCTCCTCAGGCCTCCCTCCGCTCTCCATGATGGCTGCCTTGTAAATTGCCTTCTTCTTGGCTCACTTTCCCGCTGCTGAGGGTCTCTCCACCCCAGAGGGGCGGTGTCTTTTTCCTTTGCCGCCATACCACGCTAGAACACGAACTCCCCTAGTGGTCGACCACGATGCTGTTGCATAGAATTTCAGACAGGGGAGGTTCATTTCTTTTGCGCTCTTTCTTTTGTACCGCCCATGATGGCACGCCTCACTGCACACATCGTGGAGCTGCCATATCCGCCATTTTTACAGTCCAATTCACAGTTCAATGGGTCTAATCCTTTGCACATTCTGTTAGGCACACAGGACCCTTGTTCAAGGGTCGGTTTATCCTGTTCGTGATGCCAATTTGGATCGCCTGCCAGGGCAGTGGGATACTCCGCACTGGGCCGGTGTCTTAAAGGGATGTGTCACGGCAGTAGTGACCCGGTCCGTGGCCCTGGGCATCCAATAAAAGGGGAATATTTACAGGGGATGATAGAGTTTGTAGTAAAGTGTTCGTGACGCCACCAGCACTGCAGTGCAGATCCTCTGGGACAGATGGTGTGATGCAGCAAAGTTGGTATAGCTCTCCACAGGCAGAGCTCTGTCCCAAGGCAGATATAATATAAGGGAGATGGTAAAGGTGTAGTATTTACCAAGGGATGTAGCAGTACTTAGTGAGAGTTGCAGGAAGAACTTGAGAGGACACAGTCAGATGCAGTTTCCAAATCTTTACTCACAGTTTTGCAGGCAAAGTGTCCAGTGATCAGATTACAGATGGTGATGGAGTCGGTCAGCCTGGAAGTAATTTAGGAATCTCCTTTTTTCAGGTGGGATGTGAGGTCTCCTTTCTTGCGCTATTCTCTGAGGTACTTGCTGCTGTAAGCTCTGTTCAAGTTCCTCTCTCTCTGTGATTTAAGTAGAACTTCACTCGCATATCAGACAACTGTAGCCTGCTTCTAGGATCACTCCTCTATGGAGTCTCTGGCTCACATGTGCTGCTGTGTAGTCGAGTCTTAGCTGGGACAGAGGACCTGCTGTCTTCTGCCCTCCGGATTCTGCTGCTGGGACTTTAGTTAACCCACTCAGCCTCGGACTCCGGGGTCCAGTTTCTGGCGCTCAGACCTGGGGGTGAGCTCTGCTATAGCTCCTGTTTCCCCCAGCTTGTCTCTGCATGTCTTTCCTCTTCTCTTCCCAGACACCAACTAACTAACTCCTTCCCCAGCCAGAATATTCCAGAGAAGCTCTCCTGAAAATCAGGTGTTAGAGCTCCCCCTTCTGGTCTGGAGTAAGAAAAGTATTATATGCTGTGTGTTACCTGTTAAAGGGATCCTTCCTTGCTTTCAGGCATGACATCACTCCCCTCTGGAGGGAGGCAAGGTCACTGTGGCAACCGAACTCCTGGGGTGCCACAGAAACACTGCTCAAATGACACTGGGACATCATGGGGATCGCCCCTGGAAGCATTCCTGACTCATAGTTCACAGCTTTAAACAATGTTGTCAGAGCTTTGTGCCATTTTTACCGGTGCAACAAAAAACATACCAAAACTAAATCAAAACGGATTTTGCTGTGGAATATGTTAAGGTATATCATTTCCAGGTTAATGACTTGTATATAAGACAAAATAATTAACCCAGACCAAAATGTTCCTCCACCACTTGGGCTATGCTCAGACGCAGCATTTATGAAGCGTTTTTCAACTTTAATATTGCTTTAAAAAAAAACAAATGCATTCACTGCGAAATGTCATTGTAATATTTAAAAACCCCAGCTGGTCATGTGGTGTGTGACACATAAGCAGACATATCTTGTTTCATTTATGAAGGAGGGACTCTTAAAGTCACAGAGCCTATTTTTACAGGGGCATCAGGCAGCATTAATCTTATTAAAAGGCCATTATTAAACAATGGGTTTCCTAAATTGTTATAGCCAATGCAGTGAGTGAATGGGCTGCCAAGAATTACGACGCACCCCAATACCCCTTTCACGAGATGTCCAGGATGGCTTCCATAAAAAATGTTGCATTGAATGCAAGGTCTGCCCTGCTACCAAGTCCTTTGCACCCCAATAAACCTTTGAACCAAGGTACTGGATGGGCCGAAGAAAATCCACTTCACATTATTCATTTGGTCCTCCCATTCTGTTTTATTTTTGCATTGACTGCAAGGCCTACCCTGCTACCAAGTCATATGCACCCCAATAAGCCTTTGAACCCAGGTACTCAATGGGCCCAGGAAAATCCACTTCACATTATTAATTTTGTCCTCCCATTCTGTATTTTTGCATTGACTGCAAGGCCTGCTCTGCTACCAAGTCATATGCACGCCAATAAGCCTTTGAACCCAGGTACTGGATGGGCTCAGGAAAATCCACTTTACATTATTCATTTTGTCCTCCCATTCTGTTTTTTTTTTTGCATTGACTGCAAGGCCTACCCTGCTACCAAGTCATATGCACCCCAATAAGCCTTTGAACTCAGGTACTGGATGGGCCCAGGAAAATTCCCTTCACATTATTAATTTTGTCCTCCCATTCTGTTTTTTTTTTGCATTGACTGCAAGGCCTGCCCTGCTACCAAGTCATATGCACCCCAATAATCCTTTGAACCCAGGTAATGGATGGGCCCAGGAAAGTCCACTTCACATTATTCATTTTGTCCTCCCATTCAGTTTTTTTTTTGCATTGACTGCAAGGCCTGCCCTGCTACCAAGTCATAAGCACCCCAAAAAAAGCCTTTGAACCCACATACTGGATGGGCCCAGGAAAATCCACTTCACATTATTCATTTTGTCCTCCCATTCTGTTTTTTTTTCATTGACTGCAAGGAATGCCCTGCTACCAAGTCATATGCACCCCAATATGCCTTTGAACCCAAGTACTGTATGGGCCCAGGAAAATCCACTTCACATTATTCATTTTGTCCTCCCATTCTGTTTTTTTGCATTGACTGCAAGGAATGCCCTGCTACCAAGTCATATGCACCCCAATAAGCCTTTGAACCGAGGTACTGGATGGTCCCAGGAAAATCCACTTCACATTATTCATTTTGTCCTCCCATTGTTTTTTTTGCATTAACTGCAAGGCCTGCCCTGCTACCAAGTCATATGCACCCCAATAAGACTTTGAACCCAGGTAATGGATGGGCCCAGAAAAATCCACTTCACATTATTCATTTTGTCCTCTCATTCTGTTTTTTTTTGCCTTGACTACAAGGCCTGCCCTGCTACCAAGTCATATGCACCCCAATAAGCCCAATCCCTCCTTGGAAGAAATATGGTGGAGGGCCTCTTAACAGAAAAATATCACATTAAAAAGGAGTGGGTCTCCTAGACTTGTAATGCCCATACCCTAAGTGTTTTGGCTGGGGGTACCCGTCATCCTTTTCCATAACAAGTATTTCACGCCTAGCATAACCACCCACCCTTGTTAGGAATTCGACACTGGCTATAGCAGCATGGAACACGTTAACCCTAGTGATCTACTTGCGGTGGATGATGAGTCGTGGAGGAAGGCCTGATTAAAATAAAGGCCCAATTTAAATGAACGTGTCTCCTAGACTTGGAAAGCCCATACACTAAGTGCGTTGGCTGGCAAACATTTTCCCCTGTGGGATACACCTCAACCTTTTCCATAACAAGTATTTTACGCCCAGAATAACCACCCACCCTTGTTAGGAATTCGACACTGGCTGTAGCAGCATGGAACACGTTAACCCTGTTGATCTAGTGGCGGCGGATGATGAGACGTGGAGGAAGGCCTCATTAACCCCTTCCCGACCCATGACGCCTACGACAGCATCATGAAAGTCGGTGCCATGCCGACCCATGACGCCTACGTAGGCGTCATGGTATAAATCCCGTTCCTGCAGGTCGGGTGACCGGGGTCACTGAAAAGTCACTCGAACCGCAGGCACAAGACCCTTTGTGCTTCACCACAGTGGAGGTGACTTAACCCCCACGTGGCTACGATCGCTCTGATTGGCTGTTAAAAGTGAAACAGCCAATCTGAGCAATTTGTAATATTTCACCAATGAAATTTGGTGAAATATTACAATCCAGCCTTGGCCGATGCTGCAATAGCATCGGCCATGGCTGGAGACCGAGATCCGACCCCCCCTACACCGAGTGATGGCGGCGATCTGCCGCCGCCACCGATTGATGGCGTCGATCGGTCGCCGCCATCACTATCTGCTCCCCTCCGCTCCGGTCCATTCCCCCCGCCTTCCGATCCTGCCCCCCAGCTTCTGATCCCCCCCAGGGACCTCCGGAGTCCCTGGGTCCCTCCTGGTATCTCTCCTGCTCGGTCCATGGGCGCCACCATCTTCCAAAATGGCAGGCGCATGCGTAGTGTGCCCGCCGAATCTGTTGTCCGGCAGATTCATTCATTTATTGAAAGTACATTTTGATCACTGTGATAGACGCTATCACAGTGATCAAAATAAAAAAATAGTAAATAACCCCCCCTTTATCACCCCTATAGGTAGGGAACAATAATAAAATAAAGAAAATATTTTTTTTATTTTTCCATTAGGGTTAGAATCACGGTTAGGGTTTGGTTAGGGTTAGGACTAGGGTTAGTGTTAGGGCTAGCATTAGGGTTAGGGTTGGTATTAGGGTTAGGGTTGCAATTAGGGTTAGGGTCAGAATTAGGGTTTGGTGTTATGTTTCAGTAACTGAGGAGAAATAGCAAAAAATAGCAAAAGCGGTAATACACCAGAGAGGCTGGAACCTATTGGATTGCAGTAACCTGAACTAACCACACAACTAGAGGTAGCCGTGGAGCGTTCTTACGGTGATCCTAGACGCCTCGTCACAGCCTGAGAGATAGTTATCTGCCCCGGAGCAGATCCTCAAAGAAAATAGGAAAGCCCCCAAACATATAATGGCAGTTAGACAAGAAGAAAGCACGGACACAGACAGAAAATGGAATGAGCAAACGATGGGGCCCAATCTGTCTAAACAGAAAAGTACAGGAAAGAATTCTGACTGCAATCCAACAAAACCCTAAAAAATACCAACACTTCTGATTGCCAAAAAACCTGAGATCACACGATCTCATCCACCTAAATCAGATCTCTGGTGTAACAAAACGCTATTCAGCAAATAAAAAGTAACAAAAGAGTAAAGCAAAAGTGCAGACACAAACGGAGCACAATTGCAGCACCAGACCCCCAAAAGGGGACAGGCTGCAGTCCACTGCAGGCAGCAGACCAGCAGAGAAAATCAAACAGAGAAAAAAAAAAAACAGCAAACACTTATCTGAAGGAGAGCAGGAAACTAGCAGTGCTTCAAGCAAGACCAGAAGGAACAATTGATAACCTGCAAGGCTGCTGGGAACTCAGGCCAATTATATCCTACCATTCAGCGCCAGCTGAAGGCCATTCAGTAATCAGGTCATTACCCTCAGCAACCACCGGAGGGAGCCCCAGCTCAGAAGCCGCCTCCAGCATATTCACAACAGTACCCCCCCTTCAGGAGGGGTCACCGAACCCTCACCTGCGCAACCAGGCCGATCAGGATGGGCTCGATGATAGGCTCAGTGTGACGCTTCCCACGGCTGCGGGGCGTCGGGACATGGCATAGCTTGCCTAACTAGCCAATGCTCCCACGCTTCCAGTCCACAACGACGTGAGGCATGCGTCCCAGATAGTAAGAGAATGTGAACCCACTGGACCACGGAGGGAGACCCGGGCCTACCCGGACTAGGGAAGGGCAGCGACCGGGATCCGTTGCAGCTGAGCATGTGGGCAAGATGGCGACCTGCAGGACTAGACAACACCGCACAACTTCAGGTATGAAGAAACATAAAGTTTACTTAACCCCTTAGTGACAGAGCCATTTTGCAGCTTAATGACCGGGCCAATTTTTACAATTCTGACCACTGTCATTTTATGAGGTTATAACTCTGGAACGCTTTAACGAATCCCGCTGATTCTGAGACTGTTTTTTCGTGACATATTGTACTTCACGTTAGTGGTAAAATTTCTTTGATATGACTTGTGTTTATTTATGAAAAGAACCGAAATATGGCAAAAATTTTGAAAATTTAGCAATTTTCAAATTTTAAATTTTTATGCCCTTAAATCAGAGAGATATGTCACACAAATTTCTTAATAAATAACATTTCCCACATGTCTACTTTACATCAGCACAATTTTGGGAACAAAATTTTTTTTTGTTACGAAGTTATAAGGGTTAAAAGTTGACCAGCGATTTCTCATTTTTACAACACCATTTTTTTTTAGGGACCACATCACATTTGAAGTCACTTTGAGGGGTCTATATGATAGAAAATACCCAAAAGTGACACCATTCTAAAAACTGCACCCCTCAAGGTGCTCAAAACCACATTCAAGAAGTTTATTAACCCTTCAAGTGCTTCACAGGAGCTGAAGCAATGTGGAAGGAAAAAATTGACATTTAACTTTTTTTGCAAAAGCTTTACTTCGGAACCAAGTTTTTTTATTTTCACAAGTGTTAAAAGAAAAAATGAACCACAAAATTTGTTGTGCAATTTTTTCTGAATACGCCGATACCCCATATGTGGGGGTAAACCACTTTTTGGGCGCATGGCAGAGGTCGCAAGGGAAGGAGCGCAGTTTGACTTTTTCAACGCAGAATTGGCTGAATGCCATGTCGTGTTTAGATAGCCCATGATGTGCCTAAACAGTGGAAACCCCCACAAGTGACCCCATTTTGGAAACAAGACCCCTTAAGGAACTTATTAGATGTGTGGTGAGCACTTTGAACCTCCAAGTGCTTCACACAAGTTTATAACGTAGAACCGTGAAAAAAAAATATTTTTTTTTCTACAAAAATGATCTTTTCACCCCAATTTTTAATTTCCCAAGGGTAATAAGACCGCAAAAGATTTTGTGCAATTTGTCCTGAGCATGGTGATACCCCATAGGTGGGGGTAAACCACTTTTTGGGCGCACGGCAGAGGTCGCAAGGGAAGGATCGCTGTTTGACTTTTTCAACGCAGAATTGGCTGGATGCCATGTCACGTTTAGAGAGCCCCTGATGTGCCTAAACAGTGGAAACCCCCACCAAGTGACCCAATTTTGGAAACTAGACCCCTTAAGGAACTTATCTAGATGTGTGGTGAGCACTTTGAACCTCCAAGTGATTCACACAAGTTTATAACGTAGAGCCGTGAAAATAAAAAATCATATTTTTTCCACAAAAATGATCTTTTCACCCCAATTATTTTCCCAAGGGTAACAAGACCCCAAAAGTTTTTGTGCAATTTGTCCTGAGCATGCCGATACTCCATATGTTGGGGTAAACCACTTTTTGGGCGCACGGCAGAGGTCGCAAGGAAAGGAGCTCCGTTTGACATTTTCAACGCGGAATTGGCTGGACGCCATGTCGCATTTATAGAGGTCCTGATGTGTATAAACAGTGGAAACCCCCCACAAGTGACCCCATTTTGGAAACTAGACCCCCTAAGGAACTTATCTATATGTGTGGTGAGCACTTTGAACCCCCAAGTGCTTCACAGAAGTTTATAACGCCTGGGCATGAAAATAAAAAATCATATTTTTTCCACAAACCTGATCGTTTAGTCCCCAATTTTTTATTTTCCCAAGGGTAACAGGAGAAATTAGACCACAAAAGTTGTTGTCCAATTTGTCCTGAGTATGCTGATACCCCATATATGGGGGGGGACCACTGTTTGGGTGCACGGCAGGGCTTGGAATGGAAGCAGCACCGTTTGACTTTTTCAAACCAAAATTGGCTGGAATTGAGATTGGACACCATGTCGCATTTGGAGAGCCTCTGATGCGCCTAAACAGTGGAAACCCCCCACAAGTAACACCATTTTGGAAACTAGACCCCCTATGGAACTTATCTAGATCTGTTGTGAGCACTTTGAACCCCAAGTGTTTCACAAAAGTTTATAATGCCTGGGTGTGAAAAAAAAAAAACAATTTTCCACAAAAATGATTTTTTAGTCCCAAATTTTTTATTTTTCACAAGGAAATTGGACCCTAAAAGTTGTTGTCCAATTTGTCCTGAGTACGCTGATACCAAATATATGGGGGGGGGAAACTGTTTGGGCGCACGGCAGGGCTTGGAACGGAAGTAATAAAGCTTTGGAATACAGACGTTGATGGGGGTCATGTTCCGTTTGCAGTGCCGCAGATGTGCCTAAACAGTGGAAAACCCCCACAAGTGACCCCATTTTGGAAACTAGACCCCCTAAGTAACTTATCTAGATCTGTGGTGAGCACTTTGAACCCCCAAGTGTTTCACAAAAGTTTATAACGCCTGGGTGTGAAAAAAAAAAAATCAATTTTCCACAAAAATGATTTTTTAGTCCCAAATTTTTGATTTTTCACAAGGAAATTGGACCCCAAAAGTTGTTGTCCAATTTGTCCTGAGTACGCTGATACCAAATATGTGGGGGGGGAAACTGTTTTGGCGCACAGCAGGGCTTGGAAAGGAAGTAATAACGTTTTGGAATGCAGACATTGATGGGGGTCATGTTCCGTTTGCAGTGCCCCAGATGTGCCTAAACAGTGGAAAACCCCCACAAGTGACCCCAGTTTGGAAACTAGACCCCATAAGGAACTTATCTAGATCTTTGGTGAGCACTTTGAACCCCAAGTGCTTCACAAAAGTTTATAATGCCCGGGCATGAAAATAAAAAATCCTATTTTTTTCCCACGAAAATTATCTTTTAGTCACTACTTTTTTATTTTCCCAAGGGTAACAGGAGAAATTGGACCACAAAAGTTGTTGTCCAATTTGTCCTGAGTACGCTGATACCCCATATGTGGGGGGGAACCACTATTTGGGCGCTCGGCAGGGCTCGGAAGGGAGGGAGCGCCATCTGAACTTTTTGAACGCCACGTCCGTCTAATGGACTGCCATAACACAGTATGAACCCAGCCTAACCCTAATTATAACCCTAACCCTAATTATAACCCTAAGCCTAATCCTAACCCTAGCCTTAACCCTAACCCTAACAGAAAAATGAAAAAATATATAATTTCTATATTTTATTATATGTCCCTAACTAAGGGGGTGATAAATGGGGGGGTTATGTACTGTTTTTTTTATTTTGATCACTGTGATAGTTTATCACAGTGATCAAAATGTACTTTTGTGAGAATGAATGAAACTTTTTTTGAATCTGCCGCCAAGCAGATCGGCGGGCGCACTGCGTATGCGCCCGCCATTTTTTTTTTGCAGGAAGAATACGCCGGGATCCTGGGGCCTGGAGGAGGACGGAGGACACCGGTAAGTATAGGGGGGCGATCGGGGGACCCTCATTTTCTCCCCTCTGATGTGCGATCACATCAGAGGGGAGAGAAATCATTTTTTTTTTTTGCGGTCGCCATTATACTTAGTATAATGGCGATCGCGACACCGGGGTCGGTAACTACGACCCCGATCATGTTCTCTGGGGTCTCGGCTACCCTCGGCATTCGAGACTCCAGAGAAAATTGCCCACCCCCCCCGGCAGAACGCGGCGGGCGCACTGAGCATTCAAGATGGCGGCGCCCACCGGAGGAGGAAGGTGGGCCCGCGGGCCACAATGGGACCATTGGGGGACACGAGGGGGGTCCCGGGGACCCTTTTTCTCTGTCCTCTGATGTCCGATGACATCAGAGGACAGAGAAATTAAATGGCACATCAGATTTTTTTTTTTTTGTTGCGGTCGCCGTTATAGGGTTAATAACGGCGACCGCAACATCGGGTCGGTAAAAACCAACCCGATTCATGTTCTCTGGGGTCTCGGCTACCCCCAGTAGCCGAGACCCCTGAGAAAATGCGCCTCTGGGGGGCGCTATTCACTTTTTCCACATCGCCGTTAATTAACGGCGATGTGGTTTAAGTACCCTTAATGGCCGCCGTTAAAAGGCGTATCGGCGGTCGTTAAGGGGTTAAAAAAACACACAGTACATAAACAGAACATAATGCCAGGCTCCCGATTCCGCACATCAGAGAAGGGTACACGTCACAGGATCACAGACGAATGCAGGAGGACATCACGGGTAGATGCAGTCCAGGGTTATCTGGCACGGGCATACTTGGGCGGCCTCTCTCTCAGGCCTCAGGTGTATCACAGGCTCAGCAGGAGAACATCAGACACCGACCTCAGACAGACTTCAGACGATGGCGGGGTCATCACGGGTAGATGCAGTCCAGGATCATCTGGCACGGGCATACTAGTATGGCCTCTCTCTCAGGTCTCAGGCGTAGCACAGGCTCAGCAGGAGAACATCAGACACCGGCCCAGGACGAACGTCAGACGATGGCGGGGTCATCACGGGTTGATGCAGTCCAGGGTCATCTGGCACGGGCATACTAGGACGGCCTCTCTCTCAGGCCTCAGGCGTAGCACAGGCTCAGCAGGAGAACATCAGACACTGACCCAGGACAGACGTCATCACAGGGTAGACCATGGAGGAACCGGCAGGGCATCAGAACATCAAGAACATGGACTGGATCTCAGGGACTCAGGAACACGGACAGGAACTCAGGAACACGGATTGGAACTCAGGGACTCAGGAACACAGACAGGACATCAGGAACACGGATTGGATCTCAGGAACTCAGGAACACGGACAGGATATCAGGAACACTGATTGGATCTCAGGGACACAGGAACACGGACAGGATATCAGGACTCAGGAACACGGACAGGATATCAGGAACACGGAATGGAACTCAGGAACTCAGGAACACGGACAGGACATCAGGACTCAGGAACACGGACAGGATATCAGGAACACGGAATGGAACTCAGGAACTCAGGAACACGGACAGGACATCAGGAATATGGACTGGAACTCAGGAACATCAGAACACTGGCATCGGACATCTGGCAACGATCGGCAGGCTCCGGACATCTGGCAACGATCGGCAGGCTCCAGACATCAGGCATGGAGGATAGGATCCGGACATCTGGAAGTGGTCATCGGACATCGGACATCAGGCCATGGTCATCAGGCATCGGACATCTGGCAGCGACCTGAAAAGGAACCCCAGCGGTCTGGTGCAAGCCCCGCCAGGCTCAACGGGAGCTGGCCGGGGATTGCACAGAGGCTGAGCACAGAGTAACAGAAACTCAGCACACACACCGGACTCCTCCTTCCAAGATGAACTCAGGTTATATAGCAAGGAATCACAGTCACTGGTACAGGGTTCAGGACACAGAAAGACTTCAGGAACATAACACAGAGGACACAGTTCAGACTGTCAGGTACAGGATCAGATCCAGGATCAGGGATTCAGGTAATAAGACACAGCAGGAACAGGCCTGGATATGCAGCCTCCAGGAAGGGCAATCTGGGTACTCAGCCCCCAGCATAGGCGGAAACACAAGACACAGTTCAGACATTCAGGTACCGGGATAGATCCAGGATCAGGGTTTCAGGGAACAAGACACAGCAGGAACAGGCCTGGATATGCAGCCTCCAGGAAGGGCGATCTGGGTACTCAGCCCTCAGCATAGGCGGAAACACAAGACACAGTTCAGACATTCAGGTACCGGGATAGATACAGGATCAGGGATTCAGGGAACAAGATACAACAGGAACAGGCCTGGATATGCAGCCTCCAGGAAGGGCGATCTGGGTACTCAGCCCCCAGCATAGGCGGAAACACAAGACAGGACAAAGGAAATCAGCTCTCCAGAACTGATCGCACTCAGAGCAGGAGCTGAACATACAAACACACACGGCTAGGTTCAGGAACTCAATGCAGACTCAATGCAAAGCTCTGGCAACGCCCCACAGGGCTGGGGAACTTTATATATGAGCTGCTTCACAGCGATAGGCTGGAGCAGCAATTCTAGTGCACACCCAATCCTCATAAAAGCAGGACAGGTCTGGGCTGCGCCCCCTATGCAGAGCCAGACACAACTCAGCACAGAAGGAGACCTGACAGTGGCTGCTGCCACACACATAGTAAGTCATGCACCACTGCAGAGGAATTTGCAACCTACGGGTGGCTTCTACAGCAGGCCAGGGACCGCACATGCGGGTGGTCATGCAACGCAGCGGAGACACTCACGCAAGTACGGCTACGCAGCAATGCTGGGAACTGAGCAGCATCCATACAGGTAACAGACAACAGTATCCCAGCTGGTTAGGGGAAAAGGAGCAAAAGGGTTAAAGCAAAGACATGCAAAGTAACGCTGGAAAACAAGGTACAGACAATACCAGCGTTACACTCGGATAAGTCTCCCAGCATGAATGTCCGAAGCAAACACCCAAGAATTGTCCTCCTGACCATAACCTCTCCACTTAACCAAATACTTGAGTTTCCGTCTAGCAAAATGAGAATCCAATATCTTCTCAACCACATACTCCAAATTGCCCTCAACCAAAACAGGGTCGGGAGGTGCAGCCATAGGAACCACTGGTTCGACAAACCTCTTCAATAAGGATTTGTGGAACACGTTATGGATCTTAAATGTCCCTGGAAGAAGCAAACGGAAGGAAACCGGATTAATAATTTCCATGATCTTATAAGGTCCAATGAACCTTGGCTTAAATTTTGGAGATGCAACCTTCATAGGGATATTCCTTGAGGACAACCAAACCAAGTCCCCCACTTTAAAACGAGGACCATCAGTCCTATGCCGGTTGGCAAACCGCTGGGCCTTCTCCTGAGAGAGAGACAACCTCTCCACCACCTGGTCCCAAATCTGCTGCATACGCTGCACAATAGAGTCAACACCCGGACAGACAGAAGTCTCCGCCTATCCTGAAGAAAATCGAGGGTGAAACCCAGAATTGCAGAAAAATGGAGACATCAAGGTGGCAGAGCTAGCCCTATTATTAAGAGCAAACTCAGCCAAAGGCAAAAAAGAGACCCAGTCATCTTGATCAGCAGACACAAAACATCTCAAATAAGTCTCCAAGGTCTGGTTTGTTCTCTCGGTTTGTCCATTGGTCTGAGGGTGAAATGCAGAGGAGAAAGACAACTGAACACCAAGTTTTGAACAAAATGTCCTCCAAAATCTGGAAACAAACTGGACTCCTCTGTCAGACACAATGTTCTCCGGAATGCCATGTAACCGAACCACATGCTGAAAGAACAAAGGCACCAACTGGGAGGAGGAAGGCAACTTAGCTAATGGCACAAGATGTATCATCTTGGAAAACCTATCACAGATTACCCAGATAACGGTCATTCTCTGAGAGACAGGAAGGTCAGAAATAAAATCCATAGAAATATGGGTCCATGGCCTCTTGGGTACAGGTAATGGCATTAACAAACCACTAGAACGAGAGCAAGGCTTGGAACGAGAGCAAGTCCCACAGGACTGCACAAAGTCCCTGACGTCAGAGACAAAGTAGGCCACCAAAAGGAGCAACTCACCAAGTCTCTGGTACCAAAAATCCCGGGATGACCAGCCAACGCGGAACAATGAATCTCCGACATCACACTCTTTTTCCACTGGTCTGGAACAAACAACTTCCCAACAGGGCAGCGCTCAGGTTTATCCTCCTGACACCCTTCCAGAGCCAGTCTCAAATTGGGCGAAATGGCGGAAAGAACCACACCCTCTTTCAAAATAACAGCAGGATCAGATAACTCAGGGGAATCTGCAAAGAAACTCCTTGAGAAGGTATCCGCCTTGACATTCTTAGTGCCAGGAAGAAAAGAAACCACAAAATTAAAACGTGTGAAAAAAAAGGCCCACCTGGCCTGTCTAGGATTAAGTCGCTTGGCTGATTCGAGATAAACAAGGTTCTATGGTCCGTGAGGACCACCACCTGATGTTTAGCTCCTTCCAGCCAATGTGTCCTCTCTTCAAAGGCCCACTTCATGGCCAATAACTTCCGATTACCCACGTCATAATTACGTTCAGTTGGAGAAAATTTTCGAGAGAAAAAGGCACAAGGGTTACTCTTAGAGGTCTATGGATCCCTTTGGGACAAAACGGCACCTGCCCCAATCTCAGAGGCATCAACCTCAACCTGAAACGGCAGAGAAACACCAGGCTGCCGTAGAACAGTAGCAGAAATGAATCTCTGCTTAAGTTCCTGAAATGCAAAAACTGCCTCAGGAGGCCAATTCACCACATCGGAACCCTTTTTGGTCAAATCAGTCAATGGTTTAACAATAAGAGAGAAATTACCAATAAATTTACGATAAAAATTGGCAAAACCCAAAAATCTCTGAAGAGCCTTCAATGAAGTAGGTTGAACCCAATCAAGATGGCCTGAACCTTGACCGGGTCCATTTCAATAACAGACGGAGATAAAATGAATCCCAGAAATGAGATCTTTTGTACGCCAAAACGCCAAGACATTTTGATCCCTTCACATACAGTGCATTCTATCTCGAAATCTGGAACACAGTCCGAACATGTTTCACATGAGAGTCCCAGTCATTGGAAAAAATCAAGATATCATCCAAATAAACAATCAGAAATCTATCCACAAAATCCCTGAAAATATCATTCATGAAGGATTGGAAGACGGAAGGGGCATTAGTAAGCCCAAAAGGCATCACTAGGTACTCAAAATGCCCCTCTGGGGTATTAAACGCCATCTTCCATTCATCCCCGTGCTTAATGCGAATAAGGTTATACGCCCCCCTGAGGTCAAGCTTGGTAAACCAACTAGCACTTTTCACTCTGGAAAATAGGTCAGAAATCAAAGGTAACGGATATTGATATTTAACAATGATCTTATTCAGGAGGCGATAATCAATACACGGCCTCAATGAACCATCCTTTTTGGCCACAAAGAAAAAACCGGCGCCCAAGGGTGAAGAGGATGGTCTGATATGACCCTTCTCCAATGACTCCTTGATATAAGATCGCCATAGCATCGTTTTCAGGTACAGATAAATTAAAAAGGCGACCTTTAGGAAATTTACCACCAGGCACTAATTCAATAGCGCAATCATAGCTCCTGTGAGGGGGCAAGGATGCAGATTTACTTTCACTAAACACATCAGAAAAATCAGTCAAAAAGTCAGGGACATCCTGAGACTGGGGAGAGGCAGAAAAAACAGGAGTGTCAGTATTAACACATTGGCAGCCCCAGCTGGTCACAGACACAGATTTCCAATCCAAAACAGGATTATGAGACTGTAACCAAGGGAAACCTAGTACAATAATGTCATGCAGATTATGCAGCACCAGAAATTTGCAACTCTCCTGATGATCTGGTTCAACCCTCATTATCACCTGAGTAGAAAACTGGGGTTTATTCTCCACCAAAGGGGTAGAATCAATGCCCAGTAGGGGAATAGACTTCCGCAGGGGTATCATGGGAAACCCACAACATTTGGCAAAGTCAAAATCCATCAGGTTAAAAGCTGCTCCTGAATCAACAAAAGCCTGAGCAGAAAATGTGGACAGGGAGCAAATCAGGGTAACAGTCAACAGAAATTTAGTCTGAACACTACCCAAGACAACTGAGCGTGCAAAACGTCTTCCCCGCTTAGGGCAGACAGAAATAGCATGGGAAGCGTCACCACAGTAGAAACATAACCCATTGCGCTTACGAAACTCATGACGCTGAGCCCCAGAAGTCACTCCATCACACTGCATGGGCTCAGGAGCTGGCTCACAAGACAACATTATCTCACGCATACCCCTGCTGTCACGCAAACGTCTATCAATTTGAATAGCCAAAGACATAGAATCATTGAGACCAGAGGGAACAGGGAACCCCACCATAACGTCCTTTACTTTTCCTGACAGACCCTTTCGAAAAAGGGCTGCCAAAGCATCATAATTCCATTTGGTCAGGACTGCCCACTTTCGAAATTTCTGACAGTACAACTCAGCGTCTTCAAGACCCTGATTTAATGCCAACAAGATCTTTTCAGCTTTATCAGTGACATTAGGTTCATCGTACAATAACCCCAGAGCCTGAAAAAATACATCAATATCATTCAAAACAGGATCCCCAGGTGTCAGGGAAAAAGCCCAATCCTGAGGGTCGCCGCGCAGCAGGGAGATGACAATTTGAACCTGCTGTGCTGCGTTCCCTGAGGACTTAGGCCTTAAGGCAAAAAACAACTTACAATTACGGTACTTTTGAAATTCAGAAATTTAGATCGATCCCCCAAGAACAAATCTGGCATGGGGATCCTAGGTTCCACAACCGGCAACCCAGCAAGATAGGTAGCAATACTCCGAACCTCAGTGGCAAGCTGATCCACACGGTCAGACAACTGTGCAAACTCCATTGAGAGAAAAAAAAATAAAAAATTCCTCCTCAGCACCCAGAGAAAAGAGGGAAAGAAAAAAAATGCAACAGAATTTCCTTATTACTATTTTCCCCTTCTGTGAGTGCCATACAATATTCAGTTTTTTGGCCGGTTATACTGTTTCGGTAACTGAGGAGAAATAGCAAAAAATAGCAAAAGCGGTAATACACCAGAGAGTCTGGAACCTATTGGATTGCAGTAACCTGAACTAACCACACAACTAGAGGTAGCCGTGGAGCGTTCCTACGGTGATCCTAGACGCCTCGTCACAGCCTGAGAGATAACTACACCTAAAGGCAGAAAGATGAAAGCTATCTGCCCCGGAGCAGATCCCCAAAGAAAATAGGAAGCCCCCAAACATATAATGGCGTTTAGACAAGAAGAAAGCACGGACACAGACAGAAAATGGAATGAGCAAACGATGGGGCCCAATCTGTCTAAACAGAAAAGTACAGGAAAGAATTCTGACTGCAATCCAACAAAACCTAAAAAATACCAACACTTCTGATTGCCAAAAAACCTGAGATCACACGATCTCATCCACCTAAATCAGATCTCTGGTGTAACAAAACGCTATTCAGCAAATAAAAAGTAACAAAAGAGTAAAGCAAAAGTGCAGACACAAACGGAGCACAATTGCAGCACCAGACCCCCAAAAGGGGACAGGCTGCAGTCCACTGCAGGCAGCAGACCAGCAGAGAAAATCAACAGAGAAAAAAAAAAAACAGCAAACACTTATCTGAAGGAGAGCAGGAAACTAGCAGTGCTTCAAGCAAGACCAGAAGGAACAATTGATAACCGGCAAGGCTGCTGGGAACTCAGGCCAATTATATCCTACCATTCAGCACCAGCTGAAGGCCATTCAGTAATCAGGTCATTACCCTCAGCAACCACCGGAGGGAGCCCCAGTTCAGAAGCCTTCTCCAGCATATTCACAACAGTTCGGGTTAGAATTATGCTTGTGGTTAGGGTTATGGTTGGGATTAGGGTTTTATTTTCATGGCTCTGCGTTACAAACTTCTGTGAAGCACTTGGGGGTTCAAAGTGCTCACCACACATCTAGATAAGTTCCTTGGGGGTCTAATTTCCAAAATAGGTTCACTTGTGGCGGGTTTCTACTGTTTAAAAATACAAGATGGAGGGCACCACCCCACAAAATCCTGGAAATAGGGTATCAACCTGGAGTATGTACAAAAGCGATTTCTAATGTGTAGTTTGATAATGAAATCGCTGCTATTCAAATTATGTATACTGCTAGAGGAATTAACCAATATTGAGCTTTATTCTATCAAACACGCCACTGATATTATTATACTCACCTGTTATTTTTGGCTGGTGTTGATCTTAGTTCTAAATTGGCCTCTGTGTGGAGACATAAACCAGTAATCTTTATATTGTCAGTTGGGGATGTGCCATTTTGATGAATCGAGACCCTGCCTTCTTCATTTGTGTACCACTGTGCGTATGCTCATATGTACATATTTAGATAAGTGGGGTTTACAAATCTCATGCGCCTGTATGTATTACCACGGGCTGCTCCTAAGATGTATAATGGCATTTATACTGTACGTTATTGAGAGCTTGAAGGCGCATAGGTTGTGTTCGTCTTGGCTATTCTTCTCACTTGGTGCATGTGATTGTTTAGGCTAATAGTATGCTTTATTTGGTACATAATCCTGTTGGCCCATTTGATAATGATTCGATCAGGTGCACCATTGGTGATGGGTTTATTGTAGGATACCAACATTTTTTGCTGAGAATGATGTGATCCGGTGCAACATTATTGTATAATTTATGACAGTAGCGATCTCCTGCTGCATTATTCTGCATTACGTTTGCGCTGTATATTGTATGATACCAGCATTTTCTTCTGAGAATGATGTGGTCCGGTGCAACATTATTGATACTTTTAAATAGTAGCGATCTGCTGCTGTAATACTCTGCACTACGTTTGCGCCGTATATTAGCAGCCCAGCTTTGACAACTGATCTCTCCCATTTTTATGGGAGCATACGCTGTCATGGGGCTAGCAGACATTTTTGTACACCCATGTGTCTGTGTGCCTTTTTGATAATTACTCGATCCGGTGCAACATTGCTGATATGTACTTTGTACATCAGCGATTTCTGCTGATAATGATGTGATCCGGTGCAACATTACCGATACCTATCATGATTCGATCTGGGGCAATATTGCTGATATATATGATACCAGCATTTTTCTGCTGATAATGATGTGATCCGGTGCAATATTATTGATACTTACAATCTATGACAGTAGCGATCTTCTGCTGCATTATTTTGTACTATGTCTGCGCCGTACGATACTAGCAGTCTTGCCTTGACAACTGATCTCTCCTATTTTTATGGGAGCATACGTTATCATGGGGCTGGCAGACGTTTCTTGTACACCTATTTGACTGTGTGCCCATTTGATAATGATTCGTTTCGGTGCAACATTGTTGATATGTACACTGTATATCAGCGGTCTTCTGCTGATAATGATGCGACCCGTTGCGACATTATCGACACTTATATTACTAGTGATCCTTTATTGTATTATTTCACCCTACGCATGCGCCGTATGATACTGGCAGTCCTGCCTTGATAACTGGTCCCTCCCATCGTTATGGGAGCATGCGCTGTCATGGGGCCGGTAGACATCTTGGTATACCCATTTGAATGTTTCTTTTTACAGTGTGATTTTCTGCCCCACCTACACTATGAGATAGAAAGAGCTGATAGTTGTTATATCGTTTTGTGGGCCACTATTTTGACTCTTTAAACATGTAATAAAGATGAACGCATGCGCAGTTCTGATTCCTTTCGGTCATATTGGCACACCTGCTGCACATTTTCCTGTTTCTCTGCTTCCGGTAATGTAGCGTGTTCCGCTATGGCGTCCACACACAGATCGCAGCTGCTGTAAGTCTTTAATTATTTGTGTTCTATAAATAGTGACTGTTCTGCATCACCACCATCACTGCCCCTGACGAAGCCACTGAGGTGGCGATACGCGTTGGGCTCTGGCCCCCCTGCCTCCCCTTGTTTCTCCCCCTCTGGTTTGGTAATATGCTGGTCTCTTCCTAAGTGTGATCACTCCATTTGATATATTTTGTACTATATACTGGCTTTGATATGGGCTCAGTTACCATCTATGGTTATGCACTTTAACATTATGTGTCCTTTTTGTATTTATTTTGTGCGATATTGAAATTGTTTTGTGTATTTGATTTTTTGTGACTAATTTTCTGTATTTAGTATAGATTAAACCATCATTCTTTATTGCCTACATCTTAGCTAATTATATAATACATTTATGCCTTTGGGGGAGACATAGGATTCTGATGTATCTATATAGTCATATTTGTATTGTTGATACACTTTATATTGATTGAGGGGTTATAGGGGGCCATGAACCCTTATTTTGTTGGGTGACTGTCTGCTCTATTTTAAATGTTTTTAACATTATGGTGTGTGTATATGCAGTTTTTTCAATAAAATTATGATTATTTACTATATTCAGGTGTTCCCTGGTGCATAGTATGTTCTTTTCTTTTTTGTTCGGGTTTCTACTGTTTAGGCACATCATGGGCTCTGCAAACATAACATGACACAGCTGACCATTCCATCAAACTCTGCATTTCAAAACGTTACTACTTCCCTTCCAAGCCCTGACGTGTGCACAAACAGTGGTTCGCCCCCACATATGGGGTACCAACGTACTCAGGACAAACTGGAAAACAACTCTTGGGGTCCAATTTCTCCTCTTAGCCTTGGGAAAATAAAAAATTGCGGGCTAAAAAATGATTTTTTGAGGAAAAAAAATGATTTTTATTTTCACTGCTCTACATTAAAAACTTCTGTGAAGCACTTGGGGGTTCAAAGTGCTCACCACACATCTAGATAAGTTCCTTTGGGGGTCTAGTTTCCAAAATTGGGTCACTTGTGGGGGGTTTCTACTGTTTAGGCACATCAGGGGCTCTGCAAATGTAACATGACGCCGCTGACCATTCGATCAAAATCTGCATTTCAAAACGTCACTACTTCCCTTCCGAGTCCCGACGTGTGCCCAAACAGTGGTTCCCACCCACATATGGGGTACCAGCATACTCAGGACAAACTGGACAACAACTTTTAGGGTCCAAGTTCTCCTGTTACCCTTGTGAAAATAAAAACATGTGGGCTAAAAAATCATTATTTGAGGAAAAAAATGATTTTTTATTTTCACGGCTCTGCATTATGAACTTTTGTGAAGCACTTGAGGGTTCAAAGTGCTCACCACATATCTAGATAAGTTCTTTGGGGGTCTAGTTTCCAAAATGGGGTCAGTTGTGGGGGGTTTCCACTGTTTAGGCATCAGGGGCTCTCCAAACGCGACATGACACCCGCAGACCATTCCATCAAAGTCTGCATTACAAAACGTCAATACTTCTCTTCCGAGCCCCAACATGTGTTCATACAGTAGTTTTCTCCCACATACGGGGTATCAGCGTACTCATGACAAATTGGACAACTTTTGGGGTCCAATTTCTCCTGTTACCCTTGGAAAAAAATTGGGGACTAAAAGATCATGTTTGTGGAATAAATGATTTTTATATTTTCACGCTCGGGCGTTCTAAACTTTAGTGAAACACCTGGGGGATCAAAGTTCTCACCACACATCTAGATAAGTTCCTTGAAGGGTCTAGTTTCCAAAATGGTGTCATTTGTGGGGGGTTTCCACTGTTTAGGCACATCAGGGGCTCTCCAAATGTGACATGGCATCCACACAATTCTGCGTTGACAAATTGCACAATAACTTTTGGGGTCTTGTTACCCTTGGGAAAATAAAAATTGGGGTGAAAAGATCATTTTTGTGGAAAAAAAAAGATTTTTTAATTTTACGGCTCTACGTTATAAACTTGTGTGAAGCACTTGGGGGTTCAGAGTGCTCACAACAGATCTAGGTAAGTTCCTTAGGGGGTCTAGTTTCTAAAATGAGGTCACTTGTAGGTGGTTTCCACTGTTTAGGCACATCAGGGG
This sequence comes from Oophaga sylvatica, assembly GCA_033576555.1. Lineage (NCBI taxonomy): Eukaryota > Metazoa > Chordata > Amphibia > Anura > Dendrobatidae > Oophaga > Oophaga sylvatica. Next base: position 101,360 of record JARQOD010000193.1, on the reverse strand, counting down.
CTCTCCAAGAGCGACATGGCATCCAATCTCGATTCCAGCCAATTTTGGTTTGAAAAAATCAAATGGCGCTCATTCCCTTTCGAGCTCTACTGTGCGCCAAAACAGTGGTTTCCCCCCCACATATGGGGTATCAGCGTACTCAGGACAAATTGGACAACAACTTTTGGGGTCCAATTTCTCCAGTTACCCTTGGGAAAATAAAAAATTGGTGACTAAAAGATAATTTTTGTGGGAAAAAAAATAGGATGTTTTATTCTCATGCCCAGGCATTATAAACTTGTGTGAAGCTCTTTGGGGTTCAAAGTGCTCACCACAGATCTAGATAAATTCCTTAGGGGTCTAGTTTCCAAAATGTTGTCACTTGTGGGGTATTTCCACTGTTTCGGCACATCAGGGGCTCTGCAAACTGAACATGACACCCATCGAAGTCTGCATCCCAAAACATCATTAATTCTTTTCCGAGCCCTGCCGTGCTCCCAAACAGTATTTCTCCTCCACATATGGGGTATCAGCGTACTCAGGACAAATTGGACAGCAACTTTTGGGGTCCAATTTCCTTGAGAAATATCAAAAATTGGGGACTAAAAAATCATTTTTGTGGATTTTTTTTTTCACACCCGGGCATTATAACATTAGTGAAACACTTGAGGTTTCAAAGTGCTCACAACAGATCTGGATAAGTTCCTTAGGGGGTCTAGTTTCCAAAATGGGGTAATTTGTGGGGGTTTTGTTATAGGCGCGTTAGGGGCTCTCCAACCGCGACATGGCGTCCAATCTCAATTCCAGCCAATTTTGGTTTGAAAAAGTCAAACGGCACTCCTTCCCTTCCGAGCCCTGCCGTGCACCCAGACAGTAGTTTTCCCCCACATATGGGGTATCGGTGTACTCAGGAGAAATTGCAAAACAACTTTATCAGTCCATTTTCTTCTTTTACCCTTGTAAAAATAAAAAAATTGTTTGTAAAATATCATTTTTGTGACTGAAAATTTAAATGTTCAATTTTTCCTTCCACGTTGCTTCAGCTCCTGTGAAGCACCTGAAGGGTTAATAAACTTCTTGAATGTGGTTTTGATCAGCTTGAGGGCTGCAGTTTTTTCAGAATGGTGTCACTTTTGGGTATTTTCAGACATATAGACCCCTCAAACTGACTTCAAATGTGAGGTGGTCCCTAAAAAAAATGGTTTTGTAAATTTTGTTGTAAAAATGATGTGAATACTTCTCCGTCCAATTATGACAAGAGCATTCTTAAAGTGATACCTTTATTGGCTAACCAGAAAATTATATGTTTGCAAGCTTTCAGAGCGCAGAGGCTCCTTCTTCAGGCAAGATTACATTTGGAATAATAAGAAAGACACATTAGATGCTTACTATATAGGAAATTTGTTCAAGACCTGGGAGGTGTGATGCCTTCAAAAGATAAGCGCTCTGAAAGCTTGCGAACATATAATTTTCTGGTTAGCCAATAAAGGTATCACTTTAAGAATGCTCTTGTCATAATTGGACGGAGAAGTATTCACATCGATTTTTCTGGCTAACACGGTACCACAATATAATTTATTATTGTACACCGTTGTAAAAATGAGAAATCGCTGGTCAACTTTTAACCCTTATAAATTCATAACAAAAAAATGTTGTTTCCAAAACTGTGCTGATGTAAAGTATACATGTGGGAAATGTTATTCATTAACTATTTTGTGCCACATAATTTTCTGGTTTAACAGAATAAAAATTAAAAGTTTGAAAATTGCTAAATTTTCAAAATTTTCGCCAAATTTCCGATTTTTTCACAAATGAACACAAAAATGATTGACCTAAATTTTCCACTAACGTGAAGCCCAATATGTCACGAAAAAATAATCTCAGAATCGCTAGGATCCGCTGCAGCGTTCCTGATTTATTACCTCATAAAGGGCCACTGGTCAGAATTGAAAAAAATGGCAAAGTCTTTAAGGTCAAAATAGGCTGGGTCATGAAGGGGTTAAAACTATGTCCAATTTAATGGAGCGGGTCTCCTAGACTTGGAATGCCCATAGACTAAGTGTATGGGCTGGCAAACAGTTTCCCCTGTGGGGTACACCTCAACCTTTTCCATAGCAAGTATGTTATGCCCAGAATAACCACCCACCCTTGTTAGGAATTCGACACTGGCTGTAAGCAGTACGGAACACGTTAGCCCTGTTGATCTAGTGGCGGCGGATGATGAGACGTGGAGGAAGGTCTGATTAAAAAATAGGTCCAATTTAATGGAAGGGTCTCCTAGACTTGGAATGCCCATACACTGGCTGGCAAACATTTCCCCTGGGGGTAGATATCAACATAGTGTGTAAATTTATTTTTAGGGGCACATAAACATCTTGCAAAACTGTAATGTGGTTTCCTACACAGTTGCTGCTAGGAAGGTGCAGGTTTTTAGTTAAAATATGCCGTACGAATCGTTGGATGAAGTGATTAGGAAAAGGGGCATGGTGATGACAGGAATGGGAAAGTACATGATTAATAACAGCAGTGGCTATGGGAGGTATGAGATCCAGGATACAGCCTACAATGGTTTGCCGTTTAGCCACCCTCAATTACCAGAATCGGTTTCATGCCCATCAGAAAATCGGGGTAACAGATGTGCGTGTGATTCTTGGCCTAAGAAATTCCAGTCCAAAATATGTTGCCAAACACGCACGTGTCTGTATAAAGGGCAAAGTGCAACATGTTCGTGAGATACTGAAAAAGAGAGAACAGATCAGTGTCGGAGGAAAACCAAACAAACTGATGGATGCTCGTGAAAAACTAAGTTTAAAGAGGAGTGCACCGTCCGTAACTATAAACACACACGTGGCACAAGCTTCTTCATCTTCAGCCATACATATTACCAATAAGATCTAAATGTCCCAGTCGAAAATTATTTTTCATGGTGTAATGAACACTGTTAAAGGAATGCCACTAAACGTATGTAACCGTGACCCCTAGAAACACCAGATTTCCTCTTTACAAGATATGGACGATGATGGTATTGATGATGACTTTGAAATTTGCCACATCCACACCAAGAAGATGAAGATCAAAGCTGCAAAAAATGTGCAAAAGAGGCCGTGAATGTCTGGAAAATCAATTTCTCTAGGGCTAAGTTACCCTCTTACTAAAGTGGTACCGAATGATGCATACACAGCTCTCATGTCTGCTCAGCGTGTGATGCTTGTAAGATGATGTATTCTGACTTGTCCATGTCCACTTTTTGAAAGCGAGCAGAAAAGAAGGATGATATAGCGTGAAGATGTGTGATTTGGGTCAGTAAGGAGGTGATGTCAGGTACAGATAGGTAGATATGCGTGTCATCGGCATAGTGATAATATTGCAAACCGTGCCATTACATCAGCTGTTTCAGGCCAAAGGTGTAGATGGAGAAGAGTAGGGGTCCTAGAACAGATCCTTGGGGAACACCGAAAGACAGATGTCAAGGTGAGGAGGTGGTGTGGGAGAGGAAGACAATGAATTTCCCCTTAACAGTCTTGTTGTGTTTTAAAGACTCTGCCAATAACCCCAAAAAGGCCATTTGCACCACCGGCCATGCCTGCATCAGCAGGGGTAGCAAAACTACCAGTCTTACCACCACCAGCATGATCAGGCACATGGCATCAATGCACCCGACTTTGTTGGCTGAACACCAGGCTCCATGAACAGTGTCTGCAGGTGATACCACTTCATCTTCTTCTATTGTGCGTGCAAGCCAATCCCCTGTCCATGGTGCATGGAAAGATGCCTCCTGCCCTGAATCTGTAGTTGCACACCAACTCAACTAGCACCATTAATAATCAAGTCCACGTCCTTGTCCCAACGCAGCGATCAGGTGTCCTTACCCAAGTCCTTGGAACGCAAGCGGAAATATGCAGCCAATGACATAGTACTAAATTCACACATTTCTCGTCTGTTTGCGATGGAAATGTTGCATTTTAGGCTTGTGGAAGATGGAAGCTTTCCACAACCTGATGGCGGTCACCGTAACAAGTTACTCGGTCTCCACCCGCCACTATTTCTCCCAGTCTGCCGTAACGACATTACAGCATGTGTCCCATAACATTACCCGGGCCCTCAACAATGCTGTTACAGGGAAAGTGCACCTAACCACGGACACGTGGACAAGTGCTTGTGGGCAGGGATGGTACATCTCACTGATGGCACACTGGGTTAGCGTTGAATAAGTCATGAGCCAGTCGGACATTGGGAGACGATGTCACAGATGTATGGAGGAGACAGTTTCTGGAAGGCTTTGTATGTCATAGTTAGGCTTTTGAACTGTAGCCTATGGGTAATAGGAAGGCAGTGAATGGCCTGGCTGAGAGGAGAGGCTGGGGAATCATGGAGGGACAGTTGGATTACTCTGGCAGCAGAGTTTAGGATAGATTTGAGTGATGCAAGAGTGCTAGAGGGGAGGCCAGCGAGTATAAGATTGCACTAGTCAAGGCGGGAGATCATGAGGGCGTGCACAAATATTTTTGAAGTTTCTTTGAATGTACAGATCCAGGAAATGTTTTGGAGTTGTAGTGGGCAAGAGGAGGCAAGGGCTTGGATATGTAGCTTGAAAAAGAGGGCAGAGTCGAGGATCACCCCAAGGCCACGAACAAGTGGGACTATTTTTCACGGTGTGCCGTCCTGGCATTGCACAGGCACGTGTCCCACAACATTACCCGTGCCCTCCACAATGCTGTTACTTGCAAACTCAGCCTAACCACAAACATGTGGACAAGTGCTTGTGGTCATGGACGGTACATGTCACTTAGGGCACACTGGGTTAACATAGTGGAAGCCGGGACCCACTCCGACCTTGGTATGGTGCACGTCCTCCCAACCCCTAGTATTGCGGGCCCTATGTAAATTTGGGTTGCCCCCACAGTCTACAGCTACTGCACTTCCTCCTTCTCCTCCTCTTCAGCCTCCATCTCCAAAAGTATCACACCAGTCAAACGCTGGAAGCACTGTAGCATCGCCTCATCAAAGCGGCAAAAGGCTGTCCTGAAGCTAATATGGTTAGGTGACAAAACGCACAATGATGAAGAGTTGTGGACAGCTCTGAAAGAGTAGGCAGATCTGTGGCTAACACCGCTGACCCCACAGCAAGGCATGGTTGTGTGTAACAATGGCTGGAACCTGGTGGCTGCTCTGTGGCGAGGCGAGCTCAGACACGTGCCATGCCTGGCAAATGTGCTTAACCTCATTAGTCAACATTTTCTGAAAAGCGACCCGGAGCTGCTAGATCTGGTAGAAAAAGTAAAATGCTCTGCGTACTCATTTTAGAAAGTCAGCTACAGCTTCTTCTGACCTTGCCATGCTTCAGCAGCGCTTGCAGCTTCTGCCTCACCGACTGGTGTGTGATGTCCCCAGGCGTTGCAAATCTACACTGCAGATGTTTGAAAGGATTTGTGAGCAGAAGAAGGCATTTAATGACTACTCTACAGGCATCAACAAGGTTGTCGGTATTCAGTTTTAACTTCATGCATAAGATCTCAGGAGTGGACATGAATGTCAGACATATGTACCATCCTCCAAAAGTTTGAAGAATCCAACAAGATGGTGAGCGTAAATGACGCCAACATTTACGTCTCCATCCTGCTTCTCTGTTTTCTAATCGGAATATTTATGGTTATTTATAGAATGCAAACATATTTCCAGTTTAACCTTTTGAAAAACAACAGTTCTAAGTAACAACGATAACAATAATAAAATAATTATACCAAAATCAAACAACCCTGTTCGTCACAGCTTACAATCTACACTAAGTAAAAACAACAACAACAATAATACAATAATTATACAGAAATAAAACGACCCTGATCGTGATAGCTTACAATCTACACTAAGTAACAATGATAACAATAATTAAACCCCCCAAAAAAATCCTGCTTGTGATAACTTAAAATCTACAATGAGGGGGGAGATAAAAACTACAGGGGTGTATTTACAATTATATTACAGAGGTTAGTCGAAAGTCGAGGAGTCCTGAGGAGAGGACAAGTAGGAGGAGGAGAGTTTAGTCAGTCATCCTCTTGGTAAGGACACGGGAGAATTTACTGTTAGCAGACTTGCACGCATGGCTGAGTTTATGTGCCGCTGCCTTTCCCGTCACCCTCACGTTCTCAAACTTTTGGGTGACTGGCAATACTGATTGGTGACACTTCTAGACCCACAATACCAGAGCAGTAATCAAAGCAAAAGGTGGCTACTTTGAAGAACCTAGAATATAAGACATATTTTCAGTTGTTTCACATTTTTTTTGTTAAGTATATAATTCCACATGTGTTAATTCATAGTTTTGATGCCTTCAGTGTGAATGTACAATTTTCATAGTCATTAAAATACAGAAAAATCTTTGAATGAGAAGGTGTGTCCAAACTTTTGGTCTGTACTGTATGTTTTAACTCAAATGTGAAACTACTTGTCAATTGTCATCTTTACTATTTCTCCATCCCGTGTGCGGTTAGCCACCTCATTGATGTTATTGAGTTTCTTTGTCAAGAAAACAACAGCTACACCAATTCCACATGCTTTTTCTATTAATTCATCATGCTGTTAAAGTAGAGGTGAGATTAGGGACCTACATAATTTCTGTGGACTGTAGTCAACATGACACTGTGCCAACATCCACTGGGGTATACCTACCAAGTTGACATAGTTTGTGCACAGCTGAACAGAGTTGTCAGAAAAAAAGCAAAACCTTCAATAACATGTTTGATGGATAGTCTAGTGGAACACCCATATAGTATTATTATTATTTAGTTATTTATATAGCGAATAGTGAATATCATTACATCTGACCTCCTGATGAGCCGTTGGGCGAAACGCGTAGAGGTGTCATGAATTATATCAGGATGAGTACCCCTCTTTTTTATCATTATTTTGGTGTTAAAAGCATCCCTGGAAACTATTATGATGGGGAGATAAGCAATCCCCTGGTGTGATACATCAATTCAAATAATACTGAGTGCTTTCAGCATAATGTACATGTGTACAGTGTATATCTATTAGGACTTATCTAAAGTTGTTTAGCCCAGATATTATTCTCACACCATACAGGGCTCACATCTTTGCTGGTGAGCAGGGACCAGCATTGTTACATTTTGAGGGGTTCTACCTACAATATCATCTGGTAGCTTAATTCATCATATTAAATCAGGCATGGAATTTCAGCCTTGATCCCTGACCTGAATATGCAGGGTTACACTGCCGGCTTCCCATTCTTTTAAGGGAACTATCTTCATTTGTTGTGCATGCATTAGTGGGGAGCACCTATTGCAAGGGCATTTACAGGAGTCCAGGGACAGCCGACGTGACCGGGGGCGCCACTCTCGTTGACGCTGTCTTAGGGTGCCAACCTCCGCATGCTAAGCAGGTGTACAGCTCAGGGTATCATTTGTTTTAGGGTGAAATCAGTGTGCACTTTTTAATGTGTGGTGTTTTTGTTGTATGTCCCATTTTAGAGTGATAATAAAAGTTATTTTTTATTGTTCTTGGGGTTTATATGCATGATATAAAAAATAAAAAAATAAAAAAAATATTTAGATAGCGCCATTAATTCCATGGTGCTGTACATGACAAGGGGTTACATACCTAGTAATAGATATCGTTTACCCCCCAAAAAATTACAATGACAGACTGTTACAGAGGGGAGAGGACCTTTTCCTTGCCAAATTTCATTCTGTGGGAGAATGGGAAAGAGACAGAAGGTGGTGTGTTGTGAACGTTTTGGAGACGACTTCGGAATTGAAGCTCCCTCTGGTGGTTGCTGAGGGTATTGAATCTATGTTGAATACCAAGAGTCCTACACCTGATGATGAGTGGTTGTCAGGTGGTACTGACTGGCCTGAAATAAGTGAACTGACCTCCCATGATCCTCGCCGGTGATCAATTGTTCTTCATGTTTAGGTTGGAATTCAACTTGCTTTCCTGCTGTCTCCTGCTTGCTTTCAGATAAGTCTCTTTCAGTTTTTTTTACTGTGGTTTGAATTCCTTGCTTTTTGCTGCATTGCTTTTTGTCTTCAGCCGGGTCCCCTATGGGGGGCTTTGGCTGGTCTCCATTCGTTTTTTGTGTTTGTTCATTTGCTCAGTTCTTGTTATATCTTACTGCTGGGTAGCTACGTGTCCACACCAGAGATCTGATATAGGTGGTCCGGTAGTCCGGTGGTCCGGTAGCCGAGACCCCGGAGAAAATGCGCCTCTGGGGGGCGCTATTCACTTTTTTCACTTTTTTTTAATTAACGGAGCTGTGGTTTAAGTACCCTTAATGACCGCCGTTAAAAGGCGTATCGGCAGTCGTTAAGGGGTTAAATGAGTGCTGTGCTATGTAAACAGGATATGCAAGTAGCACTCTGTAGGAATAGTAACATAGTTATTAAGGTTGAAGGAAGACTTTTAGTCCATCTAGTTCAACTCATATCCTAACCTGCCCTAACATGTTGATCAAGAGGAAAGCAAAAGAAAACCCATTTGGCAAACGGTAAGCTTCACATTGGAGGAAAAAAATTCCTTCCCGACTCCACATAGGGCAATCAGACTAGCTCCCTGGATCAACGCAATATCTAGGAAACTAGTGTATATAACCTGTAATATTATACTTTTCAAGAAATGCATCCAGTTACCTTCTTAAATTTTAGTAGGGAATAACTCATTACAACATTATACAGCAGAGAGTTCCATAGTCTCACTGCTCTTACAGTAAAGAATCTGCATCTGTGATTATGCTTAAACCTTCTTTCCTCCAGACGTGGAGGATTCCCCCTTGCCCCCGTCACAGGTCTAAGAGTAAAAAGATCATTAGAAAGGTCTTTGTACTGTCCCTTCATATATTTATACTTTGTAATAAGATCACCCCTAAGTGGGATCACCGTATCTCCTCTTATATTATAAAAACAACCTTTATTATGCCAATTAAAAATAGAACAATGCTAAGCCAAATGGCAAAAGAAAAAAACATCATACACTAAAAAAGTAAAGAAACACCAGCGGGTCGTGCTAAACCCTACAATGGCCTGTATTACCCTACCTACCAGCGGAGGTTGGCACCCTAGAACCTGCGCAGTGGCGCCCCCGCTCCTCGACGGCTCACCCTGCTCACCCTATGTTGAGTTACACATGATTTGGAGTTATATCCCATGAAGTTGCTGAATGATTGCATGACTGACTGATAGCTAAATATTTCTAATAGGAACACAGTCATGACAATTCATAATACCTTGATTCCGGTCATACATTCTTTGAATTGCTGAGTGGTTGCTGACCAATAGCTAAACATTTCTAATGGGAACACAGTCATGACATCTTATAAAATCTGTGTCCTTGTTACACATTCTATCAACTGCTGAGTGGTTGCTTTTCATGATAATTACGATTATTGGAGCCTAATTATTAAGTTTCTGCAGATTTGTAGTTCTCCATAAGGAGGATTTCCTATTATTATTCATGTGAGCTATGTCTATCTGATATCTAATAACAGATTGTTCAGAGATTTATCAATATCTGTATTTGATTTACTTGTCATACTAGTCTTCAGGCCGTTTGTATATCAAGCTCCACTTGGTAAATATATATGAGCTATCTCAACAAGATTATACCACTCACTATTGAGATATCTGGCTATCTATATAGATATCTGTTTTACATTTTGCAAGCAGCACATTTTTTTTGGGTGTATTTTTTTGTGTTATTTTGGGTTGTTTTTCTTTGGACTTTATTACTTGTGATTTAAGTGTATTATCTTCATGTTTCAAGATCTGAATATACAGCTGGGGGATATAAGAACTATTTTATTCAATCTAACCCGCATTTCATGAAGACATAAAACAATATCTCTTTTCATCTTTCTCACCTACCATTTTCATTTCTATCCTCACCCCCTGTCACCTTAGGGCCCTATAGGGTGAGCAGGGTGAGCTGTCGAGGAGCGGGGGCGCCACTGTGCAGGTTCTAGGGTGCCAACCTCCGCTGGTAGGTAGGGTAATACAGGCCATTGTAGGGTTTAGCACGACCCGCTGGTGTTTCTTTACTTTTTTAGTGTATGATGTTTTTTCTTTTGCCATTTGGCTTAGCATTGTTCTATTTTTAATTGGCATAATAAAGGTTGTTTTTATAATATAAGAGGAGATACGGTGATCCCAGTTAAAATTGATCTCTTTCTGGTACATTTACATTACTGTGATATATTAAGATCACCCCTAAGCCTTCGTTTTTCCAAACTAAATAACCCCAAGTGTAATAACCTGTCTTGGTATTGCAGACCCCCCAGTTCTCTAATAACCTTGGTCGCTCTTCTCTGCACTCGCTCCAGTTCAGCTATGTCCTTCTTATACACCGGAGACCAGAACTGTACACAGTATTCTAAGTGTGGTCGCACCAGTGACTTGTATTGAGGTAAAATTATGTTCTCCTCATGAGCATCTATGCCTCTTTTAATGCATCTCATTGTTTCATTTGCCTTTGCAGCAGCTGCCTGACACTGGCTACTAAATGTGAGTTTGTTGTCCACCCATACACCCAGGTCTTTTTCAGTGACAGTTTTGCCCTGCGTTTTACAACTAAGCACATAATTATACATCTTGTTTGTTCTACCCAAGTGCATGACCTTACATTTATCCTCATTAAAGCTCATTTGCCATTTATCAGCCCAAGCTTCTAGTTTGCATAAATCCTCCTGTAATATAAAATTGTCCTCCTCTGTATTGATTACCCTGCAGAGTTTATTGTCATCTGCAAATATTGAAATACTACTCTGTATGCCTCCTACAAGGTCCTTAATAAATATGTTAAAAAGAAGCGGGCCCAATACTGATCCCTGTTGTACACCACTGCTAACCGTGAACCAGTCCGAGTGTGCTCCATTAATACCCACCCTTTGTTTCCTATCCCTGAGCCAGCTCTTAACCCACTAAGGCTACTTTCACACTTGCGTTTTTTTGAGATGCGTTTCGAGCGCACATCAAACGCATTAAAAAAAGCGTGCAAACGCTAGTAAACACTGCGATATTTAGTCGCATAAGCGTGCGCATTATGACAAAAGAACGCAGCGTTTGGACGCGATTGTATGCGATTTCAAGCATTTTTGCATGCGCTTGCGTTTTTTTGGCGCATTGGTTGTCTACGTGTCACATTTCTATCATCTCTGTCTCTATCATCTCTGTCTCTATCATCTCTGTCTCTATCATCTATCATCTCTGTCTCTATCATCTCGGTCTCTATCATCTATCTCTATCATCTCTGTCTCTATCATCTGTCTCTATCATCTCTGTCTCTATCATCTATCATCTCTGTCTCTATCATCTTTCTCTATCATCTCTCTCTATCATCTCTGTCTCTATCATCTCTGTCTCTATCATCTATCATCTCTGTCTCTATCATCTCTGTCTCTATCATCTATCATCTCTGTCTCTATCATCTATGTCTCTATCATCTCTGTCTCTATCATCTCTGTCTCTATCATCTTTGTCTCTATCATCTGTCTCTATCATCTGTGTCTCTATCATCTCTATCATCTCTGTCTCTATCATCTGTCTCTATCATCTCTATCATCTCTGTCTCTATCATCTCTGTCTCTATCATCTGTCTCTATCATCTCTGTCTCTATCATCTGTCTCTATCATCTCTGTCTCTATCATCTATCATCTCTGTCTCTATCATCTGTCTCTATCATCTCTATCATCTCTGTCTCTATCATCTCTATCATCTCTGTCTCTATCATCTATCATCTCTGTCTCTATCATCTGTCTCTATCATCTGTGTCTCTATCATCTCTGTCTCTATCATCTCTATCATCTCTGTCTCTATCATCTATCATCTCTGTCTCTATCACCTTCTTTATATCTACACTCCTCACAAACAATGTTGCTTGTTTAGGGGGTGGTTTAAACTAGTGTGTAGACATTATTTATTCAAAAATTGCGTGCGCACAAAAGCGCTGACGAGCGCACAGCCATGCGCACGCCAGCGCCCCCATAGACTGTAATGTTATTTTTTTTGCTCATAGCGTGCGCATACGTGTGCACGCGCTTTTTTAAAGTGGTTGGGCGGAAAAAAAATGCAACATGTAGCGTCTAGCGCGTATGGGCGCACAACTGGAAAATGCACAGCGCATGACAAACGCAGATGAACGCGTGCAAGCGCTAGACCCTGCGCCCGCCATGTTAAAGATAGGGGAACATTGCGCTTGTGACCGATAGCGCACGATGAGCTGCACGATTAAACACAAGTGTGAAAGTAGCCTTACACATATTTTCCCCTATCCCCATTGTTCTCATTTTATGTATCAACCTTTTGTGTGGCACCGTATCAAAAGCTTTTGAAAAATCCATGTACACCACGTCCACTGCGCTCCCTTGGTCCAGTCCGGAACTTGCCTCTTCATAAAAGCTTATCAGATTAGTCTGACAGGAACGGTCCTTCATAAACCCATGCTGATATTAGGTCATGATGTTATTCTTTTATTCTTCTTCAGATACTCCAGTATAGTATCTCTTAGAAAACTATCCAGGATTTTACCCACAGTAGAGGTTAAGCTTGCTGGCCTATAATTTCCAGGTTCAGTTTTTGCCCCCTTTTTGAATATTGGCACCACATTTGCTATACGCCAGTCTTGTGGTACAGACCCTGTTATTATGAAATTTTTAAAGATTTAAAATAATGGTCTATCTATGACTGTACTTAATTCCTGCAGTACTCGGGGGTGTATCCCATCCGGACCCGTGAATTTGTCAATTTTAGTGATTTTTGGACGCTGCCGTACTTCCTGCTGGGTTAAGCAGGTGACATTTAATGGAGAAATTTTTTTTTTATCACTGATCATGTTATCTGTCATGGAATTTTCTTGTGTAAATATTGTTGAAAAAAAGTCATTTAGCATATTGACTTTTTCCTCATCCTCATCCACCATTTCACCCAGACTATTTTTAACCCCTTCCCGACCTTTGACACAGCGTATGCGTCATGAAAGTCAGTGCCAATCCGACCTATGACGCATACCCTGTGTCATGAAAGGATCCCGTTCCTGCGGGCCGGGAGACCGGGGTCACTCAAAGGTCACCCGACCCGCAGTTACAGGACCCTTTGTACTTCACCACAGGGGGTTGGCTTAACCCCCCCGTGGCCACGATCGCTCTGATTGGCTGTTAAAAGTGAAACAGCCAATCAGAGCAATCTGTAATATTTCACCAATTTAATTGGTGAAATATTACAATCCAGCCATGGCCGATGCTGCAATAGCATCTGCCATGGCTGGACACCGAGACCTGACCCCCCCACACGTAGTCACGGCGGCGATCGGCCGCCGCCACCAAAAGATGGCAGCGATCGGTCACCGCCGTCACTAACAGCTCCCCTCCTCCTTTGCTCCGCTGCCCCCACCTTCCGATCCCCCCCCTAACCTTCCGACCACCCTACTCACCTCTCCCGATCCACCGATGTCCCTGGATCGGTCCCGGCGTCCCCCGGGCCTCTTCATGGGCGCCGCCATCTTGGAAAATGGCCGGCGCATGCGCAGTGCGCCCCCCAGTGTCCAAAAATTTATTTTGATCACTGTGATAAACTGTCACAGTGATCAAAATAAAAAAAAGTAAATGAACCCCCCCTTTATCATAGGTAGGGACAAATAAAAAAAAATAGATTTTTTTTTTTTCTCCTATTAGGCCCTGTGCACACGTTGTGGATTTTGCTGCGGATCCGCGGCGTATTTTGCTGCTGATCCGCGGCGGATTTCGCTGCTGATCTGCGGCGGATCAGCAGCGAAATCAGCCGCGGATGCGCAGCGATATCCGCCGCGGATCAGCAGCGAAATCCGCCGCGGATCCGCAGCAAAATACGCCGTGGATCCGCAGCAAAATACGCAACGTGTGGCGGATTTCGCTGCGGATCCGCGGCGGATTTCGCTGCAGATCCGCGGCGGATTTCGCTGCTGATCCGCGGCTGAATTCGCTGCTGATCCGCGGCGGATTTCGCTGCTGATCCACGGCGGATTTCGCTGCTGATCCGCGACTGATTTCGCTGCGGATCCGCGACTGATTTCGCTGCGGATCTGCGACTCATTTCGCTGCGGATCCGCTGCGGATTTCGCTGCTGATCCGCGGCGGATTTCGCTGCTGATCCGCGGCGGATTTCGCTGCTGATCCGCGACTGATTTCGCTGCGGATCCGCGACTCATTTCGCTGCGGATCCGCTGCGGATTTCGCTGCTGATCCGCGGCGGATTTCGCTGCTGATCCGCGGCGGATCCGCGGCTGATTTCGCTGCTGATTCGCAGCGGATTTCTCTGCTGATCCGCGGCGGATTTCGCTGCTGATCCGCGACTGATTTTGCTGCGGATCCTCAGCGGATATCGCTGCTGATCCGCGGCTGATTTCGCTGCTGATCCGCGGCTGATTTCGCTGCTGATCCGCGGTGGATTTCGCTGCTGATCCGCGGCGGATTTCGCTGCTGATCCGCGGCGGATTTCGCTGCTGATCCGCGACTGATTTTGCTGCTGATCCGCGGCTGATTTCGCTGCTGATTCGCAGCGGATTTCGCTGCTGATCCGCGGCTGATTTTGCTGCTGATCCGCTGCGGATTTCGCTGCTGATCCGCGGCGGATTTCGCTGCTGATCCGCGGCGGATCCGCGGCTGATTTCGCTGCTGATTCGCGGCGGATTTCGCTGCTGATTCGCGGCGGATTTCTCTGCTGATCCGCGGCGGATTTCGCTGCTGATCCGCGACTGATTTTGCTGCTGATTCGCTGCAGATCCGCAGCGGATTTAGCTGCTGATCCGCGGCTGATTTCGCTGCTGATCCGCGGCTGATTTCGCTGCTGATCCGCGGCTGATTTCGCTGCGGATCCGCGGTTGATTTCGCTGCTGATCCGCGCGGATTTCGCTGCTGATCCGCGACTGATTTTGCTGCTGATTCGCTGCGAATCCGCAGCGGATTTCGCTGCTGATCCGCGGCTGATTTCGCTGCTGATCCGCGGCAGATTTCGCTGCTGATCCGCGGCTGATTTCGCTGCTGATCCGCGGCAGATTTCGCTGCTGATCCGCGGCTGATTTCGCTGCTGATCCGCGGCTGATTTCGCTGCTGATCCGCGGCAGATTTCGCTGCTGATCCGCGGCTGATTTCGCTGCTGATCCGCGGCGGATTTCGCTTCTGATCCGCGACTGATTTCGCTGCGGATCCGCGACTGATTTCGCTGCGGATCCGCGACTGATTTCGCTGTGGATCCGCGACTGATTTCGCTGCAGATCCGCGGCGGATTTCGCTGCTGATCCGCGGCTGATTTCGCTGCTGATCCGCGGCTGATTTCGCTGCTGATCCGCGGCTGATTTCGCTGCTGATCCGCGGCAGATTTCGCTGCTGATCCGCGGCTGATTTCGCTGCTGATCCGCGGCTGATTTCGCTGCTGATCCGCGGCGCATTTCGCTGCTGATTCGCTGCAGATCCGCGGCTGATTTCGCTGCTGATCCGCGGCGGATTTCGCTGCTGATCCGCGGCGGATTTCGCTGCGGATCCGCGGCGGATTTCGCTGCTGATCCGCGACTGATTTTGCTGCTGATTTTGCTGCTGATTCGCTGCGGATCCGCAGCGGATTTCGCTGCTGATCCGCGGCTGATTTCGCTGCTGATCCGCGGCTGATTTCGCTGCTGATCCGCGGCGGATTTCGCTGCTGATTCGTGGCGGATTTCGCTGCGGATCCGCGGCTGATTTCGCTGCTGATCCGTGGCTGATTTCGCTGCTGATCCGCGGCTGATTTCGCTGCTGATCCGCGGCTGATTTCGCTGCTGATCCGCGGCAGATTTCGCTGCTGATCCGCGGCTGATTTCGCTGCTGATCCGCGGCTGATTTCGCTGCTGATCCGCGGCGGATTTCGCTGCTGATTCGCTGCAGATCCGCGGCTGATTTCACTGCTGATCCGCGGCTGATTTCGCTGCTGATCCGCGGCGGATTTCGCTGCGGATCCGCGGCTGATTTCGCTGCTGATCCGCGGCGGATTTCGCTGCTGATCCGCGACTGATTTTGCTGCTGATTTTGCTGCTGATTCGCTGCGGATCCGCAGCGGATTTCGCTGCTGATCCGCGGCGGATTTCGCTGCGGATCCGCGGCTGATTTCGCTGCTGATCCGCGGCGGATTTCGCTGCTGATCCGCGGCTGATTTCGCTGCTGATCCGCGGCTGATTTCGCTGCTGATCCGCGGCTGATTTCGCTGCTGATCCGCGGCTGATTTCGATGCTGATCCGCGGCTGATTTCGCTGCTGATCCGCGGCGGATTTCGCTGCTGATTCGCTGCAGATCCGCGGCTGTTTTCGCTGCTGATCCGCGGCGGATTTCGCTGCTGATCCGCGACTGATTTCGCTGCGGATCCTCGACTGATTTCGCTGCGGATCCGCGACTGATTTCGCTGCGGATCCGCGACTGATTTCGCTGCAGATCCGCGGCGGATTTCGCTGCTGATCCACGGCGGATTTCGCTGCTGATCCGCGGCGGATTTTGCTGCGGATCCGCGGCTGATTATCTGCTGATTCATCTGCGCTAGCGGGTATAGCATAACGCGATCGCGTTATGCTGTACCGTTACAAGCCGGTCAACGCTACGTGTTGAATGGGCTGGTAAAACGCAATATGAACCCAGCCTTAGGGTTAGAACTAGGGTTAGGGTTAGCATTAGGGTTAAGGTTAGAATTACGGTTAGGGTTGGAATTTGGGTTAGGGTTGGAATTAGGGTTAGGGTTGGAATTAGGGTTAGGCTTGTAGATTTATGGTTTGAGTTGGGATTAGGGTTAGGGGTGTGTTGGGGTTAGGGTTATGATTAGGGTTTGTATTAGGGTTAGGTGTGTGTAGGGGTTAGGGTTGGGGATAGGGGTGTGTTGGGGTTAGGGTTGGAGTTAGAATTGAGGGGTTTCCACTATTTAGGCACATCAGGGGGTCTCCATACGCGACATGCGCCACCATTGATTCCTGCAAATTTTGCATTCAAAAAGTCAAACAGTGCTCCCTTTATTCCAAGCCCCGACGTATGCCCAAACAGTGGTTTATCCCCACATATGAGGTATCAGCGTACTCTGGAAAAATTGCACAACAACTTTGGGGTTCTAACTTCTCCTGTTAACATTGGGAAAAAAAATTGGGGACTAAAAATTATTTTTGTGGAAAAAAAATGATTTTATATTTTCACGGCTCTGCGTTATAAACTTCTGTGAAGGACTTGGAGATTCAAAGTGCTTATCACACATCTATAGGAGTTCCTTGGGGGATCTAGTTTCCAAAATGGGGTCACTTGTGGGGAGTTTCTACTGTTTAGGCACATCAGGGACTCTGCAAACGTAACATGACGCCCGAAGACCATTCCATCAAGTGGGCATTTCAAAACGTCACTACTTCCCATCCGAGCCCCGACGTGTGCCCATACAGTAGTTTTCTCCCACATATGGGATATCAGCATACTCAGGACAAATTGGACAACAACTTTTGGGTCTAATTTCTCATGTTACCCTTGGGAAAATAAAAAAATTGGGGACTAAAAGATCCTGATTGTGGAAAAAATATGATTTTTTTTTTTCATGCCCGGGCGTTATAAACTTCTGTGTAGCCCTTGGGGGTTCAAAGTGCTCACCACACATCTAGATAAGTTCTTTGCCAGGTCTAGTTTCCAAAATGGGGTCACTTGTGGGGAGTTTCTACTGTTTAGGCACATCAGGGGCTCTGCAAACGTAACAAGATGCCCGCAGACCATTCCATCAAGTCGGCATTTCAAAGCGTCACTACATCCCTTCCGAGCCCTGACGTGTGCCCAAACAGTGGTTCCCCCCCACATATGGGGTACTAGCGTACTCAGGAGAAACTGGACAACAACTTTTGGGGTCCAATTTCTCCTGTAATCATTGTGAAAATAAAAAACAGTGGGCTAAAAAATCATTTTTTGAGAAAAAAAAATGATTTTTTATTTTCACGGCTCTGCGTTATAAACTTCTGTGAAACACCTGGGGGTTCAAAGTGCTCACTATGCATCTAGATAAGTTCCTTAGGGCGTCTAGTTTCCAAATGGGGTCACTTGTGGGGGAGCTCCAATGTTTAGGCACACAGGAACTCTCCAAATGCGACATGGCAACCGCTAAATATTCCAGCATATTTTCCATTCAAAAAGTCAAATGGCGCTCCTTCCCTTCTGAGCCCTGCAGTGCGCCCAAACAGTGGTTTATTACCACATATGAGGTATCTGTGTACTCAGGAGAAATTGCCCAACAAATTTTAGGATCCAATTTATACTGTTGCCCATGTGAAAATGAAAATAACTGAGGCTAAAAGAAAATTTTTGTGAAAAAAAAGTACTTTCTTTATTTACGGATCAATTTGTGAAGCACCTGGGGGTTCAAAGTGCTCACTATGCATCTAGATAAGTTCCTTAGGGGGTCTAGTTTCCAAAATGGGGTCACTTGTGGGGGAGCTCCAATGTTTAGGCACACAGGGACTCTCCAAATGCGACATAGCAACCGCTAAATATTCCAGCATATTTTCCATTCAAAAAGTCAAATGGCGCTCCTTCCCTTCTGAGCCCTGCCGTGCGCCCAAACAGTGGTTTATACCACATATGAGGTATCTGTGTACTCAGGAGAAATTGCCCAACAAATTTTAGGATCCAATTTATACTGTTGCCCATGTGAAAATGAAAAAACTGAGGCTAAAAGAAAATTTTTGTGAAAAAAAAGTACTTTCTTTTTTTTACAGATCAATTTGTGAAGCACCTGGGGGTTCAAAGTGATCACTATGCATCTAGATTAGTTCCTTAGGGGGTCTAGTTTCCAAAATGGGGTCACTTGTGGGGGAGCTCCAATGTTTAGGCACACAGGAACTCTCCAAATGCGACATGGCAACCGCTAAATATTCCAGCATATTTTCCATTCAAAAAGTCAAATGGCGCTCCTTCCCTTCTGAGCCCTGCCGTGCGCCCATACAGTGGTTTATGACCACATATGAGGTATCTGTGTACTCAGGAGAAATTGCCCAACAAATTTTAGGATCCATTTTATCCTGATGCCCATGTAAACATGAAAAAATTGATGCTAAAAGAAAATTTTTGTTGGAAAAATTAAAATGTCCATTTTTTCCTTCCACGTTGCTTTAGTTCCTGTGAAGCACCTGAAGGGTTAATAATCTTCTTGAATGTAGTTTTGAGTAGCTTGAGGGGTGAAGTTTTCATAAAGGTGTCACTTTTGGGTATTTTCTGCCATATAGACCCCTCAAAGTGACTTCAAATGTGAGGTGGTCCCTTAAAAAAAATGGTTTTGTAAATTTTGCTGTAAAAATGAGAAATCGCTGGTCAACTTTTAACCCTTATAACTTCCTAACAAAAAAAAATGTTGTTCCCAAAATTGTGCTGATGGAAAGTAGACATGTGGGAAATGTTATTTATTAACTATTTTGTGCCACATAACTCTCTGGTTTAACAGAATAAAAATTAAAAATTTGAAAATTACAAAATTTTCAGAATTTTCGCCAAATTTCCATTTTTTTCACAAATAAACGCAAAAATTATCGACCTAAATTTACCACTAACATGAAGCCCAATATGTCACGAAAAAACAATCTCAGAATAGCTAGGATCCGTTGAAGCGTTCCTGAGTTATTACCTCATAAAGGGACACTGGTCAGAATTGCAAAAAATGGCAAGGTCTTTAAGGTCAAAATAGGCTGGGTCTTGAAGGGGTTAAGGCTACCAACACTATCATTTTTTAGTTTCTCACTATTTAATTGTTAAAGAATATTTTGGGATTATTTTTACATTCTCTGGCAATGAGTCTCTCTGTAGCAATCTTTGCTGTCTTGATTTGCTTTTTTTTTTCCTTAGTGGAGGAACACTGTCTATGACCTGATATTTTAATTGTGACACATTGTGTCCCATGGCCACAAAGTGTGCTGGAATGGGTAACATTAATCTTTTACACTGGATGGTGGATTTATGCTGTGATATGCGGTCCCGGATATGCTGGGTGGTCTCCCTAACATATCCGAGGCCGCATGGACATTTTATTAACACCTGCATGAATTATCAACACCATTGATAATTGAATAAATATTATCCTTAATATTATGTTACAATACCAGGATCTGAGGATTTTCTGTTTTGAGGTCAAGCGCTCTCTGATGTGATGTTGCTGCCTGTCTCGCTGTCTTCATCTTTTGACACTGCAGTGTGGTGGACAAGTAAACATTAACTGGTTAACAGCAAGAAGTCATTCCCCCAGCCCTCATTCTCCCCCAGCACTCATCCTCCCCAGCGCTCATCCTCCCCAGCGCTCATCCTCCCCCAGAGCTCATTTTCCCCCAGCGCTCATCCTCCCCAGCGCTCATCCTCCCCAGCGCTCATCCTCCCCAGCGCTCATCCTCCCCAGCGCTCATCCTCCCCCAGCGCTCATCCTCCCCAGCGCTCATCCTCCCCCAGAGCTCATTCCCCCAGCGCTCATCCTCCCCCAGCGCTCATCCTCCCCAGCGCTCATCCTCCCCCAGAGCTCATTTCCCCCCAGCGCTCATCCTCCCCAGCGCTCATCCTCCCCAGCGCTCATCCTCCCCAGCGCTCATCCTCCCCAGCGCTCATCCTCCCCCAGCGCTCATTCCCCCCATTGATTTTTCCCATCACTCCCATCATTGCTTTTTTCCCATCACTCCCATCATTGCTTTTCCCTCATCACTCCCATCATTGCTTTTCCCCCATCATTCCCATCATTGCTTTTGCCCATTGCTTTTCTCCATTACTCCCATCATTGCTTTTCCCCATCACTGTTTTCCCCATTGCTTTTCCCCATTACTGCCCATTGCTTTTCCCATTACTGCCATCATCTTTTCCCCATTACTGCCATCATTGCTTTTCCCCATTACTGCCATCATTGCTTTTCCCCATTACTCCCATCATTGCTTTTCCCCATTACTGCCATCATTGCTTTTCCCCATTACTGTCATCATTGCTTTTCCCCATTACTGCCATCATTGCTTTTCCCCATTGCTTTTCCCCAATACTGCCATCATTGCTTTTCCCCATTGATTTTCCCCATTGCTTTTCCCCATCGCTCTCCTACACACACACACACACACACACACACACCTCTCACCTGCACACACACACCACCTCTCACCTGTACACACACACACCACCTCTCACCTGTCCGCAGCATCACCGGCGCCCGCGCTTCCTCACTCTGACAGAGCAGGCCGCTGAATGATGACGTCATCCAGCGGCGCTGCTCTCTGTGTCAGAGACAGGAAGCGCGGGCGGTGGCAGCAGCAGGAGATAAGGTGAGTATGCCCGGCGCTGGCATCTCTCTGTGGTACAGCTAATTAAGCTTATGAATATGGGCGCCACGCCTATGAGAGGAGTGGCGTCCATATTCATGACCTTAATGAGCGGTACTACGAGTGACTGGGATTTCACATGCGGTGTTTCTCGCATGTGAGATCCCAGCCAAGGGCCGCAAAGTATGTACCGAGGGCCCATGAGGTGGGGGCCGCAAACTAGTGTCCCGAGGGCCGCAGTTGGTCTGCGGGCCGCGAGTTTGAGACCACTGTTCTAGGTTTTTGTAGCTCTTCTGATCTCGTCCTTGCGAGCCTGACAGTACCTTTCTGCTTCAGTTTGACCTTTTTATACTCTTGGTAGTCCTTGAATTTGGGGGTGAATGTAACCTCTAAGGGTCTTCTCACACCTTACCTCCCTTAGTTTTGATTTACTATGAATTATCCTATGTATAACATGAATGTCTTAAGCACAGTGTTTTGCTTTGTTATACACTATGGTAGCTGCGCACAGTCGTATGTGTTTCATTTTTCATTGTTTTTGTTTCTATATATGACAGCATTGCTCTTTTTTTCTTTGTCTAGAGTATACCCTTGATAAAGGCCATACTGGCCGAAACGTTGGGAATTTACTATCTCTGTTGAAATATTTTTCCTTATGGTGTGTGAACCCTTGAAATAATACCCTGCTAATACAAGCTGAAAAATATTTCTTTTGGATCTTCTTTTTTTTCCCCAGAGTGCTTGAGGTTACTCTTCATTTTACGGCCCATTTTCCTCTATAGCACCAGATCATTTTCTTTTGAGTGCATAGGACCTTGACCTTTACTCTCAGCAGCTGCATGTAGGCACTGACTCTACCCTTCCACACCAAAAGGATGGGGTTTACTGAGTAGTCCAAGAGTTTGAACCGGTATTCAGCAAACACCATTTAGACTTTGGGCAGGTAAAAGGGGTCCAACATCATATCCCCACTGGGTATCATCCGCCCATTAAAGAGAGGTACTGGCCTGTACCCCCAGCTCACTATCAATGTGCCAAGAGTATGTTACGAGAGATGAAGGAGGCTGGGGTGATCAGAGACAGTTGTAGCCCCTGGGCAGCTCCACTAGTCCTCGTTAGAAAGAAAGATGGTACAATGATGATGTGTGTTGACTACAGAAAAAATAACAGCATTACCCACAAAGACGCCTATCCGTTAACTAGGATAGAGGAATCACTAGCTGCACTGAGAACCGCTAACTATTTCTCTACCTTAGATCTCACTAGTGGGTATTGGTAGGTTCCCGTGGCAGAGGCAGAAAAGTAGAAGACGGCCTTCGTGACACCAATGGGCCTCTCAGAGTTCAACTACATGCCGTTTGGGCTTTGCAATGCACCAGGGACGTTTCAGAGGTAAATGGAGTGTTGCCTCGGGCACAAGAAATTCGAGACAGTTCTGTTGTACCTGGATGATGTCATTGTCTCCTCCAAGATCTATGAAGACCACCTGAAACACCTAGCTGAGGTGTTCGAGGCCCTCTCCAACTTTGGCCTGAAGGTAAAACCATCCAAATGCCACCTTCTAAAGCCCAAGGTGCAGTACCTGGGACACATAGTGAGCGCAGAAGGCGTAGCATCAGACGCCGACAAACTCACTGTAATCCGGGACTGGCAAAAGCCCAACAACATCCATGAAGTGCGGCATCCTTGGGTTGATAGGCTAGGCTACTACCGAAGGTTCATCAAAGGCTTCACTGAGATAGCTGCACCCCTACAAAATCTTCTTGTGGGTCAACACAAGAAGGCCAGGAAGAAGAGTCCTTCGTTTGACTGGAATGACGAACTGGAAAGGTCCTTCACCCCTCTGAAGTTGGCCCTTACAGGGAATGAAGTCCTGGCCTACCCAGACTACGACCAACCATTCATACTGTATGCTGATCCCAGCAACGTGGGACTGGGAGCAGTACTGTCGCAGGTACAGAAAGGCAAAGGAAGAGTAATCTCCTACGCCAGCAGGAAACTTCGTCCCACTAAGAGGACCCTGACAACTACAGCTTCTTTAAGCTGGAGTTGCTCGCCATAGTCTGGGCTGTGACCGAGCGATTAAAACACTACCTAACTGCGGCAAATTTTACCACTTTAACGGACAACAATTCACTGACTCACTTGGAAACCGCAAAGCTAGGTGAAATGGAGCAGCGGTGGATGGCCCGGCTGTCCAACTATGAGTTTACCATCAAGTACCGAGCGGGGCAAAAGAACGCTAATGTTGACGTGCTGTCAAGGATGGCCAACTTACCAGAAAAGTGAGAAGATCTGGAAGAGCTGGAAGAGTTCAGTTACCAGCCTTCCACCGCCCTAGAGCAGCCCAGTGCACCCACTGTGTCAGGGACAGGCGCTATGTCAGGAAGGAAGCCACGTTCAATCCATTGCCCCACCATAGATGGGCAGAGACGCAGGATTAAGACCCAGCAGTCTACCTGGTAAAGAAACTGCTAATGCAAGCTGACTCATGTCCTGACCCAGATGCTCCACAAGAGATTTAACAGTTATGGAAAGAGAAGGGCAAGCTATTCATCTACGAGGGGAAGCGGTGTCAGAGAAGTATCAATTCCCGAATGCACAAACTGGTCTGGCAGGTAGTAGTCACGAGGCGGGATGCACCAATGGTCCTGTAAGCATACCACGATGGAGCAGGACACTTCGGATGGAAGAAGTTGGCGATCTTGCTTCGTGAGAGGTTCTACTGGTTGGCATGAGGAAGTCTATTGAGGACTGGTGCAGAGAGTGTGGGCCATGCAACCTGCGCAGGAACGACCATAACAGCCAGTAAGCCCCATTATAGTCAACAATCACCAAGCAGCCGCTTGAACTGGTAGTTTTGGACCACGTGAAGCTGACCCCAAGCCGTTCAGGCTATGTCTACGCCCTCACCATAATGGACCACTCCTCCAGGTTCCTGGTAGTCATGCCTGTCAAGGACCAAACAGTGAAGACAGCAGCCAAGGAGTTCCAAGAACACTTTTGTAGACCGCATGGTTACCCGAGCGCTTACTGACCAAGGCCCAGCTTTCGAAGCAGAGGTCTTCCAAGAGTTCTGTAACCTGTATGGTTGTAAGAAGATCAGGATGACGCCATACCATCCACAGACAAATGGCATGTGTTAGAAGATGAACCAGGTGGTAATTGACATGTTGAAGACCTTGCCCCTGGAAGAGAAGCCTTTGACCAGAAAAGTTGCCAGATCTGGTGGATCTCTACAACTACATTCTGGTGAATTCCACCTACTGCACAGCGGCCTACCTAATGAGAGCAAGACCTGGCAAGTTGCCCATTGACTTGAACATGGGAGTCCTGACACCTGAGGTGACATCACCAGATGCAGACTGGGATACAGAGCAGCAGCAACAGTACTGCAAAGTGCAAGAGTGTGTAGAACAAAGTTTGTCTCAAGCAAGACAGAAGCAAGAAAGAAACTACAATCATCACGCGCCTGCAGTTCCCTTGTCGCATGGAGAACAGGTACTCAAAAGAAAGTGACGAGTACACAAACTTGATGATCAGTGGGAAGCTGAACCATATACCATCATGCCTTCCAACTTTGACAATACCAAGGTGTGCCTTATCAGCAAGGATGGAGGAGAAACCTCAGCGGTAGTGTCAAGCAATCACCTAAAACTATGCCCTGACCAACTAAAGGAAAGGACTGAAGAAAAAGATATTCCTCAGTCAGTAGAAAAAGTGGAAGAAAAGATCCGCACCGTACTTGGCGAGTTCCCTTCAAATTGGACAAGAGTGAACCAAGCCATAGTCGTGCCAGTCTTAACCTTTCCCCAGCTGGAAGTGCCAGAAAGAGAAGCGATTCAAGACCAGCCTGAAGATCCGCAAGCTCAAGTGACAGAAGCCACATCTGCAGTGTAAAGCAAAAATCTGCCCCCTGCTAGTGGTGAAGCTGTCAGACCCACGGTGAGTCTAAGAAGTCGCAGACAGCTACTGCACAGCTTACCAAGAAGCACACTAGACAGGCTAGATCACTACAGACATCTGTACTGCATAGATCAACCCATAGTACTAGAGGTCAGGTCCCAGCCAGGTATAAGGACTAAAAAATATAGGTATAATGCTAATGTAAATAAATTAAAAATGTTTAGAAGTTGGGGACTCCAAGCCCGACAGTCGCATCTGGAGAACAGAGAATTGCAAGTCCTCTGTTCACACTGATACCTGCCAGCACAGCAGTAACACAAGAGGCAGGGTTGCCAGAGAGAAGAGACGGAGCCCTTGATATGCTCGCTCTGCCAGCTATACAGGTTGGAAAAACAACACAGAGAAGTGGGACGCAGCTTAGCTATAAGCAGCAGTGTCCAGGAACAGAGAGCGCAGCAGGTAGGCCTTTAAATCCTCCTGGCAAGGTGGAATCCAAATTGTTTCCAGGTAATTGGATATCCAGCACCATCTTTAGCCAGTGCCCTGGACACTTTACCTGCAGAACTGTGAGTAAAGCTTTGGAAACTGCACTTGACTGTGTCCTTTCAAGTTCTTCCTGCAAAACCCACTCAGCACTGCTACCTCCCTTGCCAAATATCTTGAACATACTATATCTGCCCTGGGACATAGCCCTGCCTGTGGGGGGGCTGAACAAACTCTGCTGCATCAACAACTGTCCCAGAGGACTGAATCTGCAGCGTCGGCTAACATCTTTATTGCAGAGTACCACATGTGGCGTCACAAACACTTTACTATAAACTTTATTCCCTTGTAAATACCCCTTTTATTGGATGCCCAGGGCCACGGACCGGGTCACTACTGCAGTGACACTGCCCCTTTTAGAATTGACTCGGTACCGAGTATTCCCACTGCCCTGGAGGGCGCTCCATTGTGTCCCTTACAGCTCTATTTAGCCATAGTGGTTTCCTCCTATTTCTAGCATGTTTATTCCAATACGGTATATATTGTGCACAGGTCCTACTCAGGATGCTAATAAACGTCTCCCATTTTCTTTGTGTATTTTTATGTCACAGGATTTCGTCCCAGTTAATTGCACCAAGATCATCTCTCACCTTTGGAAATTTGACTTCCTGAAGTTTAGTGTCCTTGTAACCCCTCTACTACACATCTTATTAAAGGATGCATGAAAACTTATTATTTTTTGATCACTATTACCCAATTGACCCCAACCCTAATATGCGGCCTAACCTGTTGGTTAATATTAGGTCTAGCAGTGCCCCCCTTCTTGTTGGGTCCTGAACCAGTTGTGAAAGGTAATTGTCTCTCATAGTTGTCAAAAACCGATCACCTTTGCTGAAACTGCAGGTTTAGGTTCCCCAATGTATTTCAGGATAGTTGAAGTCTCACATAATAATGACTTCTCCTTGAGTCTCTGCTTCATCTATTTGCTTATTCTCCGTTGCTTCCATTATTTTTGGAGACATAACAAATCCCTATCAGTAATTTATTATTTTTTCCCCTTCCCCTTATCTCCACCCACAGGGACTCTACATCTTCATTAAGGGTATGCCACACTAAACAATATCGCTAACGGGATCGCTAAAAAACGTTACTATTTAGCGATCCCGTTAGCGATGTTGTTGTGTGCGGCAGCTTCCAGCGACGAGCTTCCTGCTGTGATCTCGCTCGTCGCTGGAATCGTTCCGGACCCTATTTTCTCGTCGGCGCTCCCGCTGGGTAAGTATATATCGCTAGTGTGGCACCTTTTCTTAGCGATTTAGCGGTACTTTTGTACCGCTAAAGTCGTTAAGAAGATCGCTAACGGCGATAGCGTCGTTAACTATATCGCTAAATGTGGCCGCACTTAGCGATATAGAAACAATCCCGCTAGCGATCGCATTAGTATGCGTCGTTATCGTGATCGCTAGCGGGATTGTTTAGTGTGGCAGTACCTTTAGACTCACATATATTATCACGCAGGATGGGTTTTAAGGGAGACTTTACATATAAACACACACCTCCTCGCTTATTTGTACGGTCATTTCTGAACAGACTATAGCCCTGTAAATTAACCGCCCATTCATGGCTCTCATCCAGCCATGTCTCAGATATCCCCACCACGTCATAATTATGTTCCAACAAAATTGATTCTAATTTCTCCATTTTGTTGGTGAGGCTTCTGGCATTAGTATACATGCACTTCATGTATCTCTCTGTACCTCTATTCTTTCTTAAATTATTAACTGTTCTAACCCTACCCCCATGTCACCCCCACCCCCAATTTCATTATTTGTGCCCAGGTCTCTATCTGCACTGTCTTCCCCTCCTATAAAGTGAAAACCCTCCCCCAGTCCCTAGTTTAAACACTCCTCCAACCTTCTAGCCATTTTCTTCACAGCACAGCTGCACCCTCCCCATTGAGGTGCAGCCCGTCCCTAGCGTAGAACCTGTAGCAAACTGAGAAGTCGGCCCAGTTCTCCAGGAACCCAAACCCTTCCTTCCTACACCAATTCTTGAGCCACTTATTAACCTCCCTAATCTCCCGTTGCCTCTCTGGTGTTCCACGTGGCACAGGCAGTATTTCAGAAAATACCACCTTGGAGGTACTTGCTTTAAATTGTAGCCTAATTCCTTGAAATCATCTTTAAGGACCTTCCACCTACCTCTATCTTTGTCATTTGTGCCAATGTGCACCATGACCGCTGGGTCCTCACCAGCCCCTCCCAGTAATCTGTCAACCCGATCAGCGATGTGTCAGACTCGAGCGCCAGGTATGCAGTACACTGTTCGATGATCCCTGTCTTTGTGACAGATTGCCCTATCTGTTCCCCTAATAACTGAGTCCCCCACTACCAGCACCTGTCTGGCCTGCTCTCCTTCCCCCCCCCCTTACTGGAGCATACACTACTACGGCTTTCAGAGGACATGCCTTTCTGCAGCAGTGCTACCCCTGTACTGACACTCCCCTCATCTGCCAACTTAGCAAACTTATTGGGGTGTGCCAGATTATGAATAGCCTCCCTGGCACTCTTCCCTCTACCCCGCCTTCTAACTGTCACCCAGCTTGCTGCTTCACTGTCCTACAGCTCCATCCTAATATCCCCCCTCATCTATCCCATTGAGCATCTGCTCTGTGAGCAGAAGACTCCTTTCCATATTGTCTATGGATCTCAGTGTTGCCAGCTGCACATTTAGATCCAGTATCTGGGCTTCCAAATGCACAACTTGCTCACATATCTGTTATGATATGGTAGCCGAGGAGGACAGTAACAAAAATAGCCAAAGCAGCCAGTCACCCAGAGAGGTTGGTGACTAATGGATTGCAGACCCCTAAACTAACCGCACAACTAGAAGCAGCCGTGGGACATACTACGATGACCTAGAAGCCTCGACACAGCCACAGTCTCGTTGCTACTCCCCTGCTCCCGTTCTCCCGCCGCACATGTCTGAATAAAAGCTTGAATTTTACCCGGTGAGTGCTTTCCATATTTCTCTCTTTTGTGCTACAGCCGGAGAGTTAGCTAAGCCTAAAAACAGAAAGGGGAAAGCTAACTTCCCCGGAGTAGCGCCCCAAAGGAATAGGTAGCCCCGCACATATATTGGCAGTAAGACAAGATGAAATACAAATGCAGGCAGAAAATAGAGTAAGCAAACGCTGGGGCCTAAAACTGTCTAGATAGGACAGGACAGAAAAGAATACTTTCTGCAATCCAGCAAAACCCTAGGAAAAATTCCAACACTTCTGATTCCAAAAAATACTGAGACCACACGATCTCCCCCCGCTAGATCAGAACTCTGGTGTGAACAGGTAGCTAGCCAGCAGCCACTGAAATAACAGGGTCTGAACAAATAAACCGAAGTAAATGAGAAACAGAGGCCAGCGCAGGCCCCAGCAGGGGGATCGGGCTGACCTCACACAGAAGGCAGAAAAACAAAAGAAAACAAAACCACAGAAACAAGCAGAAAATAGCTTATCTGAAAGTTGCAGGAGCCCACAGCAAACTGACTTCCAAACTGGACCAGTAAGAGAAAACTAATCACCGGCGAGGATCATGGGAAAGTTACTCCCTTAAATCTCCCCAGTCATCACTCCCAGATTGCCAATCGTCCGCAGCTGGATCCTCAGCTGAAGGGCCTCTGTCAGTCAAGGAGGCTTCGTTAAAATCAACAACCACCAGAGGGAGCTCCAACTCAGAATCCAGAACATTCACAACACATATCGCACAGCAGTATGCACCCTCGACCGGCTGTTCAAGGATTGCATACATGTGGAAAAATGTACATTAGATGGCATTGGCAATAGTGGAGTACATTCCTAATGGGGATTTCGCCAGACAGAAAAGATAAGTAAAAATAAATAAAAAAGTATTAATAAATATAACAGCAATTCAGTAATTCCTCCCTTGGAAACTCCCTGAATCCAAAGTCACTGAATCACAAGTCACACACTTACCTCCGTTCGCACTTACACTCCGGTCACACTCAGCTCACTCACACTCTCTGAAGCAGAAGATTTAAAGAGATTTTTTTTTCCTTCAAAAGCAAACCACCCTGCTGCTCAATGCACTTCCAAAAGGGTGTGTTTACAGTCGGTGGTTGCTATGGCTGTAATACTTCTGTGATATAATACACCATCATGCTATGAATAGTATCAAAATTAAAGATTTCAGTACTGAAAATGTTAATAAAAGAGTAGAGGAGATATACTGAAACATCACCAACTTGATAGATAAGCAACCTGTGGATAGGTAATAGATGTCCATTTTTCAAAATCCCATTTAATTGATAGTATACAGTATGTAACATGTTAGGGTCAGTCAGCCATTACATGTGGACACATCCAGTTACAATTTCTGCATGTATTGAAAAAAGAAAGTGGGAGTGCTGCTGGTATGCATCTTAGTCAGGGGTCACACTTGCGAGAAACTCGCACAAGTCTAGCACCTCAATACCCAGCAATGCCACCGGCACTCGAGACCGGAGTGTGCGGCTGCATGTATTTCTATGCAGATGAACGCTCCGGTCCGAGTGCTGGCGGCAGTGCCAGGTATTGAGGTGCGAGACTCGAGGGAGTTTTTCGCAAGTGTGACCCCAGCCTTAGAAGCATTCTCCTGTTGCTTGAGGTTCACAATTAGTCCTATAATTTGAGATGGACTGTACACCTGCTGAGGATGAAACATTACGTGGTAAGAGGAATCATTGAAAGTGCACTCCCGACTGGCTATAAGTTTTGTCCTGATAAAAATATTCATCTGATCCATGGAAATGACTTTAGAAACTAATTCTCATATATTGGCTATATGAAAAGACACAACGTAAAAAATATGAAGTTTTCATTATGATTGCATTGTTGGATAGAATTATAGGATTGAAATACTTTGACCTAAAACATGTGTTAATGGGTTTTTTAAATTATTATAGATAGAAAATGTGTTAAAAAATATGCTGGAACCTATTCAAAATTGTAGAAATAACTGTTATTTCAAGGCTATTGTTACACACTTATAATTACGGTAATCTCGCTAAGATGATGATGAACTGTCATTAAAATTTTATTAATTTTGTCAACCCCTTATTATGTGAATGACTTTAAACTAAACACAGAAATTTTTTAAAGAGTTTGGAAGATTCCTTTAAACTGACTGAGCCTGTTTTTCTGCTATTTTACATTGTTACTCAACTCATATGCTTTCTTACACAAAGTAGTACAATCTCACATACACTAAACCTAGAAATGACCAACTTACAAAGAAAATGCAAAGGGCTTCTACATAATCAAATGGCCATACATCTGGACAGTGATGGAGATTTTTAGCTTTGGACCTACTTTTCTGGACTGACCTTGGACTAATATTAAACTGTGTCCATATTCTATGATTTGCTCCTAATGTGAAATTAATTAAGAAATGACTACCAGACCCATTAGACCCCACTAGTTTGTACCCTTCTTTTCTTTTCTGCTCTATTCCTTTTTAGTATTCTCTCATATCACAGGTCTATACATAAATAACATAATTTGTTTCTTGCCAATCTTGGACCTTTTTAACGTAGAGCAAAGTTGTTAACAGTAGAGATAAGAGAATATTTCAATGTTCGGTTCATATTACAATTGCCAATTTGCAATATTCGCAGATTTATTTGTTGATTATTTGCCGAACATAGCAGAACGTCATTGGAGTTAATGGGATTCAAAACAAACAAACTCATGCACAACATCTTCAAATGGTCCGAAAACCTCCCAAAACTCATCTAATTAAGGGCAGACACCAGGAAAGTGGCCTCAATTCACCCACAGGACAAATTTTAGAATGACACGCGAGCAATCAGCCATGCATGAGGTATCAGGGTGTGGGCCAGCATTTACAGCTTTGAATTTAACCCCATTCTACCATATCAGATCATGAGTAAGGCTTTTTAGCTGAAACGCGTTGATCCTCTGTACTGGTGTGCACTGTGTTTGCTATGTATATTTTTTAAGAACATATATATTTTTAAAGTTGTCCAATAAAGATTTGTAAAGTTGTAGCGGCCTCCGTCCTGACCTTGATCACACTCCTTCTTCCTTTAGTCCCTTTCTACCATTTGACGTACTATCCCGTCCATGTGACCTGGGCCTAAAGTTCCAGTGATGGGATAGTACGTCATACAGTATGAGACGCGATTAGAGGCGCTCACTGGGTGACTGCGGCCGATCGCGGCTGGGTGTCAGTTGATTCTCACAGCTGACACCCGGCACTAAGTGTCAGGAGCGGTCACGGACCGCTTCCGGCACTTTAACACCTGGCACACTGCGATCAAAGATGATCGCAGAATTCCGTTGGCTGAAGAGGGGCTGACAGCCCCTCTGCTTTTGGAACAGAGACCCCGAGGCATGACACGGGGTCCCAATCATTCCCATGGAGACCTGGATGTGGTCACGATGACATCCAGGTCTCCAGGTCAAAAGAGACTTCCTAACATGCGCAGTGCATGTCAGGAAGTCTCAGAGGTACGTGCACAGAAGCTGCAGCGCTGCAAGTTTCTAAAGCATGCAGATGCTGCTTCATCTACATGCTATAGAAGCGATCAGTCTGCAGAAAATGAGTGTCCCATAGTGGGACAATGTGTAAAAATAAGAAATAAAAAACATTTTTTTAAATAATTGTAAAAATATTTAAAAAATAATTAAAAAATCAATATTTATTATGTCAATAAATAAATATTTTAGTGAAAAAAAAATTTCTAAAAAAAAAAAAGCACACATATTTAGTATCCCTGCATCTGTAACGACCGACCCTATAAAACTGTCCCACAAGTTAACCCCTTTAGTGAACACCATAAAAAAAACAAGGCAAAAAACAATGCTCTCTCATAATACTGCCAAACGAAAAGTGGAATAGCACGCGAACAAAAATACGGATATAAATAAACATGGTACCACTGAAAACGTCATCTTGCCCCGCAAAAAACAAGCCCCCGCACAGCATCATCAGTGACAAAATAAAAAGTTATAGCTCTCAGAATAAAGCGATGCAAAAATATTAATTTTTTATAAAAAATAGATTTTATTGTATAAAAGCGCCAATACATAAAAAAACTATATAAATGAGGTGTTGCTGTAATCGTACTAACCTGACGAATAAAACTGCCTTATCAATTTTACCACACGTGGAACAGTATAAACGCTCCCCCCCACAAAAAAGAAATTCATGACTTGATGTTTTTTGTTCATTCTGCCTCCCAAAAACCGGAATAAATAGCGATCCAAAAATGTCATGTGCCCGAAAATGGAACCAATAAAAACGACAATTCGACTGGCAAAAATGACTCTGTGGGCCAAAATATGGAAAAATTATAGCTCTCATAATATGGTGATGCAAAAACTTTTTTGCAATAAAAAGCGTCTGCCATACACCCAAACAGTGGTTCCCCTCCATATACAGTACAGACCAAAAGTTTGGACACACCTTCTCATTCAATGATTTTTCTGTATTTTCATGGCTATGAAAATTGTAGATTCACACTGAAGGCATCAAAACTATGAATTAACACAAGTGGAATTATACATTACACTTTACAAAAAAGTGTGAAACAACTGAAAATATGTCTTATATTCTAGGCTCTTCAAAGTAGCCACCTTTTGCTTTGATTACTGCTTTGCACACAGAAAAGGTGAACGGATGGACTCTACATGCCTTGTTCAAACCGTGAAGCATGGAGGAGGTGGTGTGATGGTGTGGGGGTGCTTTGCTGGTGTCACTGTTGTGGATTTATTCAAAATTGAAGGCATACTGAACCAGCATGGCTACCACAGCATCTTGCAGCAGCATGCTATTCCATCCGGTTTGCATTTAGTTGGACCATCATTTATTTTTCAACAGGACAATGACCCCAACACACCTCCAGGCTGTGTAAGGGCTATTTGAACAAGAAGGAGAGTGTTGAGGTGCTACGCCAGATGACCTGGCCTCCACAGTTACCAGACCTGAACACAATCGAGATGGTTTAAGGTGAGCTGGACCGCTCACCACTTCAATTTTGAATAAATCCCCAACAGAGTCACCAGCAGAGCACCCCCACACTATCACACCACCTCCTCTATGCTTCACGGTGGGAACCAGGCATGTAGAGTCCATCCATTCACCTTTTCTGCGTGCAAAGCAGTAATCAAAGCAAAAGGTGGCTACTTTGAAGAACCTAGAATATAAGACATATTTTAGTTGTTTCACACTTTTTGGAAAGTGTAATGTATAATTCCACATGTGTTAATTCATAGTTTTGATGCCTTCAGTGTGATTCTACAATTTTCATAGTCATGAAAATACAGAAAAATCTTTGAATGAGAAGGTGTGTCCAAACTTTTGGTCTGTACTGTATGTGGTATCAGCATACTCGGGAAAATTGCACAACAATTTTGGGGTCACATTTCTCCTGTTACCCTTGGGAAAATAAAAAATTGGGGGCGAGAAGATCATTTTTGTGGAAAAAAAATGATTTTATATTTTTACGGCTCTACGTTATAAACATCTGTGAAGCACTTGGGGGTTCAAAGTGCTCACCACACATCTAGATAAGTTCCTTAAGGGGTCTACTTCCAAAAATGGTGTCACATCTGGGGGGTTTCAACTGTTTAGGCGCATCAGGGGCTCTCCAAACGCGACATGGTGTCTGACCTCAATTCCAGCCAATTCTGCGTTGAAAAAGTCAAACGGCGCTCCATCCCTTCCGAGCTCTGCCGTGCACCCAAACAGTGATTTTCCCCCACATATGTGGTATAAGCATACTAAGGACAAATTGCACAACAAGTTTTGGGGTCCAACTTTTCCTGTTACCCTTGGTAAAATAAAAAAATTGGATCTGAAGTAAATATTTTGTGAAAAAAAGTTAAATGTCCATTTTTTTTTTAAATAATTCCAAAAATTCTTGTGAGGCACCTGAAGGGTTAATAAACTTCTTGAATGTGGTTTTGAGCACATTGAGGGGTGCAGTTTTTAAAATGGTGTAACTTTTGGGTATTTTCTATCATATAGACCCCTCAAAGTGACTTTAAATGTGATGTGGTCCCTAAAAAAAATGGTGCTTTAAAAATGAGAAATCGCTGGTCAACTTTTAACACTTATAACTACCTAACAAAAAAAAAATTGTTCTAAAATTGTGCTGATGTAAAGTAGACATATGGGAAATGTTATTTAGTAACTATTTTATGCAATATGACTCTCCGATTTAAGGGCATAAAATTTCAAAGTTTGAAAATTTAAAATTTTTTGCCATATTTCTGTTTTTTTCATAAACGCAAGTTAATGTTAGGGTTCGAGTTACCACTGCTGCACAAGGGGAGTCTCGAACCAGTCCCGCATCCACCTCTGGCCGCAGTGGAGCCTGCTCAGCAAAGACATCGTCCCAGCGTCTCGCCCAGTTTAACACTGTGCAGAGGCTTGTTGCAGTCTTTCCTGGTTCCTCTATTATAACCAATGCTGGAGCAGGCAGTTGGGGAACTAAGTCCCTGCTTTCTCCATCTGAGCATGCCCAGGGCAAGATCTCCGATTGGAGATCAGGGGTCACATGCTCGGTTACAGCTGCGACTCCCATTGATCTGCCAGGAAGGTCCTGAAACAACATGTGTTCTGGAATGGTTTTGCATTGGTCCTTTTCTGGTAGGTCCTGCAGTTGCTACTATAAAAGGGTGGCATGGCTGGGCCACCATGCGCTAGTATCAAATCCGTTACGTGCTTGCGCCAGTGTGGTCATGTATGCATGTGGTTAGGTCTGGCTGAAATAAGCCCCTAGAATACCGGCACCTCCGGTGAGGAGATTGTATGCACGTGTTCAGGGCTCGGCTGAAAACGCCATTAGAATACCGGCTACTCCGGTGAGGAGATTATTGCTTGTGTTCTGACTGCATGATCACAGACTGCTATCCGCACAGCAGTTAACTGTGTATCTGGACCCAGTAGGGTTACTCAGCGACTTTGTGACGCAACAGGGTTCGCTTTAAAACGCTAGTCAGCGCCCTAGTGTTTTACTTTGCGGCTCACTGAAGCTAAGAGAGTTTGCACTTATCGCCATATAGCGCTGTGGCATTCGCGCTAGCGGCTCTGTGGATTAACAGAGTTCGCACTAACTGCCACAGCGCGCTACGGCATTTATTTTAGGACTCTGCGGGATAACAGAGTTCGCTACTCACACCATCTTACTAGCAGCAGGCTCTGCCTGCACGGTGGACCCCGGGCTGTGAATGCACCTCTCCTTAATATCTATTAGGTGCGTTCCACAGGCCCTTAACATAATACTAGCGCCAGGGTCTGGCTAGTAAAATGGCGGACGACCAGCGTCTACAGCAGTACATCCAGCAGCTGGAGGGTAGGTTGGCGGTCCTTGAGCGCACAACCTCAGCTGTGGATGTTACCGCAGTTGCTGTTTAGGCTGCTAGCGTAGCTGCAACCAGTTTGTCCACCGCTACCTCTGCTCCGACATTATCCCACCTCCCACTTCCAGACAAGTTTACGGGTGACAGTAAACATTGTCGGGGATTCGTGAGTCAGTGCTCTATACAGCTTGAGCTTCTGGCAACACGTTTCCCCACGGAACGGGCACAAGTGGCTTTTATTGTGTCTCTTCTGTCGGCAGAGCATTGGAGTGGGCAACGCCGCTGTGGGAGCGCGACGATCGTGTGGTGCGGAGTGCTCCTCGGTTTTTGCAGGCTCTGAAAAAGGTCTTTTTAGGACCTCAGGTCACGCACGATACATCACTCCAACTGCTGGCAATGTCACAGGGCTTGTCCTTGGTCAGCCAGTTCTCAGTCCAATTTCGGACTTTGGCCTCTGAATTAGAGTGGCCAGATAAAGTTCTTATTCCAGTGCTCTGGAGAGGACTGGCAGACCATGTAAAGGACGCTTTGGCTACCAGGGAGATTCCTGCCACACTGGAGAAACTCATTTCTATATCTACCCGCATCGACCTACGTTTTCACGAGCGGAGGTTAGAGCGGACCCAGTGTAGGCAGAGGTTTCCGCTGGCACCCACCTTTGCCAAACCTCTTGAACTTCCCGTTCGGGCGTCCGACTCCCCAGAGACCATGGAGACTACTCGAGTGGGATCTAAGTCTCGGACCACTCGAGTATCCGTGGTCTGTAGAGTGTGTCAGCAGCCAGGACATTATGCCAACCGATGTCCCCAGCGAATGAGTAAACGGTCATGTTCCGTGACCATGGGTGCAGGGTCATTAGACGTGAGGGATTTTGCTCCGAAAGTGCTCCTTAAAGGGTTAATCTCTCTAGGTTCATCCACTCTTCCCGCCAAGCTTTGTGTGGACTCTGGGGCAGAGGGGAATTTTATGTCCTCCTCCTTTGCCTCTCGCCTTTCCATACCGCTGGTGACGCTCGCCGAGCCAATATCGGTGAGAGTATTGAATGGAACAATCCTGCCCTCACAAATCACCCACCAGACTGTCTCTCTACCTCTGTCTATGCCCCCTCTCATCAGGAGAATATATCCCTTTTTGTTCTTCCTGAGGGAATAGATGAGGTTTTGTTGGGATTACCCTGGCTTCGCCATCACTCTCCCCATATTGAGTGGTCCTCTGGGAGAATACTGGGTTGGGGTGATCATTGCAGAGACAGATGTCTCAGAGAGGATGTTCAGGTTTCCACCACGGAGATACCCATAGACCTTGCTTCTCTCCCCAAGGTTTATCGGTCATACGCGGACGTATTCTCCAAAAAGGCAGCGGAGACTCTTCCGCCTCATCGCCCCTATGACTGTCCTATAGACCTCTTGCGTGGAACGGAGCCCCCTCGGGGAAGAGTGTATCTTATTTCTCTTCTTGAGAAGGAGGCCATGTCACAATAAATCCAGGAAAATCTGGCAAGAGGGTTTATTAGGAAGTCAGTGTCACCAGCAGGGGCAGGATTTTTCTTCGTGCAGAAGAAGAATGGAGAATTACGACCGTGTATAGACTATAGGGGTCTTAACGCCATTACCGTTAAGAACAAATATCCTTTGCCCCTAATATCTGATCTCTTTGATAGGCTCCGGGGAGCAAGGGTATTTACTAAGCTGGATCTTCGTGGTGCCTATAACCTGATCCGCATCCGTGAGGGGGACGAATGGAATACGGCGTTTAATACCAGAGATGGACATTACGAATATCTTGTGATGCCCTTCGGGCTCTGTAATGCTCCAGCCGTCTTCCAAGACTTCGTTAATGACATCTTCCGGGACATGCTTGCCACCTCTGAGGTAGTCTATCTGGATGACATTCTCATCTTTTCTCCAGATATGGACACCCACCGGAGAGATGTTTGCAGGGTCTCCCTTAGGGTCATTCGGTCTCTCCTCTGAACAACCCCACACTTCATCAACTTCCCATGCATCTTCAAACAATATGAAATCCCGATCCCTCTCAAAGGGGGTACAATAAGTTCGGTGTTATACTTCTATCTTGACACTCGACACTTTTGGACATATCCATGATCACTCTAACCACTGTATAGTCCACAGTGATCCATGGATGTAGCGGACCTTGACCTTTTTCTTGGTCAGACAGAGAACAAGAGGAGTTCCCATCAGAGTCACCTCACTCTTTGAGTCCAACCGTCCAGAGACTCCTTCCCAATGTAGCATCACAGTACACACTTGTGGGCTGTTATCAAACGGGAAGTCTATGCCACATGCAGAATAAGCATAACACACACACCGCTGTTCCTCAAACATGTCAACTGAGGTCACAGGTGCCGCCCCTTTTGGAAGCTCCATACCATTTTTGGGCCACCATCCCAATTTGGGTTACCGCCCCCTTTTGGTCACCCATCCCTGATTGGATTACTGCCCCCTTTTGGGACTCCACCCCTTTTGGCAACTATCCTGTTTTTGGGTCACCGCCCCCTTTTGGGACTCCACCCCTTTTAGGGACACCACCCCTCTCTGGGGTACACACTGGACTCCCCCACGGTTCTCCCAGGCCTCAGTTCGCACTGACTCT
Source organism: Oophaga sylvatica (assembly GCA_033576555.1). Classification (NCBI taxonomy): domain Eukaryota; kingdom Metazoa; phylum Chordata; class Amphibia; order Anura; family Dendrobatidae; genus Oophaga; species Oophaga sylvatica. The sequence goes on along the minus strand of JARQOD010000193.1, from coordinate 62,709 downwards.
TATGTCACTTTGGGGCTGGTACTGTTCCTTTAAAAGGTCACCTGCTCTGGACTTCTGGTGTCCTTATGGCACCTCACCAACTCCTACTGGCACTGCCACACCTACACTTGTAGCCACAAACTGCCGGCACCTCCAGCTGCAGCTCACAAGCCGCTGCTGCAGAACCTCTTGCTGTAACTTGCAACTGCAGCTCCAGCACCACAGTTTTCCTGGACCCGCCGATCCACAGCAAGCTTCGTAACACCGCCAAGTTACAGCCAGCCGCTTGTCATCTTCATGGCCCGCCGAACCACAGCAAATTGAGAGAAAAAAAAAAACTTTGTGACCCTGCCGAGCCACAGCAAACACCTCACACGTGTCTTATAAAAAAAAAAAACAGTCTCTCACTGACCGCGGTCAGACCAACACAGACTCCTGTCTGTTACCAACTCAGCCACACAGGTTCCTCTTCTCCTCAGAGGCACCCTATAGCCCCTTCTCACTGACCCTGGTCAATTTCACTCACGGTTGTCAGACCGTCCACTCCTCTGGCTCCTGACAACCAGAACTGCAACATGTGCTCCTTGGACCATTGCCTGCAGTCTAGCACCAATTGTAAGGATCGTACTCACTTGGCTGCGTAGGAGGAGACAGGAGGCACATTCTCTTCAACTTCTATGTCGGTTTATTGGCTTCATAAACCAACAAATCAGCAAAAGAAAGGTAAACAGCCTTTATAACATGCAGACCCAGTAACAATGTCCATATCAGAGCTCTGCTTTCCTAGTCCTGTGGGCACACAGACTTGTGCAATGTCCAGCACTCAGGCTCTTTCTGAAGCCACAGACACAGAAAAGTTCCTATCTTCTCCCAACAGATACCTCTCTGTAGTGTCCAGCCTGGACTCATGGAAGTCTGTCCACACTGGCAGACTCCCAAAATTCACTAACTCATGTGCTAAACACACCTCTGTTACATAGCCTGTAACCACACCCACAGGTGTGGTAACATCACATGCACTAGTCAGGTGATCATGACATCACCACAGGTCCTTAGACATACACAACCACATACAGGCTTCATCTTGGGTATTCAGAGACACCCCTTGGGTGGGTTTGCAGGTGACTGGACCCACCCATCTCTCCAAGTCACCTGGAAGCCTCCCAATGTATAGCAAAAACCCTCAGCAGTAGGTCTGCTGAGCAAAACACGCCCAGGCTTCCATCAGAGGGCCACCCACCTCTGCGATACATACCGCCCATCAATCACATGACCAGTCACCATGCCACATTTTGTACATCCACTTGGTCGCTTCAAAGCCTTTTTGGGATGCATTTGAATTTGATGCAGGCAGGGCTTTGTATTCAATGCATAAACTAACCGTATAACAGTGGCAAAAGAGTAATGTGAACGCGGTTTTCCAGTGTACATCCACTAAGATGCTTCAAAGCCTTTTTGTGGTGCGGTTGTATTTGATGCAGGTTGGGTCTTGCATTCAATGAAAATGCAAACAGTATGGCAGTGACAAAAGAGTAATGTGAACGTGGTTTTCCTGTGTACATCCACTAGGTCACTTCAAAGCCTTTTTGGGGTGCGTTTGAATTTGATGCAGGGCTGGCCTTGCATTTAATTCATAAACTAACAGTATGGCAGTGGCAAAAGCGTAATGTGAACGTGGTTTTCCTGTTTACATCAGCTAGGTTGATTCAAGTCTTTTTGTGGTGTGTTTGAATTTGATGCAGGGCGGGCCTTGCATTCAATGAAGAAGCTAACAGTATGGCAGTGGCAAAAGAGTAACATGATCATGGTTTTCCTGTGTACATCTACTAGGTCGCTTCAAAGCCTTTTTAGGGTGCGTTTAAATTTGATGCAGGCAGGGTCTTGTATTCAATGGATAAACACATAGTATGGCAGTTGCAAAAGAGTAATGTGGACATGGTTTTCCTGATTACATCCACTAGGTCGCTTCAAAGCCTTTTTGGGGTGCGTTTGAATTTGATGAAGGGTGGGCCTTGCATTCAATGAAGAAGCTAAGAGTATGGCAGTGGCAAAAGTGTAATATTAACGTGGTTTTCCTGTGTACATCCACTTAGTCGCTTCAAAGACTTTTTGGGATGCATTTGAATTTGATGAAGGGCGGGCCTTGCATTCAATGCATAAACTAACCGTATAGCAGTGGCAAAAGAGTAATGTGAACGTGGTTTTCCAGTATACATCCACTAAGACGCTTTAAAGCCTTTTTGTGGTGCAGTTGTATTTTATGCAGGGTGGGCCTTGCATTTAATGAAAATTCAAACAGTATGGCAGTGGCAAAAGAGTAATCTGAACCACGTTTTCCTGTGTACATCCACTAAGTCGCTTCAAAGCCTTTTTGGATTGCGTTTCAATTTGATGCAGTCTGGGCCCTGCATTCAATGGAGAAGCTAACAGTATTGCAGTAGCAAAAGAGTAAAGTGAACGTGGTTTTCCTGTGTACATCCACTAGGTCGATTCAAAGCCTTTTTGGTGTACGTTTGAATTTAATGCAGGGCGGGCCTTCCGTTCAATGCATAAACTGACAATATGGCAGTGGCAAAAGAGTAATGTGACACATCGACTAGGTCACTTCAAAGCCTTTTTGGGATGCATTTGAAATTGATGCAGGGTGGGCCTTGCATTCAATGCATAAACTATCAGTATGACAGTGGCAAAAGAGTAATGTGAACGTGGTTTTCCTGTGTACTTCCATAAGGTCACTTCTAAGCCTTTTTGGGACGCATTTGAATTTGATGCAGGCAGAGCCTTGTATTCAATGTATAAACTAACAGTAAGGCAGTGGCAAAAGAGTAATGTGAAAGTGGTTTTCCTGTGTACTTCCACTAGGTCGCTTCTAAGCCTTTTGAGATGCATTTGAATTTGATGCAGGGCGGGCCTTGCATTCAATGCATAAACTAAGAGTATGGCAGTGGAAAAAAAGTAATGTGAATGTTTTTTCCTGTGTACATCCTCTAAGTCGCTTCAAAGCCTTTTTGGGGTGCATTTGAATATGATGCAGGCAGGGCCTTGTATTCAATGCATAAACTAACAGTATGGCAGTGTCATAAGAGTAATGTGAACGTGGTTTTTCTGTGAACCTCCACTAGGTTGCTGCTGTCGTCACTGCTATCTTGCTGCTTCGATCCTTTGGTATGCGGTACCGGAGAGAATAAGACACAAGACAGATAGTATGTGTCAACAGACTCTAACTTTATTACAAAGCATAGGGTTTATATACACACCCTGGAGGCAGGAAAAAGGATTTACCATATATGGTCCGATCATACAATTTAGCTGTACAAAACTGGTTTCTGTTCTTATGTTTGTAATTGAAACATTTTATCTAATTTCACCCGATGAATTAACAAAGACATGTCAGTTTCTTCAGACATATTCTGATGACTTTAGCAAGGACACGTTAGTTCTCATTGATACAAAGAAGGAACACACATTCTGATAACTTTAGCAAGGACACGTTAGTTCTATTGATAGCAAGGACTCATTAATTTCTGAAAGAAAAGAACATTCAATTGTTGTTGACTTAAAGTGACCGTCAGACTTATATAGCATAGATGGGGTCTTTGACTTGAGGGACCTCTGCTATAACATTCCATCCTTTTGTTCCTTCATTTATCAATATGAATCTCTATATTTCTTTTAGTACAACGCTGAATACACATTAGAAAAAGCTTAAAAACCAAATAAACCGCAAGACATATTAGCAAAACCTGAAAAATAGCTTGCACTATACCAGCCAACCAACCACCGATACCTTTAAACCAATTGGCAGGATTTAGAAAGGAAAAGGTGTTTGCCCACCAGGAATCCTGGTTCTTAAGGTTGGCCTCATCATAAAGCTTCCTTAATTTTACAACATCTTCTAATTTATGTTTGAGTGTCAACACACTAGAATTATCTATATAGTGGCAACACGCGGGCCCTATTACTTGGCACATTCCTCCTTGTGCCGTCGTCAAATAATCTCATACAAGGGTATGTTGGTTCGTGACGATAATCAATTGATTTTGTACTGCAAGAGACCCATTAACTACTTCTAAAATCCCCCAGATCTGATTATCTAAATAATCTGTAGCCTCAACTAATTTATCCCACATTTGCGTCAGCATAGGATATATAAATAATGCACTGAAAAATTTGTTTACCCCACCCATTTGAACAATGTGGGGTCTCCCATTTGGCCTGGGTTTGTTATCTGCAGCTCTTTTATGTAATGTATGTTTTGGGATAGACAAGGGATCTAGCTGGTCTGGAGTAACAATATAAGTTGCGGGTGTCAATCTGGCTAAAGTACAAGTTCCTGTCACTCCTACTGGGAGCCACTTGAATGCCTTGTCTCCACATACCCAATACATGGATGATGGAAGATCCCATAATGCTGAATGTTGTAGTATTAAACGGTGAACCAAATCAACAAACTTGGAAACATTAGACATCATACACCATCCAGGCTGCTGACCTAAGGGAGAACAATAACCTGCGTCGGGCTCACCACAAGTGGGGGCACCCTGCTTATAACTTGAACCGTCATTGCATTGTAGATTGCCAGGTACGTCAGCACAGGTATCACTCGTCCCGTTTTTAAAGTAAACATTGTTCACCCAATCAGGGGTATGTAGATATCTTTCCAACAGGGAGGGTTTAAATGCATCACTACTGTCTGAGGTGGGCTTGAAACTTATTTTTAACCCTTGTTGAGGTATCCTACCAAAATCAGTAATTTTTGTTTTGCTTCGGGGTACCCACTCCCCTCATTTAAAAGCTAGATATAACCTGGGGATTACTTGACCTGTCAGGTTCCCTTGCCACCAAGGAAATTCTGTCCATCCTACCACAGGAATCCCAATGGTGATATTCCATAGTCTCTGTGTGGAATTATTGGCCAAAGTATCTGAGCAGTTCACCCAAAAGTTTATCTCTTCCCATGAGACTGGGACAGCGAGAAAGGGTATGCTAGTGGACGTCACAGGGGCATGTGTACATATCCAGCAATTAGCAATAGTCTGGTTTTGCTCCTTTAGTCCATCAATTAGAGCAAGATGGTGTTTAATGAATCTATTGTCATCTCCATCTGTGGTGCCTAACTTAGTCCATGCACCTGTGGTCGCAAGGATGCAGATAAGTATAGACAATGTCTTCATTCTTTGTCCGCTGGTTCTCCTAGTATCTTTATGCAATGGGACGAGTGGATCCAGGCCTCTTTTTCCTCTAGCTCAACGGCTGTGCTTGTGGTCAGCAGAAATTGAAAGGATCCGTCAAACCGTGGATTTAGGCTTTTTCTCACGTGTCTTTTTATAACCACCCAGTCTCCAGGTTGCAGCGTATGACTGCTAGAATCTTGATCTGGATCTGGAAGAGAACTGAAAACATTATCATGTATTTGCTTAATCTTTTTGTGTAAAGCCCTCACGTAGGAACTTAGCACATGGTTGTTCATTTCCAATGCCTGTGGAGAGAAACACCCTAGGCTGGGTACATTGCCAAACAATATCTCATATGGAGAGAGTCCAGTCTTTCTATTGGGCGTGTATCTTACTGAAAACAGAGCAAGCGGTAAACAATCTGGCCATGGTTTTCCTGTCTATATATATCAAAAAACTGACCGGCACATCCAAACTTAGATTCAGTGTGAACAGGTGCTAAACCTAGAGTCACCAACTCATATACATACAAGAAGAAAAGGTAGCACACTGTAGCGCTATAGCTTGCAAACACGAAATATGAAAAATATGAAAAATGAATTACATCATTACCTTAGAAATATGAAAAATTGAGAAGTCTTAGCGCATAAGATGGCCAAATTATGTGAGCCTGATAGCCACGTCAAGGCTCTTCTCGTATATCAGGTCCCTAACTAATGCCTATCCTCGCTTTAGAAAAGTCTGTCTGCATGGGACATATGTTTTTCATATTTCGTGTCTTCTATGCTGGCAATATCCAGTGACATAATTTTGCAAAGGGTGCTTGGTTTTAAACCTGGGGTCATGGTGACAGTGCAATCAGAATGATATTCGATGTGTGCTTTTAATTGAGACAATACATCGTTTCCCAAAAGGTTACATTGGCCTTCGGGCGATACCATGAGCTGGCTATGTACAGTAGCTCCTTGAATTTGCAGGGGAATTTTTTTAGTGACGGGGAGCAGGACAGACGGGGAATTGAAAGGGGTGGCAATGACATAATGTGAAAAGTCAGTGTCAGTGTATGGCCAATCACCTTGCGTGATTACTGAATTGTCGGCCCCCGTATCTACTTGGAAATCGATTTCATGTCCCCCTGGTAGGTTCACCTGCACTTTACAACTGGGAGTTGGGGGTAAGGAGATGAGGGGGTTCATGTGCAAGCTACCCTCATCCTATGGGGGCGTTGTCTGGTTGGCTGGAGGGCCCGTACTCTGAGCATCTGGGTACGGGTTGGTCCTTTCTAAAATGTCCTGGCTTTCTACATCCGTAACATAGTCTCTGTCCCCTCCTTCAGTCCGTCCTCTGCCTCTGTTGTTTCTGGGGGTCATATCCACTATGTGTATTCTGGCAGCTCTTTTTGCCTGTATTATGTCATGCTGTGTCCCCTGAGCTATCCTGGCCTAGTCCTCTGCCTTCACTGATCTCCACTCTGGTCTACTTGCTTTCACCTTTTCTGTAATCTCTTTCTTTAGTCCGTTCATGAAAGCACTTGCTAATACCCTCTCACTAGTCTTATTTTCAGGGATGAACCCCATTTCCGACCAAGTCCTCCTTAGAGCCAAAAAGCAATCTTTGGGGTCCTCTTCCTTACCCTGAACTCGGTCTTCTAGTGTAACCTGCCTGTCTCCCTGCCTATCTCTACATGCCTTTACCAATGATGTTGTGAACAGGACTCCGGCTGCTGCGTTATTGGGTTCTGCGTCTACGGGTCCGGTCCTATTGTCATACTGTTTGTACGTTTCATCTATCAACCAATCATAGCGGGCTTCATCTGCCAATTTTCCCTTAATTACCCCTTGTAAATCCAACCTAGTTGCATTGTACGTATCCTGTATGGTTCTTATCATTCTGGCAAAACCCATAGGGGACTGGGACAGATCTGGCAACTGGGAAATCAACGCTAATTGTTCTGAGGGACTCCATGTTCTATACATTAACATTGTACGGGCTTCTTGACCTTAAACAACTGTGTCTGCTACTGCTGCTGCTGCGCCTGGTGCTCCTGGCACAACTACCGTCCTCATTGGGAATAGTCTAGCTGGGTGGGGTCTTGGTCTTCCACATGTCACACAGATATCTACAGTAGTGTTGAGCATTCCGATACCGCAAGTATCGGGTATCGGCCGATATTCGCGTTATCGGAATTCCGATACTTAATTCCGATACTTTTTCAATATCGTATACCGGAATCGGAAGTTCCCATAATTCTTTGAGAGGCAATGTGATTTTAGTCAGCCAATGAGGAATCCTACGAAGTGTGGGCACATCCTGTAATGCTGCGGTCATCTTAACTAATGGCATGGCTGTGATTGGCTGCTGAAATGATGTCAGAATGCACTATAAAAGGCGCCGCCGCCATTTTAGCGTCACTGTGCTGTGAACTCAGTAAGGGACAGAACGCTACTCTGCTCACTCTGAGGGACAGTTAGATATTGCGATTTTGTGTACTACTGTGCTTGAGGCAGGCTAGTTTACCAACCGCTGTGTAAAGCTTCATTTTGCCAGTGTTGTTTTAACAGCTCTGTGCAAGGTGTGTGTGTGACAGTGCAGGTGACGCTGCAGTTTGCTCTGCATCCACCGCTGTTTGTAGGCATCTGCACGTGTCACTGACTCTTTTTTTTTTTTATTTTATTTTGTGAATTGGTGCAGCTCCATTATATTAGAAAAAAATCAAATCTATTAGTGTGACGTGCTTCCATCCGTATACAATACATTGGTTGCAAAACTATAGAAGTACAGAAAGGAGCCTTTCACAGCTACTGAACAGTTGTCTGCAGGGTTTACTGTAGTCTGTGAGCTTTTAATTTTGTGAGTGCAGATTACGCTCCAGTTAGTTCTTCAACCACTGCCGGTTGTAGTCTGCTGAGTGTGTGTCACTGCCTCATCCTTCACATTTTTCTGTAATTGGTGCTGCTCCATTTTAGTGGAAAAAAATCTAATCTATTAGTGTGACGCGCTTCCATCCGTATACAATACATTGGTTGCAAACACTATAGAAGTACACAAAGGGGCCTTTAACAGCTACTGAACAGTTGTGTTTCAGTGTTCACTGTAGTCTGTGAGCTTTTCATTTTGTGAGTGCAGATTATGCTCCAGTTAGTTCTTCAACCACTGCCGGTTGTAGTCTGCTGAGCGTGTGTCACTGCCTCATCCTTCACATTTTTCTCTAATTGGTGCTGCTCCATTTTAGTGGAAAAAAATCTAATCTATTAGTGTGACGCGCTTCCATCCGTATACAATACATTGGTTGCAAACACTATAGAAGTACACAAAGGGGCCTTTAACAGCTACTGAACAGTTGTGTTTCAGTGTTCACTGTAGTCTGTGAGCTTTTCATTTTGTGAGTGCAGATTACGCTCCAGTTAGTTCTTCAACCACTGCCGGTTGTAGTCTGCTGAGCGTGTGTCACTGCCTCATCCTTCACATTTTTCTCTAATTGGTGCTGCTCCATTTTAGTGGAAAAAAATCTAATCTATTAGTGTGACGCGCTTCCATCCGTATACAATACATTGGTTGCAAACACTATAGAAGTACACAAAGGGGCCTTTAACAGCTACTGAACAGTTGTGTTTCAGTGTTCACTGTAGTCTGTGAGCTTTTCATTTTGTGAGTGCAGATTACGCTCCAGTTAGTTCTTCAACCACTGCCGGTTGTAGTCTGCTGAGCGTGTGTCACTGCCTCATCCTTCACATTTTTCTCTAATTGGTGCTGCTCCATTTTAGTGGAAAAAAATCTAATCTATTAGTGTGACGCGCTTCCATCCGTATACAATACATTGGTTGCAAACACTATAGAAGTACACAAAGGGGCCTTTAACAGCTACTGAACAGTTGTGTTTCAGTGTTCACTGTAGTCTGTGAGCTTTTCATTTTGTGAGTGCAGATTACGCTCCAGTTAGTTCTTCAACCACTGCCGGTTGTAGTCTGCTGAGCGTGTGTCACTGCCTCATCCTTCACATTTTTCTCTAATTGGTGCTGCTCCATTTTAGTGGAAAAAAATCTAATCTATTAGTGTGACGCGCTTCCATCCGTATACAATACATTGGTTGCAAATACTATAGAAGTACACAAAGGGGCCTTTAACAGCTACTGAACAGTTGTGTTTCAGTGTTCACTGTAGTCTGTGAGCTTTTCATTTTGTGAGTGCAGATTACGCTCCAGTTTGTTCTTCAACCACTGCCGGTTGTAGTCTGCTGAGCGTGTGTCACTGCCTCATCCTTCACATTTTTCTCTAATTGGTGCTGCTCCATTTTAGTGGAAAAAAATCTAATCTATTAGTGTGACGCGCTTCCATCCGTATACAATACATTGGTTGCAAACACTATAGAAGTACACAAAGGGGCCTTTAACAGCTACTGAACAGTTGTGTTTCAGTGTTCACTGTAGTCTGTGAGCTTTTCATTTTGTGAGTGCAGATTACGCTCCAGTTTGTTCTTCAACCACTGCCGGTTGTAGTCTGCTGAGCGTGTGTCACTGCCTCATCCTTCACATTTTTCTCTAATTGGTGCTGCTCCATTTTAGTGGAAAAAAATCTAATCTATTAGTGTGACGCGCTTCCATCCGTATACAATACATTGGTTGCAAACACTATAGAAGTACACAAAGGGGCCTTTAACAGATACTGAACAGTTGTCTGCAGGGTTCACTGTAGTCTGTGAGGAATAACCACACTTAGGCCTTATAACTTTTCTGACTTTCTTTATCAATCTACCAAGATGAAGAAGTCAGTGAGTAAGGCACGTGGTCGTGGTCGTGGCCGTGGATTTGCAGCAGGAGAGGACGTGGGGATTCTGTGGCTGCTGCCGCACCCAGTGACACAGCATCCACCAGTTTTCCCCGTGAGCGTTCCTTTATGCGCACTTTTGTAGGAGCTCAGCGTACCCCCCTGCTGCGTCAAGAACAAATTGAAGCCGTTGTTGGTTGGATGGCAGCCAATGCATCGACTTCAATACCTTCCACCTCCTCTCAGGACCACAGCACTGTTGAACAACCATCAGTCTCTTCACCGCCTGCCAAATTGCCCAGGCAGTCAGAGAGCTCTGTACAGGAGCCAGCTGAGTCTCTGCTTCTGTTCTCAGAATCTGTTGGCTTGCAAACAGGGGCCCAGCTAAGCAGCATTCTGGAATGTGAAGAAAGGCAGTATGCAGTGATGCGCAACAGCTGTGTCTCTCTGAATCTGAAGAGGCGGGTGAGCCAGTGCCGATGGTCAGCACACCGCAGAACGCATCTGATGATGATGAGACTCAGTTGCCAGTTTCTGTTGAGCATGGTGCTGGCCAGACCACCCAACAACAGCAGGTGTTGGAAGAGGGTAGTGGTGGAGATGATGAGGTCCAAGACCCAACATGGCGTGAGGAACAGGAAGGTGGTGGGAGCAGCTCTGAGGAAGAGATTGCCCCAACGGTCCAAACAGTAGGGAGAGGTAGGCTGCAGACTCGCTTGCCTGTAGCCTCCAGTTTGGCACCCGTTCGGAGCAGTTCTCTTACAACAGCCAAACCGGGCGCTCCCAGGACTTGCTCTGCGTGGTCCTTTTTTGATACAGTTGCAGATGATATTTGCTATGTCAAATGCAAGCTGTGTAATCAAAAAATTAAAAGAGGTAAAAGTGTCAGTAACCTTAATACAACAAATATGTGGAAACATGTGCGGTCAAAGCACTTTGTTGAGTTACAAAGACACACTGGAGATGTAGGCCAACCTACAGCAGCACCTACATCTTCAGCTCGTGTTGGAGCCTCTTCCTCCAGTTCACACACAGCTGTTTCGGCTTCCTCACAGGATCGCCATGGAAGAACCTCTGTCACTGTTGTCCAGAGACACAGTGTTATTCCACGCACAGCTGCAAGTTCCCTGTCATCCTCACACACCCAGGCCACAAAACAGCCATCGGTAGCACAGGCATGGGATAAAAGACGGCCATACTCGGCAAACCATCCACGAGCACAGGCTCTGAATGCTGGCATTGCAAAACTCCTGTCCCTTGAAATGCTGTCATTCAGGCTGGTGGAGACTGACAGTTTCCGTGAATTAATGGCATTGGCAGTCCCACAATACAATGTGCCCAGCCGATTTTATTTCAGCAGGCAAGCCGTCCCTGGTCTGCAAAAGCATGTTGAGGCAAAAATTAAACATGCGCTACTAAACGCCGTCAGTAGCAAGGTCCACCTGACCACCGATGCGTGGACCAGTACCCATGGCCAGGGACGATACCTTTCACTCACTGCCCATTGGGTGAATGTTGTGGAGCCGGGTACAGATCTTGCGAGTGGCGCTGTACGTGTTCTGCCAACTCCAAGGATTGCCGGAATTAAGTCTGTCCACATTGACTCCTCCTCCTACTCCAGTTCCTCAGAATCATCGCTGCAGGAGCCGTCACGGTCTACCTCCACATAGACCCGTGGACGCTTACCTGATGCGACCGATATGAGCACAGCCGTGGCCAAACGGCAACAGGCCGTTCTGAAATTAATTTACATGGGGAATCGAAGCCACACAGCGCAGGAGGTCTGGAATGCCATCAAGCAGGAGAGCGACGTGTGGTTTTTGCCAGCGAATCTCCAGCCAGGCTTGGTAGTGTGTGACAATGGCCGAAATCTGGTGGCAGCTCTGGGCCTTGGCAAACTCACTCACATACCATGTCTGGCACATGTGCTCAACTTGGTCGTGCAGAGTTTTTTGAGGGACTATCCGGATCTTGATGCACTGCTGCACAAGGTCCGCCTAGAGTGCGCTCACTTGCGACGTTCCAGCATGGCCAGATCGCGCATTGCAGCTCTGCAACGCAGATTGCGCCTTCCTGAACATCGCATCATATGTGACGTATCCACCAGGTGGAATTCAACGTTACATATGTTGGAGCGGTTGTGTGAGCAGCAGCCAGCAGTAATGGAGTATCAGCTGTATCAGGCGCAAGCAACACGCAATTTGCGCCGTCCACACTTCACCATTAATGAGTGGGCCAATATGAAGGACATGTGCCACGTTTTGCGTGCGTTTGATGAGTCAACGCGGATGGCGAGTGCAGATGATGCACTAGTCAGCCTGACTGTCCCCCTTATCTGCCTGCTTCAAAAAACACTGCAAGCAATAAGGGATGAGGTTTTGGAAGAGGTGGAGGATGAGGAGTCACAAATTCCATCACCTTCTGGAAAGTCAGCGCAACGTGGTTCCTCACAAAGGGCTGGGCAGGGCTCACTTTGTGAGGAGGATGAGGAGGAGGAGTCAATGGAGGAGGAAGACATCGCTCCAGAGGGAGGTACACAACGCTCTAGTCAGTATGTAGAGCGAGGGTGGGGTGATGCAGAGCAGGCAGAGATGACGCCTCTTGCAGAGGACAGCGTTTCTTTGCCAGTTGGGAGTCTGCAGCACATGGTTGATTTCATGCTGCAGTGCCTAAGAAACGACCGCCGCATCGCCCACATTCTCACGACGTCTGATTATTGGGTGTACACCCTCCTAGACCCTCGCTACCGGGACAACGTCAAAAGCCTCATCACACCGTTGAACCGGGAGCGTAAAATGCGGGAGTACCAAGACACACTGGTGCAATCCCTAATGTTCTACCTTACTGCCGAGAGCACTGCTGCTGCTACTGCTTTACAAAGCAGCTCTGTGCGTCGAGGCAGTGTAGAGAGCTCTGCAACAAGAGGGAGCACACGCAGTGCCTCTGCACAGGGAAAGACCAGTATGTTAAAAATGTGGCAAAGTTTTGTGGCAGCGCCACAAATGTCTACACCATCCGAGAGGGCTCCAGTCAGCGGGAGGCAACGTATCCGTCAGATGGTGACAGACTACTTGGCTTTGCCTCTCAGTGTACTCCCAGATGGCTCTTCCCCATTCAAGTTTTGGGTCTCTAAGCTGGATACATGGCCAGAGCTTAGCCAGTATGCATTGGAGGTGCTGGCTTGCCCTGCTGCCAGTGTATTATCGGAGCGCGTCTTTAGTGCTGCAGGTGGTGTACTAACAGACCGTCGCATGCGACTATCCTCCGATAATGTAGACCGGCTTACTTTTCTGAAAATGAACAAGGCATGGATCTCGCCAGAATTTGTCTGTCCGTTTTCAGATTAAATAACTGGTTCGCAACGTTATCCATGTCTCCTGTTATGTTCATCTTTCTACCACCTGAACTCTACTCCCTGGGCTCCAACACTGCCAGTTGCTGCTCAGAAGTGTCGTGTCCACAGAACAAAACACAAGCTCTACTGTTAGTGGGGTTCAGTAACGCCAGCTGTTCCCCTGCTGTGTCAACGGCAAGAAGTCTCCTGTTCCCGACACATGGACAGAAAAACACATGACCAACATGCTCCAAATAGGGAAGAGCCGTCACCCTGCTTGTTATGCTGAAAACATGAAATTGTGAAGTTTTGCAGGCCTAGAATGATAAATTTTAATGACAAATATGGACAAATAATAATTTGTCATCACAGCGCATATCTGCACATGTCTATTAGAAATGGTAACAAAAAATAAAACATAGTCTACTCTTCACATTTTGAAATTAATGCATAAAAGTACATTTCATACTTATGAATTAATGCTTTTTAAGGAACTTTATCTGTACCTGTAAGATAATGCAGTTAATGGATGTACGAATCATTAAATCCTCATCATCATCATCACGAGTTTTATTTATGACAGACATTATAAAATACACATACTGATGCCAACTGTAACTTCAAACACCATATATGAAATGGCCAGCATGTAAACATGGTAATAATGTCCAATAATAAATTATTACATCTAGAAAGTGCATCATGCATACTGACAATAGGTAGTTATACCTGCAAGTGCTGTTGAAACAACCACAAGAGATATAAATTAATACTGGTATATAGGTATCACATTCACAGTGCATAGTTACTCATGGACAATGTTGATGTAATACTGTATCTCAATTAAGTCAGCGTGAACCATTAGGCTTGTTAGTCTTGTACATTGTTAAAGAGGGAACGTAATTTTTTTGTTTGTCATAGGTGGAGTATTACACATTAAATTATTACTGCTGTATTTTTTTTTGCGTCCCTAGTGCGCAATAACGCAGCCTAACCTCACATTTTATAGTCAGCTAATTGCCACACGCTACCCTACCCTACGCGTGACAGTAGGAAGGTAGTGTTGTTGGATAAAGCTTTGCGCAACCAGACATTCTTTTACCCTCTTCAACACTCTACAAGCAAAAAATGCATGATTTCAGCCACAGACTTTATTGACGTACAGTATAACATCGGCATTACCCATCAGAGGCTGTCCACTGTCTGATACAGACATAGAATATACCTTTGCTATCCGTAGCCTTTGTTTCACCTAAACTTGCAGGCACACACTTAAATTGTGACAAACAATGCCTAATGTTTTTTTAAATGGTTATTTTTTATCGTACATTATTGTGTCATCAATCATCACATTGATGAGTCCATGCTGGACATGTCATACATGCTATAGAAAGTTACGATTTTATGAACTTAAATAATTGAAATGTCTGTGACTGTCACATAAAATTTGCGATGATGATGATGAGTGACTATTACAAAATCCATTGTCTTCACTATGTTATGGTTTAACATAGCGTTCCTTAAGCATTATTCATAAAAAAAAAAATGGACTTTTATTCTTACATTTACAACACTATATTTTGTTACCAATTTTTTGGGTGTTGTGTTGGTCCATTTTTTTTTGGCATGTGCATATATGCGTTTATATTTGTATTTTCTTTATTTTTCCTTCTTGAAATTAGAAAACATGTGTATCTTTGTACCGTGTTAGCCAGTAGATAGAAAAATATTTAGACTTCAGAGTCAGCAGTGGTTGATACCTTTTAATGGATAACTGAAAAGATGGAAACAAATTGCAAGCTTTCAAGGCTACTCACGTCTCTTCATCAGGCAAAGACTAAATAAAAAAATTAAGCATCACATATTTCTATACACAACAGGACACAGGAATAGTGCAATAGGTAAGACAAGTAAGTGACGTGTATCAGAACTGTCATTATCTCACAGGGATGAACATAAATATTGGAACAGTTCCTACATAAGGATAGAAAGTTTGATTGCCCTCTCATTGGCTTTTTTTTTGGGTTTTCATGACCCTGGAAGGGCATAGACGCAGATTCCTTAATTGATATAGAATGACATAAATCCATGTGATCTATTCATTCCATCACTAACAGTGTCAAAGGTCATGATGAGCTTATATTCTGAAACCTTTGTACGTTTCTCATATTTGAAGTTATATTTTAATACCAGTAATTCCATATCCATCATGCTATGACCGGGCATACAAAAGTCTTTTGCCACAGGTAAATTCATTAATTTATCTCTGATTGTGTGGCGCTGATAATTCATCCTTGTTCTCCTTTTTGTTGCCGGTCTCCCCTCACTTGTCCCTCCCTCACTTGTCTTAGCTATTCCTGTGTCCTGTTGTGTGTAGAAATATGTGATTCTTCATTTTTGGCTTTACTCTTAGCCTGATGAAGACACCTGAGTAGTCTCGAAAGCTTTGAATTTGTTACCATATTTTCAGTTAGCCATTAAACGTTATCAACCACAGAGGACTGTCAAGTATAAATATTTTTCTATTCTTGTAATTGAAATTCATCATTTTATTGTCGTAGTAAAACTTCATTTATTCTTGTTTGAAGTACATACATTTGCAATGGCCACGTAACAAGGCAATAACTCAATATTTTATGCCTACACCCTCCTTGACCCTGGGTTACAACACCGCCAGTTGTTTCTCGGAAGTGCTGTTAGCACAGTCTACACTTGCTCCTGTGTTACTGGGGTTCAGTAATGTCAGCTGTTCCCCTGCTGTGTGAACGGCAAAAAGTCCTGCTGCCTCCACCCTGTTCTCCTGTCATCCCTGGGCTTCAACAACGCCAGTTGGTGCTCGGAAGTGCTGTTTGCACAGTCTACACTTGCTCCTGTGTTACTGGGGTTCAGTAATGTCAGCTGTTCCCCTGCTGTGTGAACGGCAAACAGTCCTGCTGCCTCCACCATGTTCTCTTCTCATCCCTGGGTTACAACACCGCCAGTTGTTTCTCAGAAGTGCTGTTAGCACAGTCTACACTTGCTCCTGTGTTACTGGGGTTCAGTAATGTCAGCTGTTCCCCTGCTGTGTGAACGGCAAAAAGTCCTGCTGCCTCCACCATGTTCTCTTCTCATCCCTGGGCTACAACACCGCCAGTTGTTTCTCGGAAGTGCTGTTAGCACAGTCTACACTTGCTCCTGTGTTACTGGGGTTCAGTAATGTCAGCTGTTCCCCTGCTGTGTGAACGGCAAAAAGTCCTGCTGCCTCCACCATGTTCTCTTCTCATCCCTGGGTTACAACACCGCCAGTTGTTTCTCGAAGTGCTGTTAGCACAGTCTACACTTGCTCCTGTGTTACTGGGGTTCAGTAATGTCAGCTGTTCCCCTGCTGTGTGAACGGCAAAAAGTCCTGCTGCCTCCACCATGTTCTCTTCTCATCCCTGGGTTACAACACCGCCAGTTGTTTCTCGGAAGTGCTGTTAGCACAGTCTACACTTGCTCCTGTGTTACTGGGGTTCAGTAATGTCAGCTGTTCCCCTGCTGTGTGAACGGCAAAAAGTCCTGCTGCCTCCACCATGTTCTCTTCTCATCCCTGGGTTACAACACCGCCAGTTGTTTCTCAGAAGTGCTGTTAGCACAGTCTACACTTGCTCCTGTGTTACTGGGGTTCAGTAATGTCAGCTGTTCCCCTGCTGTGTGAACGGCAAAAAGTCCTGCTGCCTCCACCATGTTCTCTTCTCATCCCTGGGCTACAACACCGCCAGTTGTTTCTCGAAGTGCTGTTAGCACAGTCTACACTTGCTCCTGTGTTACTGGGGTTCAGTAATGTCAGCTGTTCCCCTGCTGTGTGAACGGCAAAAAGTCCTGCTGCCTCCACCATGTTCTCTTCTCATCCCTGGGTTTACAACACCGCCAGTTGTTTCTCGGAAGTGCTGTTAGCACAGTCTACACTTGCTCCTGTGTTACTGGGGTTCAGTAATGTCAGCTGTTCCCCTGCTGTGTGAACGGCAAAAGTCCTGCTGCCTCCACCATGTTCTCTTCTCATCCCTGGGCTTACAACACCGCCAGTTGTTTCTCGGAAGTGCTGTTAGCACAGTCTACACTTGCTCCTGTGTTACTGGGGTTCAGTAATGTCAGCTGTTCCCCTGCTGTGTGAACGGCAAAAGTCCTGCTGCCTCCACCATGTTTCTTTCTCATCCCTGGGTTACAACACCGCCAGTTGTTTCTCAGAAGTGCTGTTAGCCAGTCTACACTTGCTCCCTGTGTTACTGGTTCAGTAATGTCAGCTGTTCCCCTGCTGTGTGAACGGCAACAAGTCTGCTGCCTCCACATGTTCTCTTCTCATCCTGGGTTACAACACCGCCAGTTGTTTCTCTCGGAAGTGCTGTTTAGCCAGTCTAACTTGCTCCTGTGTTACTGGGGTTCAGTAATGTCTAGTACTTGCTTCCCCTGCTGTGTGAACGGCAAACAGTCCTGCTGCCTCACTTTAATTTCCTGGTACCTTCTGCTACCCATCCGGGTTCCAGTACCGTCAGCTGGTTCTCCGCAGTGCCTTTGGCCTAGGTGCCTCCATGTCGGTATCCGAGTTCCAGCAACGTCTGCTGGTCCTTGGTAGTGCTTTGGAGCACAGGTACCTCCTGCTTAGTAACCGTGTCCCAGTAACGTCAGCTGGTCCTCGGTTGTGCCATTGGCTCTTTTCCTTCTGCTGACCCTCCGGGTTCCAGCACAGTCAGCTGGTCCTCGTTACTTTCATTGGCTCTTGTACCTTCTGCTACCCATCCGGGTTCCAGTACCGTCAGCTGGTTCTCCGCAGTGCCTTTGGCCTAGGTGCCTCCATGTCGGTATCCGAGTTCCAGCAACGTCTGCTGGTCCTTGGTAGTGCTTTGGAGCACAGGTACCTCCTGCTTAGTAACCGTGTCCCAGTAACGTCAGCTGGTCCTCGGTTGTGCCATTGGCTCTTTTCCTTCTGCTGACCCTCCGGGTTCCAGCACAGTCAGCTGGTCCTCGTTACTTTCATTGGCTCTTGTACCTTCTGCTACCCATCCGGGTTCCAGTACCGTCAGCTGGTTCTCCGCAGTGCCTTTGGCCTAGGTGCCTCCATGTCGGTATCCGAGTTCCAGCAACGTCTGCTGGTCCTTGGTAGTGCTTTGGAGCACAGGTACCTCCTGCTTAGTAACCGTGTCCCAGTAACGTCAGCTGGTCCTCGGTTGTGCCATTGGCTCTTTTCCTTCTGCTGACCCTCCGGGTTCCAGCACAGTCAGCTGGTCCTCGTTACTTTCATTGGCTCTTGTACCTTCTGCTACCCATCCGGGTTCCAGTACCGTCAGCTGGTTCTCCGCAGTGCCTTTGGCCTAGGTGCCTCCATGTCGGTATCCGAGTTCCAGCAACGTCTGCTGGTCCTTGGTAGTGCTTTGGAGCACAGGTACCTCCTGCTTAGTAACCGTGTCCCAGTAACGTCAGCTGGTCCTCGGTTGTGCCATTGGCTCTTTTCCTTCTGCTGACCCTCCGGGTTCCAGCACAGTCAGCTGGTCCTCGTTACTTTCATTGGCTCTTGTACCTTCTGCTACCCATCCGGGTTCCAGTACCGTCAGCTGGTTCTCCGCAGTGCATTTGGCCTAGGTGCCTCCATGTCGGTATCCGAGTTCCAGCAACGTCTGCTGGTCCTTGGTAGTGCTTTGGAGCACAGGTACCTCCTGCTTAGTAACCGTGTCCCAGTAACGTCAGCTGGTCCTCGGTTGTGCCATTGGCTCTTTTCCTTCTGCTGACCCTCCGGGTTCCAGCACAGTCAGCTGGTCCTCGTTACTTTCATTGGCTCTTGTACCTTCTGCTACCCATCCGGGTTCCAGTACCGTCAGCTGGTTCTCCGCAGTGCCTTTGGCCTAGGTGCCTCCATGTCGGTATCCGAGTTCCAGCAACGTCTGCTGGTCCTTGGTAGTGCTTTGGAGCACAGGTACCTCCTGCTTAGTAACCGTGTCCCAGTAACGTCAGCTGGTCCTCGGTTGTGCCATTGGCTCTTTTCCTTCTGCTGACCCTCTGGGTTCCAGCACAGTCAGCTGGTCCTCGTTACTTCCATTGGCTTTTGTACCATCACCAACAAGACAAAGAAGGTTAAGACAAACTACAAGATACAGAACAAGAGACAGAAGAACAATAAGCAGAAGATCAAAAAGCAGAAGAACATTAAGTATAAGACCAAAATGAAGAGCAAAATATATGCTCTAAATTCTAAGCAGAAGAAGACTAAGCAGTGTATGGGGGTGAGTCCGTTCCTCCTCGTGGTGCCCCTGGAAAATGCCTGATGCTGCTGCAGGCTAAACTGAACGCGGACAAATACTGTTGTAATTAAAATCTTTCGTGACAGCAAGAACGGAAGGATGAAAATTCAGAGTTTTACAGATTACAAGTACAGGAATGTCTGTCACAAATAAGAATATGATGAAAAGGATGAATAGGAAGAAGATGAAGAAGTAGAATATGAAGAATAATAACTGTTTAATAAGAACAATATAAGTAATGTTAACAAAAAGATGAATAGCAAGAAGTTTTAGAAGATTAAGAAGGTGAAGATGAAGAATAATTTGATGAGAAAGATGATGCTGCTGAAGATTATGAAGGAGAAAGTGTGTGAAAAGTTAAAAAGGTGAAGACCATGGAAGTTGTGAAACAGACATATTTGACAAAATAGAAAAAGGTTAACAACATTGTGAATTTCTTCGTCAATCCGAACGTATTTCCTAAAAAAAAAAAATTAATGCTATTCCATTGGATTGGGTTAAACATCTATGCCTTTAATGTCTCCTCAACCTCCCCCAATACATTCTACATTACTCTTTGTTGTTTTCCTTCATGTACAATTAACCTACAAGGCAAGAATGGGGTTTTTTTTATTTCGATATTTTGTTCCCATAGACTTACATTGGACTTCCGGTATCGGTATCGGGTATCGCCGATATTTTTTGGGTATCGGCGATACCATTCCGATGCCGATACTTTTGGATATCGGAAAGTATCGCTCAACTCTAATCTACAGTCAAGGATTCTGTTGTCCACATCTGGGGCAAACCCAGCAATTGGGTTCTTGGGAATTCTGGTACTGGGGTGGGGGTGACGTTGGGGGCAGATAGGGAGGAAAATCTGTCATTCCGGTTTTTGTCAGTCTGTAACATCCGTTTCCTAATTCTTCAATTCTTCCTTCAAAATGAGCGCATGCATTTATCCATACATCCACTGTCTTCAACAGACCCTTATCTTTCAACCATCCATTGTGGGAGTTAAAGAAGGATTTCCATTTTTCTCCGTTCATCCATGCAGGGCGGGCCTTGTATTCAATGCATAAGCTAACAGTATGGCAGTGGGAAAAGAGTAAAGTGAGCGTGGTTTTCCTGTGTACATCCACTAGGTCACTTCAAAGTCTTTTTGAGATTCATTTGAATTTTATGCAGGGCCGAACTTGCATTCAGTGCATAAACTAACAGTATGGCAGTGGCAAAAGATTAATGTGAACGTGGTTTTCCTGTGTACATCCACTAGGTCCCTTCATAGCCTTTTTTGAGATGCATTTTAATTTGATGCAGGGTGGGCCTTGCATTCAATGCATAAACTAATAGTATGGCAGTGGGAAAAGATTAATGTGAATGTTTTTTCCTTTGTACATCCTCTAAGTCGCTTCAAAGCCTTTTTGGGGTGCGTTTGAATTTGATGCAGGCAGGGCCTTGTATTCAATGCATAATCTAACAGTATAGCAGTGGCAAAAGAGTAATGTGAACGTGGTTTTCCTGTATACATCCACTAGGTCGCTTCAAAGCCTTTTTGGGGTGTGTTTGAATTTAATGCAGGGCGGGCCTTGCATTCAATGAAGAAACTAACAGTGTGGCAGTGGCAGAAGATTAATTTGAACGTAGTTTTCCTGTGTACATCCAATAGGTCGCTTCAAAGCCTTTTTGTGGTGCGTTTAAATTTGATGCAGGCCAGGCCTTGTATTCAATGCATAAACTAACAGTATAGCAGTAGCAAAGGAATAATATCAATGTGGTTTTCCTATGTACATCCACTAGGTTGCTTCTACACCTTTTTGTGGTGCGTTTGAATTTGATGCAGGGCGGGCCTTGCATTCAGTGAAGGAGCTAACAGTATGGCAGTGGCAAAAGCGTAATGTGATCATGGTTTTCCTGTTTCCATCCACTAGGTCGCTTCAAAGCCTTTCTGGGGTGCATTTGAATATGATGCAGGCAGAGCCTTGTATTCAATGCATAAACCAATAGTATGGCAGTGGCAAAAGTGTAATGTAAATGTGTTTTTTTGTGGCCATCTATTGCTTGGGTTCAAAGGCTTATTGGGGTGCGTGTTACTTTGCTGCAGGGCAGGCCTTGCATTTAATGCATAGGCTAACACTATAGGAGACCTATTGTTGGGGTCTGCAGAACGCACCAAACAAATATAAATAGTGGGTGCTTTCGCAGCCCGGGGTCCACCGTGCAGGCAGAGCCTGCTGCTAGTAAGATTGCGGTAAAGGCGAACTCTGTTACTTCACAGAGTCGCAAACATAGATGCTGTGGCACTATATGGCGGTATAAGCAAACTCTGTTACACCACGTAGAGACGCAGAGATAGTGACTGCGTCCTGTTAACATCACAGGGATACACAGATAACTGCTGTGCGGATAGCAGTCCGTGGTCATGCAGTCAGCAATGCAAACAAACAACTACTCACCGTGGAAGCCGGTATTCTAGGGGCTTATTTCAGCCAAGCCCTGAACACGTGCAATCAAATCTCCTCACCGGAGGTGCCGGTATTCTAGGGGCTTATTTCAGCCAAGCCCTAACCACATGCGAGCATGATCACACTGGCGCAAAGCACATAATGCAATTGATACTAGCTCATGGCCGCAAAGCCATGCGACCTTTTTATAGTAGCAACTACAGGACCTGCCAGAAAAGGACCAATGAGAAACTGTTCCAGAACACATGTAGTTTCAGGACCTTCCTGGCGGACCAATAGGAGCTGCTGCAGTACCTGAGCATGTGATCCCTGATCTCCAATGAGAGATCTTACCTGGGCATGCTCAGAAGGGGAAATGCAAGACATAGTCCTAAAGACGTCTGCTCGCCGCTGACCAGTACTGGCTACAATAGCAGAACCTGGAGAGGCAGCAGCAAGTCTCTGCACAGTATTAGACCGGGCGAGACACAGGGACCGATGTCTTTGCTGAGCAGGCTCCACTGCGGCCGGAGATGGATGCGGGACTGGTTCGAGACTCCCCTTGTGCAGCAGCGGGAACTCGAACCTTAACACCTATTTTCTTATAATTGGAACACTTTTTCATGAGACCCTCCTGTACGTCTCATCACAGGGGTATTGGGGTGCATCCTAATTTTTGGCAGCCCAGCCACTCAATACCTAGGCAATAACAGTATAGGAAACCCATTGTTTAATATTGGCCCTTTAAAAAGATTAATGATGCCTGACGCCCCTATAAAAATTGGCTTTATCCCTCCTTTATAAATGAAACAAGATGTGCCTGATGATGTGTCACACACCACA
Source organism: Oophaga sylvatica (assembly GCA_033576555.1). Classification (NCBI taxonomy): domain Eukaryota; kingdom Metazoa; phylum Chordata; class Amphibia; order Anura; family Dendrobatidae; genus Oophaga; species Oophaga sylvatica. Next base: position 39,941 of record JARQOD010000193.1, on the reverse strand, counting down.
TGGCCAGCTAAGGTTGTTAAATGCTACAATGACATTTCCCAGTAAATGCATTTGTATTGGTTGAAAGCAATGGTAACGTTGAAAAACGCATCAAAAACGCTATGTGTGAACATAGACAAATTGGTGGAGGAACTTTTTTACTTTGAGTTAATTATTTTGCCTTGACATACAGTACAGACCAAAAGTTTGGACACACCTTCTCATTCATTTCCAATGACTACCTCTTGAAGCTCATCAAGAGAATGCCAAGAGTGTGCAAAGCAGTAATCAAAGCAAAAGGTGGCTACTTTGAAGAACCTAGAATATAAGACATATTTTCTGTTGTTTGACACTTTTTTGTTAAGTATATAATTCCACATGTGTTAATTCATAGTTTTGATGCCGTCAGTGTGAATGTACAATTTTCATAGTCATGAAAATACAGAAAAATCTTTGAATGAGAAGGTGTGTCCAAACTTTTGGTCTGTACTGTAGGAAAATCATTTTGGTTTAGTTTTTGTATGTTTTTTGGTGAGCCTGTAAACATGGCGCTTGACTCTAATGGTTTAGAATATTCCACAACCAAACACATTGAAGAAATCGCATTGTTATATATGCATGTGTTGAGGAATGTGTTGGACACACATATATCAATTTAGAACAAGAAATACTGCAAAAGCAGCAAAAACGTGTACCAGTCCACAAAGTATATATAAAATTTACAAACTTTATTCATAACAATTATAAAAAGAGTTTATCACACAAAAATACAGAGGAACAAGTATCAAGAGGTATATATCATGTTGGAAAATCAATGGGAAAAATTGTAATGATAACGATAGGCGTCATGCTCCCCTGGAAACCCCCCCATGTCCTGAATATAAAAAGAGCCAGAAAAGCTTAATTTATTATGGCAATATATGTAGCTGCCAAACACATATATCAAAAAGGAACACAATTATGCTAAGTACCAAAAATACATTGCCAGAGTGCTTATCATGAATGTCCTTAATCCAATATCTGGTATAATCCAATGCACACTATGACAATTAGATATAAAGCATATAGGTATATCACAATATTTACCCAAGGTCAATGGCAGCGGCCGGCTCACAGGCACAATTGGAGCGGTATCCAAAAGGGCAGGCTCGCCCTCCCCAATGCGCGTTTCGGCCTCAGCCTTCGTCAGGGGGCACATACAAATCCTCATTGTTGGGTCTTATATACTAATAGTTCCTAGAATCCACCAATAACTGAACGGCAGCGTTTAACATTGAATTGTATAGAGTACGCCCCCAGGAAGTGACCTAATATGTTGCCCAGACAACTAGAAATAACACCCAGCTTTTATAATATCTCTAAATATACAAAAGTGGCCCAATAATCGCATATATACATATATATGTTGCTCGTTCATTTACCCATATTATAGCTCTTTATCTAAGCAATCGTTTCGCAACAATACCATAGTGGTTTACATGGTAACCAGAACGCTGCCCATGTCGACTAGTGACGGCATTCTAGCGATGCCCGCCCACCGGAAATGACGCAGACGCATCCATAGAGACCGGCCACGCCCCCCGGCCAGCATCACAAGACCGAAGGGATCATGTATAGACGCTGACAGGCTGGGGCGGCGCCGGCCGCGCCGGACACGCCCGCGTACCCACGAGAAGGGCATCACAGAAAAAACGTCCTCAATGCACATAATATTGGAGATACAAATGCATGGGCAAGTATTACAGCAGCATCATCAATATGCAGATAGACATAATTCTCAAGACAGGTGATACGTTTCTATGCTTCCATGTAGATCTTCTTATATAGTTCAATACTTCATATATTTGTAGGGAGAATGGGGCATTCAAAATTGTGATGACCAAAATATTTATGGTAAGGTGGATAATGTTCACAACAACTAAATAAAATAGAAGAAAAAGACAGACATATTAAAAAATCATAAAAACACATACAATACAAATTTAACCCATTGTCGATATCTACTTATTACATTAATTCAAAAACAGCATATTCATTTAAGGAATGGGACAAAGCTAAGATTTTCATTGAGGCCAGATGGATGGAGTGTATTTAACCTCCAGATCCATCTGGCCTCCATCTGTGCTAGTCTTTTTGAGAAACTTCCTCCTCGAATGTTAGGTGGAATAATTTCAATGCCTTTTACTCTAAGGAGTTTTGGTTCACAATTATGATATAATTTGAAATGGCGTGGTATGGTTTTTAACATTACTATATCATCTTGTTCCTCCGCCGCTATAATTCCCAGAACATGTTCCCTAATACGTTTCTTTAGGGGTCGTGTGGTAAGCCCCACGTATATTTTAACACAGGGGCACGTAGCATAATATACCATATTTTTGCTAGTGCATGTGATAAACTTCTTGATTTTATATTCTTTCGTACCATCAAAATTAAGAAACGTATCACCTCTTTCCACATTAACACATGCGACACAATGGCCACAGGGGGCGCAACCACCTCTTGAAGACAATTCTTGCAAAAAGTGGTTGGGGGAAGGGGCCACATAGTGACTCCGGACCAACATGTCCCGCAATTGCGCGAGCGTCTTGCTGTATTAGAGGCTTTCATCGGTAGATATTTAGAGATTATAGGATCAGCCTTCAAATGGGCCAAGATTTATCGAGGATCCGTTTGAGGGCATCAAATTGAGAATGATATCCTGTAATATATCTCACTGTATCACCTCCAGATTGGTGCCGTGATTTATACAATAATTCATTCCTGGGAGAATGTTTTGCCCTATTAAAGGCTTTCTTAATGCTCCTCCCACTATATCCTCTTTCCCTCAGACGGAATTTTAAATCCTCAGCCTGTTTAAGGAACTCATGTTCCTCTGAGCATAGTCTCCTCAATCTAAGGAATTGTCCTATAGGAACGGCATTAATTATGTGGCTGGGGTGTGAAGATGATGTGTGCAATAGCGCATTAGTAGATGTAGTTTTACGGAAGATAGTTGTTTGAATCTCATCCTTGTCATCCCTCTTTAGTAGAACATCTAGGAAATCAATTTCATCCATGCTGGACTTATAGGTAAGACGTATATTGTAATCAATATGGTTAAGTTCCTCAAAGAATTGTTTCAGACATTCAATAGACTCCTGTCAGATCAAAAGTATGTCGTCTATGTACCACGTCCATGAAAGGACGCAGCACACAGACGACAGACCATCTGGCAGGGGAGGTCCCTCTCCCACAGCCCCAAGAAGAGATTTGCATAGGCAGGCGCGAAATGCGCCCCCATAGCAGTCCCCTGGAGCTGCAGGAAGAAGAACCCCTTGAATACAAAAAAATTGTGTGTTAATGAAAAATGTAGAAGCTCGATTACAAGTTTTTGAATATTTATCAGAAGAGCCGACGCACGTAAAAAGAACTCAATTGCTCTGAGGCCATCTTGATGCCGTATGCTGGTGTATAGTGATTCGACATCCGCCGTCACCAGCATACTATCTTTGTCTAGATTAAGACCATCAACCTTACGAAGGAGTGCCCCATGTCTTTCAAAAAAGACGGCAATTCTTCAACCAATGGTTAAAGTTTAGAATCTATCCATTGATTAATGTTTTCCAAGAAGTTTCCCCTTCCTGATATAATTGGACATCTTGGCGGCGACTGCATACACTTGTGGACCTTCGGCAGTAAGTAGAAAGTGGAGATAGTAGGTTCCACCACAATCAAGGCTGTTGCCAATTCTTTGGTAACTACTCCACCATCAACCGCCCTATTAATGATGTTATGTTATTCCAACAAAAAGGCGGAAAAGGGGTTAAATGTCAACTTTTTGTAACATGTATTGTCACCCAACTGTCTTAAAGCCTCCTTCTCATAGTCAACAGTGGGCCCTTCTCGTGGGTACGCGGGCGTGTCCGGCGCGGCCGGCGCCGCCCCAGCCTGTCGGCGTCTATACATGATCCCTTCGGTCTTGTGACGCTGGCCGGGGGGGGGCGTGGCCGGTCTCTATGGACGCGTCCGCGTCATTTCCGGTGGGCGGGCATCGCTAGAATGCCGTCACTAGCCGACATGGGCAGCGTTCTGGTTACCATGTAAACCACTATGGTATTGTTGCGAAACGATCGCTTAGATAAAGAGCTATAATATGGGTAAATGAACGAGCAACATATATATGTATATATGCGATTATTGGGCCACTTTTGTATATTTAGAGATAATATAAAAGCTGGGTGTTATTTCTAGTTGTCTGGGCAACATATTAGGTCACTTCCTGGGGGCGGTACTCTATACAATTCAATGTTAAACGCTGCTGTTCAGTTATTGGTGGATTCTAGGAACTATTAGTATATAAGATTCAACAATGAGGATTTGTATGTGCCCCCTGACGAAGGCTGAGGCCGAAACGCGCGTTGGGGAGGGCGAGCCTGCCCTTTTGGATACCGCTCCCATTGTGCCTGTGAGCCGGCCGCTGCCATTGACCTTGGGTAAATATTGTGATATACCTATATGCTTTATATCTAATTGTCATAGTGTGCATTGGATTATACCAGATATTGGATTAAGGACATTCATGATAAGCACTCTGGCAATGTATTTTTGGTACTTAGCATAATTGTGTTCCTTTTTGATATATGTCTTTGGCGGCTACATATATTGACATCATAAATTAAGCTTTTCTGGCTCTTTATATTCAGGACATGGGGGGGTTTCTTTCCAGGGGAGCATGATGCCTATCGTTATTAATACAATTTTTCCCATTGATTTTCCAACATGATATATACCTCTTGATACTTGTTCCTCTGTATTTTTGTGTGATAAACTCTTTTTATAATTGTTATGAATAAAGTTTGTAAATTTTATATATACTTTGTGGACTGGTACACGTTTTTGCTGCTTTTGCAGTATTTCTTGTTCTAAATGGCGCTTGACTCTGACAATATTGCCCACAGCTGTGAACTAGGAGTCAGAAATGCTTTCAGGGGCATTCACCATAATGTTCCTGTATTATTTGAGCACTGTTTCCATTATTTACAGACCTTTTTAGACTTTAAAAGGACCCCGGGGGGGGGCCGTGGCAAAAATGCTCGATTTTCCCATAGACTTACATTGGGCTCATTGCGCGGACGAGTACCCAAGTATTCCAATTTGCTCAACCCGAATAAGTAGCACCCGAGCATTTTAGTGCTCATTAATCACTAATATTGACCTGTTTAGGTTGTGCGGCCAGCCAATCACAAGGCTGCGGCATTACAGTGCTGGCACACAATTCCTGCGTGCTGTTTGGCACTCTAAAGAGCGCCAAACATGCAGGGCGTAGACCTGAACTCCCGCCGAACAATCCCGGAAATGCTCGCGCGAGTACCGAGCATTACCGAGTATGCTCGATCATCACTAGTTGCTTCAAAATCTCTACAATTATTTGCTTATTTCTGTATTATGATACATTTATTGTAATTTTTTTTATAGTTCTGAGGAAGGCCTTTGGGCCGAAACATCATATATTATTTGCAACACTATGGACACTGTCTGAAATAAATCTATTTGCATCACATTTTGGAGTGCCAAATTATTTTACCGAATTTATTGGTGTGGATTCCTGTTTGTGCACCCTGAATATGTAGAGTGTGCCTTAGCCTTATTTAAATTTCTTGGTCTAAGTTTTGTGCCTCACTAAACAGCATGCCCTGTTCCTCTTGGAGCATACAGGTTGAGATGCCACAAGCAAGAAATGTTAATTTAATAAAAACCAACATCCCGGATATACATGTGTACTGAATCCCACAACGGGGGACAGAATAACAAGGCGATAGGAGAGGCAACTCCCTCAATAAATTGATCCTACAAAAATTGGAGTGTTCTTGCCCAAAATGCTATGTGAATGAGAGTAACAATCTGATAGTTAAAAAGTAGCAAAACTTTATTTCTCTCTCATGTGAAAGCACAAAGACAAAACATGAACAGATGGGTGAATAGTAATGAAAATGACAGACGGCACCATGAAAAATGCTTAGTTACTATATCAAGTAACTCTAGGCTCAAAGCAGTTCCATATCACTATGTATCTTAGAAGCATAAGTGCTTTGTGGAAACCTGGGAGTGGAGTCAAACATGTACACTTCCAAAAGTAAATTCACATAACCGCCCAATGGCTTGTTGGTGCAAAAGGTAGTATCACACATATGCTTCCATAGTCCTAGTCCACACCACAATCAGAAAATACATAAAGTGAACATGGTCCAAGCGCCTACATATAATGTAAGTAAAGTGCTGATAATAGTGCTTACCCATGTGGATAACAGCTGGTGCCTGCTTGTGTTGTAGCTCTGATGCACATTTTGTGCTGTGGGCTTCCTCAGGGTATTGTGTGGGCTGTAGTAAGTGTGGGGCTATAAATATCCCCTTCACAAATGTGTGGAGGTGAGCACAGGGGAGGCAGGTCCGGGATTCCGGTTATGGCAAACCGGCTATCCCTGCAGACAGTGCTGATCAAGGAAAAAGTTCCTGTGACATCAGTAACCTGCACCATGCCAATAGGATGCCTTCGGGACACGAGCGAAACAAGCATCCACAGGGCATATGCGTGACATGGCGGTCATTTTGGATCAAGGAACATGCACTGGCAGCAAAGTAAGTATATGTAAATTGGAAGAGAAAGAGGTCAGTGGCCTCCCAGCAAATGTATTGGTTACAAATGCACATAAGACAAGCATATAATGGCTATATTACACAAATGAAGTATCAGGCATAACATCAAAGTTTATTTAAGTTAGTCAATCACGAGTTCATATGAGGGATGCCAATGCCTGTCTTCGGAATGCTCCTTCCATTGTTCAAATGAGATAATGTGGAGGAATAGAAAAAGGGAAACGGCTGAACAATTCCTCAGGACGTGGAGGGGGGTTACACAGCAAAACTCCAGAACATATATAGCTTTTTAAGTGATTGCTACTCTCATTCATATAGCATTTTGGGGCAAAACACTCCAATTTTTTGAAGGGTCTAATCAAGAAATGTTGTTGTAAAGAGCTCCTCGGAGTGTCCTAGTGTGGGATCAGTAGTTTCCTTTGACATAACATGGTGGGAGAAAGGAGGATGCGGGTGAGGATTAAGTGATCCAGACTGTAGGCTGGTGAGACAGGACCGTGTTAAAGACTGGGTGGTGCTGCAAAGTCTGCAGGAAGCATCCACTATCCAACTGACCACCTGTTCGCACTGCTCTGGCTTCAGAACAGGTATACCGTGCCTCACTGCAAGTTGGGCAAGGATCTATGTGTCGTGGATGGGCATGTTTTTTGTGCTCCAGCAACAGGCATAGTCGCATCTGCCAAACGTGCTTGGCATCTCCATGCACCATCATCAGCACTTCCACTTCCTCATTCCTTACTGCACGCTTTACTGTTATGTTTAGGTAGCTGAGGAGAAAAAAACAAAAATGGCAATACACCAGAGAGGTTGGAACCTATTGGATTGCAGTAACCTGAACTAACCACACAACTAGAGGTAGCCGTGGAGCGTTCCTACGTTGATCCTAGACGCCTCGTCACAGCCTGAGAGATAACTACACCTAAAGGCAGAAAGATGAAAGCTATCTGCCCCAGAGCAGATCCCCAAAGAAAATAGGAAGCCCCCAAACATGTAATGGCGGTTAGACAAGAAGAAGCATGGACACAGACAGAAAATAGAATGAGCAAACGCTGGGGCCCAATCTGTCTAGACAGAAAAGTACAGGAAAAGATACACACTGCAATAAAAAAAAAAACCCTAAAAATACCAACTCTTCTGATTGCAAAAACACCTGAGATCACACGATCTCTACCACCTCAATCAGATCTCTGGTGTAACAAAACTAAGCCGCAGCCACTGAAAAAACAGGAAAAAGCAAATGAACAAATAACAGTGGCTTCAGAAAAACTGAGAGGAGCACAAGCCCCCGGAGGGGACCTGGCTGACCTCCACAGGAGTGCAGGGAACAATGCAAAAAGCAAGCACAAAAATAAAAGCAGAAAATATCTTATCTGAAAGCAGAAGATGCAGGCAAGACTCAGCAAACTTCCAAATGAACCAGGAACCACCGGTAGACCGATTGTTGCCTCTACCGATTCAATTCTAGCCCCACTTTCCATTTATCTGGAAAAGATTCTTACACCCCTGATCAAGGAAACAAGGTCTTTCCTCCTAGATACAGGACACTTCCTTAACATCATTAGACGATTAAGTACTGTACCTACAACAAGTTTATTGGTTACATTGGATGTGTGTAGCCTATACACGTCTATCACTCACGACAAGGGAATCAGGGCCACTAAACTACTGTTAGATAAATCTAACCTATCACCTAATTCCATCCGTTTCAGTCTAGATCTTCAATTGGTGCTACATGAGAATTTCTTTCTATTTGGAGATACCTTCTATGTACAGAAGCGGGGACCGCAATGGGATCAAACGTAGCACCGGCTTATGCTAACGCATATATGGATTGCTTTGAGTCTGAACATGTGTACAATAATACACTTTTTTTACAACATGTGTCACTTTACCATCGATACATAGATGATATTTTTCTCATCTGGAATGGCTCGTCGGACACCCTACTATGTTTTTTTCACTATCTTAATTCAATCTGTACCGAACTACAATTCACTATCCACTATGATGACTCACGTATCCCATTTCTTGACACTGTGGTACTTAAAGACCAAGAAGGCAATTTGACAACTGATCTCTATACCAAACCCACAGACTGTAACAGTCTGCTGCACTACTCGAGCTGTCATCCAAAGTCCACAAAGAATAGTTTGCCTCGCTCTCAATTTAAACGAGTCACACGTATAGTGACTAATCCTACAACACGCGATACCAGACTTCAATCCATGGCAGATAAATTCAAGGAACGACACTATCCGGGTAAACTACTTGACAAAGAGATTACATTGGCAAAGGTCTCCTTCATCCCCTCCCCCTCCACGACAACCCCTTGATAGAATACCATTCGTACATACGCACCATCCTTTTATGCCCAGAATTTATGCTACAATTAAAAAACATTGGTCCCTCTTGTCCCAGTCATATCCTGAGATCACATTTTTTCAGAATCCAATTTTGATCAGTACCAGAAGACCTACTAATATTAAGGACAGACTAGTGAGGGCAGACATTGGTAGCTCCCACCCAATAGCAACACAGAAACTACTACATACCCAACGTAAGGGCACGTTTCCGTGCCTTGGTTGTGCGGCCTGTTCCAACGTCATTAAATCCGAGAGTGTGTCACATCCACGTACAGGTAAATCATACCCTATTAATGGCTACTTTACGTGCGACTCTAACTTCGTAATTTATGTCATCAAATGCCCCTGTGGTCTCCTCTATGTGGGGGAGACCACACAGCACATCAGGGATAGAATAGCCAGACACAAGTCCACTATACGCTGTGGAAAAACGTGGCTACCATTGCCGGATCATTTCGCCAAATTACACCATACGGTCGCACAACTTAAGTTTCAAGTTTTAGAGCACGTTCCACGCCCACGCAGGGGTGGGAACCATATCAAATTACTCAAACGCAGAGAGACCTTTTGGATTTATACCCTGGACACATTAGCACCAAGAGGTTTAAATCGCAAAATTGATTGGTCTGTTTGATCATATGTGGGTTATATATTACTTCATATTTTGACTAATAATGTCTCCTATTTTTCTCAGACTCGCTGACTCTAATCAACACTGGTGAGTGTATAGTTCTATCAATTTTTCAATACCATTCTCCCCATTATGTATATATTTCATTCCCTTTGTCATTAAGGGGTTTCCTACCATTTCATTATATTTCTCTCATATTTTATTTTTTATTATCTTTTATTTTTATTATTTATTTTTTATTTTTTATTTTTATTCTTTATTTTTTCATTTATTTTTCATATTTTATCTTTCCTTCCCCTCCACTAGTTCTTAATTTTGCTGTCCGTATCCTTCATTTTGTCCCCTCATTGTTCTTTTGCATAATCTGATTTCTTTGACAGTTCTGTTATACTTATCCTTCTTTCCTCGGTTTACATCCGTTCCCTTTTCTCTACACAACGCATGCGTAGTTCAGAGTACATGACTCACGGCTCTAGCGCTCGTTGCGCAGCTGCAGTGACATTTCTATTATCGGCTATGACACTTCCGGTCCGGATGACGTACATCCGGTCCGGCGTTACCTGCCGGCATTTATACCCGGCTCATTCACTCCTGCAGCACGCTGCAAACAAGCAAGACGCGGGAGCGTCGCTGCCACACAATCGTGCAAGGTAATTTCATTTTATGCAATACTTCACTTATATTTATGATGCCGGTAGTTTACTCCTCTTACCAGCATTTCAATATATACCATGCGGCTTTGTAATATCCTGCTCAGTGGTACCTGATTCACTTTCAAGTTAGCGCCCGATATATAGGGCTTTGTTTACACACTTTTAGTAGGCGGCTCATTATTTGAGATAATTCCTTGATCCCAGCTAGTCTGTTTTATCTTTTTCATTGATTTACTCCTAACAGATTCTACATTTATCCACTTGAAAGCTACTACTTTCCATATATTTACTAACAACCACCCAGGTATTTATTTTGATATGTGCAAACTGCATATCTTCCTACTCTTTTTACAATTGTACTATCTAATTTCTTATTTCCCACTCCTTCCATATTCCTATATTTCAGGCCATACTCTTGGGGAGTCATCCTCTCTAATTTTGGTTCTTGATTACTCTAATATAACAGGTATTTACCACCATACATCCCTCACCAGTGTTGACCCTTTACAGCGTTTTATCAAATCTAACAATATTTCCCACCAATTGTCCTCTTTTTGATAGAGATACTTATTAATTTCCAATAAATTCTTCTTCTGAAGCAATTTTCAGGTAAAATTATCCTCAATTGCTATCTATTCGTGATATTCTCTCTCTCATATCTTGGGTAAGTTCCTATCACCACGTTCTTCTTCACTGTTCCTACTTTCGCCATACGGTTGGTGCTTGTTTGTCTTCATGGTATAAGCATGTTTCTTAGCACATTTTGGTAATATTGTTTTATTATTTTAGGTTCTGGTATATTGTGTATGTTTATTTATTTATTTATTCATTTCAATTGTATTATTCATTTGTTGTTATTTTTCTCTTTTATATAGCGGCTTTTGAAAAAGACTCGGGAGAGTCGAAACGTTATGTTAATTTTGTCGCTTTGATTATTGTGATGTTAATTTTGTCATTGTGCTCCTCATTCTGTTTGGTTGTTTAATTAAACTTACTCTATTTTGCATGGAATTCCCGTTTGAGAGTGCAGTGCTATATACATTTCTAGATTGGGATTTATTCCATGACACTAGCACCTTGCCATTGTTATATTCGAGTGCACACCATTTAACCTCTTTTGAAACCAAGTTTATTTTTAATAAAAGAATAAAATTGGTCACCTACAGTAGTCACAGCGGTTTGTAGTACGATAGTTGTACTATCATAATGTAACAGAAAGGAAGCAAAAGTGTATAAATGACAATCAACTGCATTACAGAAAAATGTTTCAATTATGTGTGTTATGTGTCACAGAAATGTATCACAGAGCATATAATAATGTTTGGGTGGGAAATTTAACCCAGCAAAATTTTTAAACACTTTTTTGGAGAGTTATGTATCACAGAAATATACCACAGACCACAAAATACTATATTGCTGAAAAATTTAAGCTTTCAAAAAATGTTAACACTTTTTTTCAGTTTTATAGATCACAGAAATGTACCCCAGACTACGAAACAGAGTATGGGTGAGAAATGTAATCCAGAACATTTTTGAATGCTTTTTAGAGTGTTTGATATCACAGAAATGTACCCCAGACCGCAAAATAATGTCTGAGTGAGAAATGTAATACAGCCATTTTTTTAACTCTGTGTTTGTAGTGTTAGATATGACAGAAATGTACCCATGACCATGGAATAGTGTATGGGTGACAAATGTAATCCATAAAATTATTTTTTAATGCTTTTTTTTGTGTTAGAGGTCAGAGTAATGTACCCCACACCAAGGAATACTGTATGGCTGAGAAATTAAAACCTGAAAAATTTTTAATGCTTTCTTTCAGTTTTATAGATCACAGAATACTGTAAATCCCACACCACGGAATAGTGTATGGGTAAGAAATTTAAAACTGCCAAATTTTTTTATGGTTCTTTGAAGTGTTGTATGTCAAAATAATTTATCGGAGAACACAGAATAGTCTATGGGTAAGCTATTTAACCCAGGAAAATGTTTTCTAAATTTTTTTAAGTGTTAAATAATACAAAAAAGTAGCACTAAGCATTTATTACTAGATGGATCAAAAATTATTCAAGCCCCACCAAAAAAGGTGCAGTTATATATTTTGCAAGTGACTACACAGCCTAAAACCTAGTCTACAGACTGTATTCTTCCACTGTCCCTCCTCCTGCGAATCTCTCTCCCTACTAGTGTTGAGCGATACGATACTGCAAATATCGGGTATCGGCCGATATTAGCTGTATCGGGCTTTCGATTCCGAGTACCGATATTTTCGTCATATCGGATACCGGAATCGGATTTGTCACTGTCACTGTGAGTGTCCGTCGGTCGGGTCTGTCAGGAGTCAGCGGCACTTACCTGGCAGAAGATCTCCGGCGGTCACGTCCTGGACTGCTTGATGGCCGCCATTATCTTCTCCCTGGCGGTCACATGCAGTTTTTCGCGATAACTGCAGTGACTGCAGGGTAATCCCGGCCGTAAACCAGTCCGATGACGTCACCGCCGGGGAAGCAGGTAATCAGCTGTGCTGCACCGGGATGACAGGCTCTGCCTGTCATTCTGATGTAGCAGAGCTGGATCGTCGTGGGACACTCGTTACTATGGACTGCGTCGGACAGGTGGTATACTGCTGTTTTTTTTTTTTCATTTTTTTACAGAAGATCGATGGCGTCGCAGGATGAGACTGTAATAAAAGTAATGAAAACTGTGTTGTGTTTTTTATTAAATTAAAAATTTTTTTATGAACATTCACCCGTCCGGGTACATCAACAATTTAACTATTTACATACAGGGACCCTGTCCGGGTTATTTATAATTCTTTGGCAGGGGTGTTCCAGGTACCACCTGGTACTCTTCTGATGCTTGCCAAACATCCGAGACACCAAGGACCACCAGGACCTGATGACGTCATGTGGCCTGTACAGTCAAGTCGTGACCCGCTATCTGTGTCTGTGTGGCCACCTCTTTCATCTCCCTCCGGGTCTGGAGCCCTATGTCCCGGACTGAACGAACCCCAGGGGGCCTAACAGGCGCCGGGTACGGGCCAGCTATCATTATCATGTCCATAGCTGGGGCTGCTGAGGAGACCACTGAGGGAGGCTGGGGAGATTTACGGCGTGGGGTGGGCACTTGTGCAGAGGCCTGGATGTGGGAGGCTGAAGGCTCCGAGGGTCTCACAGGTTCCTGACACTCTGGGGAGTAGGGGTCGCACCTGGTAACATTTAGGGCGTACCATCCATTGTAACCCCAGTGTCGGGTGTAAGTCACCAAGTCTCCTGGCAACAGGTCCCTCCCCGGGTGTCCTTCTGGAGGTGAGCCTCCACATCCCGCCGGGTCACAAACACTTCTAAATAAAGTCCAGGCTCCTGGATGAAGCCCCAACCACCTTTTAATTTAAAGTTCCGTACTGCACCCTTACGCCGCGGCTCCCACAGGGTTCCTTTATCTTTTCTCATCCGGTCCTTATCTGCCCGGTCCTTCTCCAGGTTACGTTGCCGAAGCTTTTGGGATTCTCGCTGCTCCCTTTGTCGCTCTGCTTCCCGCTCCCGACGTCTCCACTCTTCCTCCTGACGCCGGTTGTAATTCTCCTCCACCAGCATCTCCATGTCTCCACCATCAAACTGCAGCTTACGATGTCCGGTTTGCGGCAGCTCTCCTGGCGCCCGACAGTCCTGGCGGCGCTCACCTGCGGAGGAAGCAGCCGGCTCTGGAACAGATGACAGTCGGGGCTCCGGTACAGACAGGTAGACCTCTGGTGCCTGCGCGGCCTCCTCCATGAGGACGGGTGTCGCTTCTTCTGTCTCAGCAATGGGGGCAGACAGCGGGATCTGGGGTGCTGCCGGTGCAGCGTTTTTTGCAGGAACGGGTGCCTCCACTGCGACAACGTCAACCGGATCACATTGCAATGGCTGGGATGCCCGCACTGACTCCTCTACTAGAACGGGTGCCTCACCTTCCGGTACAGACACTTCAGGTAAGAGGGATTGGCGCCGCTCCAAGTTTAGTTTTAGGGCACGCCAGCTGGCTTCCATCCTGGCGACCTCCTCCCGGTGCCGGGCCAGGCCTCTTAGGGTATCCTCCGCTTCTTGCAGCGTAGGAGGGTTTCCAGGCCGGGTGCCCAACGGTGGTTCCGTGGCGATCGGGTCGCTTCCGTGGGGGGAGAGCTCTGACTGCTCCATCCCTTCACACTTCTGCTCGTGTCCATTAGCCATCTCTGCCAAGTCACATGTGTCATTAGCATCTGGAGAGGGCCCCTCTTTTGTAGGGAGGCGGGACCTTCGTGTTAGTTTCCACACACTGAGGAGGATGAGGAGGCGGAACTGAAGAGCTGTGGGGCACGATCTTACATTGCAGTAACATTTAGAGTGGTCGGCCATCGTTTTCGCACCACTGAGTGAGTGTACACCCACGAAGAGCACGCCCTTCTTCTTCACCAGTGCCTCGTCGTGACGCAGATATGGCGGAAAAATGGCAAATACATTCTCTGATGATTTTAGCAATTCTCAAGCACAAAACCAGTTCAATTCAGGCACACAGGACTCGCTTATAGCGAGCTACAGAATCCTGTTCGTGACGCCCAAGTTGAGTCGCACAGAGCCAGAGGTTTTGGGGGTACTCGGCACCGAGCCCGTCGACTTCTATGGGGTATGTCACGGCTTTACCCGGCAATTGAATCAGAGTCTATTTTACTATGTAGAAGTGTATAAACTATAAATATATGTATATATATATGTCACAATGACATGTATATATATATATATAATATATATATGTATTCTATGTGTGTATATTTTGTGTTTACAACGAAAGAAAGGGTTTTTTTTGTTGCGATATTTTGTTCCCATAGACTTACATGGGACTTCCGGTATCGGAATCGGATATCGACGATATTTAGTGATATCAGCGATACCATTCCGATCCTATATTTTTAGATATCGAGCAGTATCGCTCAACACTACTCCCTACACTAAATACAGAATATATGTGATATAAAACGCAAAGCAAATGAATAGCCCTTATATGAACTGTTAGTATGATAGTTCAGTTTAAGCACCAGTATCAACACAGGACTGTGATTCGTTATCCGCTATATTGTGCGCACACAGGCCTAGACAAGCATGTTCTGCCTTCAATACAAAGTGTCACTGTGCTGTGCAGTGGCATCAGTGTGCCGAAGTTGGCAGTGCCCGTTCTTTTGTAGACCCTGATGATGTCACACGGCCAGCCAATCACAGTAATGCCACAACCAAGATGGCTATGGCATTACACTGACGTACAGGCAATCACCCGCATGCTAATTGGCTGTGTAATAAGCGCCAAACATCTGGGGCGGGGATTAGAGTTTTACATCGAGCACCACCCAATGCTCGCCGAGTAACGAGTATATCTGAGCACCCAAACACTAGAGTATGTTTGCTCATTCCTAGTCATAATCCCTTTATTTAAAAAAACATTCCTTGACCAGGACTGCACTGCTAACTACAGACCTGTCTATAATCGTTTCTTCATTTTTAAACTCATTGAGAGCTTGATGCACTGTAGTTTAATTTGTTAATCTTCTATCTATCAGATCAATCTCTTCTTGACCCTTTACAATTCGGTTTCCACTCTTTACGCTTTACAGAAACTGTCCCCACTGTAGTCTCTGACGATCTACTAACAGCAAAATCTGTTGTCCATTACTCCATGCTTTATTCTCCTGATTCTCTCGGCTTCATTTGACACTGTAACTGTAGATCACCAGGTCCTCCTTGCTATGCTGTGCTCTTTTGGTCTCAAGGACACTATTCTCTCTTGGTTCTCCTCCTACCTCTCTGACCACTCCTTCACTATATCTTTAGCTGGCTTTTATTCTTCTAATATTCACCTTATTATTGGGGGTTCCTCAAGGCTCAGCCCTAAGCCCCCTTCTCTATACAATAGGAGCATTGAACAAAATATCAGAATATTTGGTTTCCAGTATCATCTCTATGCTGATGACACTTAAATATACACCTTTTTTCATATTACCCCCACATTAATACAAATTACTAGATATTGTGTGTCTACTGTGTCTGACATCATGTCCCCATTCTATCTGAAACATAATTTGTCCAAAACTGAAATTCTTACTTTTCCTCCATCTAGCAACAGACTTAAACCCGTTATTGCAATTGCCTTAGGTGGATCAACCATAACCCTCAAGCAGCATGCTAGCTGTCTTAGTGTTGTATTTGACAAAGAACTTTCCTTTATTCCCTTTATCCAATAACTCACCAGTATATATTACAGTGCATTTAAAACAATCTCCAGAATCCAACATTTTCTCACCTCTGAAATAGCAAAAACACTTACTGTTGCTCTTATTCATTCTCATCTGGACTACTGCAACTTTCTACTGCTCAATCTCCCTGTAAACAAGCTTTCTCCTCTTCAGTCCTTCCAGAATTTGGCAGCCCACAGAACATTCAGGATTTGAAGAGTGCTTGTGTGGAAAAATTGGCTAATATCACATCTCAGCAATGCATGCGGCTAGTTACTCCATACAAGAGTGAATCTCTCATCACCAACAAAGGCTTTTGTATGAAGTATTAATCGCATTTTAGTAAACGTGTTCAACATTTTTTCCCTGTGTCATTTCTCATTATTCCACATAACTTAATTTTTGAACATCTATGGTTTGATTTTTTTGCCTTTGCAGATTGGATGGGTTCTTACTAGTGTTGAGCATTCCGATACCGCAAGTATCGGGTATCGGCCGATATTCGCTGTATCGGAATTCCGATACTTAGTTCCGATATTTTTCCTATATCGTATACCGGAATCGGAAGTTCCCATAATTCTTTGAGAGGCACTGTGATTTTAGTCAGCCAATGAGGAATCCTACGAAGTGTGGGCACATCCTGTAATGCTGCGGTCATCTTAACTAATGGCATGGCTGTGATTGGCTGCTGAAATGATGTCAGAATGCACTATAAAAGGCGCTGCCTCCATTTTAGCGTCACTGTGCTGTGAACTCAGTTAGGGACAGAACGCTGCTCTGCTGACTCTGAGGGACAGTTAGAGATTGCGATTTTGTGTACTGTGCTTTAGGCAGGCTAGTTTACCAACCGCTGTGTAAAGCTTCCTTTTGCCTTGCAGTGTTGTTTTAACAGCTCTGTGCAAGGTGTGTGTGTGAGAGTGCAGGTGACGCTGCAGTTTGCTCTGCATCCACCGCTGTTTGTAGGCATCTGCACGTGTCACTCACTGACTCTTTTTTTTATTTTATTTTGTGGAATTGTGCAGCTCCATTCAATTGAAATTAACAGTGATCTATTAGTGTGACGCGCTTCCATCCGTATACAATACATTGGTTGCAAACACTATAGAAGTACAGAAAGGAGCCTTTCACAGCTAGTGAACAGTTGTGTGCAGTGTTCACTGTAGTCTGTGAGGTTTTCATTTTTGAGTGCAGATCACGCTCCAGTTAGTTCTTCAACCACTGCTGGTTGTAGTCTGCTGAGCGTGTGTCACTGCCTCATCCTTGACATTTTTCTCTAATTGGTGCTGCTCCATTCTATTTTAAAAAAATCTAATCTATTAGTGTGACGCGCTTCCATCCGTATACAATACATTGGTTGCAAACACTATAGAAGTACACAAAGGGGCCTTTTACAGCTAGTGAACAGTTGTCTGCAGTGTTCACTGTAGTCTGTGAGCTTTTCATTTTTGAGTGCAGATTACGCTCCAGTTAGTTCTTCAACCACTGCTGGTTGTAGTCTGCTGAGCGTGTGTCACTGCCTCATCCTTGACATTTTTCTCTAATTGGTGCTGCTCCACTCTATTTTAAAAAAATCTAATCTATTAGTGTGACGCGCTTCCATCCGTATACAATACATTGGTTGCAAACACTATAGAAGTACACAAAGGGGCCTTTCACAGCTACTGAACAGTTGTCTGCAGTGTTCACTGTAGTCTGTGAGCTTTTCATTTTTTGAGTGCAGATTACCCTCCAGTTAGTTCTTCAACCACTGCTGGTGTAGTCTGCTGAGCGTGTGTCACTGCCTCATCCTTCACATTTTTCTCTAATTGGTGCTGCTCCATTCTATTTTAAAAAAATCTAATCTATTAGTGTGACGCGCTTCCATCCGTATACAATACATTGGTTGCAAACACTATAGAAGTACACAAAGGGGCCTTTCACAGCTAGTGAACAGTTGTCTGCAGTGTTCACTGCAGTCTCTGAGGAATAACCACACTTAGGCCTTATAACTTTTCTGACTTTCTTTATCAATCTACCAAGATGAAGAAGGCAGGGAGTAAGGCACGTGGTCGTGGCCGTGGAGTTTCAGCAGGGAGAGGACGTGGGGATTCTGTTGCTGCTGAACCACCCAGTGACACAGCATCCACCAGTTTTCCCCGTGAGCGTTCCTTTATGCGCACTTTTGTAGGAGCTCGGAGTACCCCCCTGCTGCGGGAAGAACAAATTGAAGCCGTTGTTGGTTGGATGGCAGCCAATGCATCGACTTCAATTGCTTCCACCTCCTCTCAGGACCACAGCACTGTTGAACAACCATCTGTCTCTTCACCACCTGCCAAATTGCCCAGGCAGTCAGAGAGCTCTGTAAAGGAGCCAGCTGAGTCTCTGCTTCTGTTCTCAGAATCTGTTGGCTTGCAAACAGGGCCCAGCCAAGCAGCATTCTGGAATGTGAAGAAGAGGGAGTATGCAGTGATGCGCAACAGCTGTGTCTCTCTGAATCTGAAGAGGCGGGTGAGCCAGTGCCGATGGTCAGCACACCACAGAACGCATCTGATGATGATGAGACTCAGGTGCCAGTTTCTGTTGAGCATGGTGCTGGCCAGACCACCCAACAGCAGCAGGTGTTGGAAGAGGATAGTGGTGATGATGAGGTCCAAGACCCAACATGGCGTGAGGAACAGGAATGTGGTGGGAGCAGCTCTGAGGAAGAGATTGCCCCAACGGTCCAAACAGTAGGGAGAGGCAGGCTGCAGACTCGGTTGCCTGTAGCCTCCAGTTTGGCACCCGTTCGTAGCAGTTCTCTTACAACAGCCAAAACGGGCGCTCCCAGGACTTGCACTGCGTGGTCCTTTTTTGACACACTTGCAGATGATATTTGCTATGTCAAATGCAAGCTGTGTAATCAAAAAGTAAAAAGAGGTAAAAGTGTCAGTAACCTTAATACCACAAATATGTGGAA
Source organism: Oophaga sylvatica (assembly GCA_033576555.1). NCBI lineage: Eukaryota > Metazoa > Chordata > Amphibia > Anura > Dendrobatidae > Oophaga > Oophaga sylvatica. Next base: position 20,506 of record JARQOD010000193.1, on the reverse strand, counting down.
ACATGTGCGGACAAAGCACGTGGTTGAGTTACAAAGACACACTGGAGATGTAGGCCAACCTACAGCAGCACCTACATCTTCAGCTCGTGTTGGAGCCTCTTCCTCCAGCTCACACACAGCTGGTTCGGCTTCCTCACAGGATCGCCATGGAAGAACCTCTGTCACTGTTGTCCAGAGACCCAGTGTTATTCCACCCACAGCTGCAAGTTCCCTGTCATCCTCACACTCCCAGGCCACAAAACAGCCATCGGTAGCACAGGCATGGGATAAAAGACGGTCATACTCGGCAAACCATCCACGAGCACAGGCTCTGAATGCTGGCATTGCAAAACTCCTGTCCCTTGAAATGCTGTCATTCAGGCTGGTGGAGACTGACAGTTTCCGTAACTTAATGGCATTGGCAGTCCCACAATACAATGTGCCCAGCCGATTTTATTTCAGCAGGCAAGCCGTCCCTGGTCTGCAAAAGCATGTTGAGGGAAAAATTAAACATGCGCTACTAAACGCCGTCAGTAGCAAGGTCCACCTGACCACCGATGCGTGGACCAGTACCCATGGCCAGGGACGATACCTTTCCCTCACTGCCCATTGGGTCAATGTTGTGGAGCCGGGTACAGATCTTGCGAGTGGCGCTGTACGTGTTCTGCTAACTCCAAGGATTGCAGGAATCCAGTCTGTCCACATTGACTCCTCCTCCTACTCCAGTTCCTCAGAATCATCGCTGCAGGAGCCGTCACGGTCTACCTCCACATGGACCAGTGAACGCTTACCTGTTGCGACCGATATGAGCACAGCCGTGGCCAAACGTCAACAGGCCGTCCTGAAATTAATTTCCATGGGGAATCGAAGCCACACAGCGCAGGAGCTCTGGAATGCCATCAAGCAGGAGAGCGACGTGTGGTTTTTGCCAGCGAATCTCCAGCCAGGCTTGGTAGTGTGTGACAATGGCCGAAATCTGGTGGCAGCTCTGGCCTTGGCAACCTCACTCACATACCATGTCTGGCACATGTGCTCAACTTGGTCGTGCAGAGTTTTTTGAGGGACTATCCGGATCTTGATGCACTGCTGCAGAAGGTCCGCCTAGAGTGCGCTCACTTGCGACGTTCCAGCATGGCCAGATATCGCATTGCAGCTCTGCAATGCAGATTTCGCCTTCCTGAACATCGAATCATATGTGACGTACCCACCAGGTGGAATTCCACGTTACATATGTTGGAGCGGTTGTGTGAGCAGCAGCCAGCAGTAATGGAGTATCAGCTGCATCAGGCGCAATCAACTCGCAATTTGCGCAGTTCACACTTCACCACTACTGAGTGGGCCTCTATGAAGGACATCTGCCACGTTTTGCGTGCGTTTGATGAGTCAACGCGGATGGCGAGTGCAGATGATGCACTAGTCAGCCTGACTGTCCCCCTTATCTGCCTGCTTCAAAAAACACTGCAAGCACTAAGGGATGAGGTTTTGGAAGAGGTGGAGGATGAGGAGTCACAAATTCCATCACCTTCTGGACAGTCAGCGCAACGTGGTTCCTCACAAAGGGCTGGGCAGGGCTCACTTTGTGAGGAGGATGAGGAGGAGTCAATGGAGGAGGAAGACATCGCTCCAGAGGGAGGTACACAACGCTCTAGTCAGTATGTAGAGCGAGGGTGGGGTGATGCAGAGCAGGCAGAGATGACGCCTCTTGCAGGGGACAGCGTTTCTTGGCCAGTTGGGAGTCTGCAGCACATGGTTGATTTCATGCTGCAGTGCCTGAGAAACGACCGCCGCATCGCCCACATTCTCACCACGTCTGATTATTGGGTGTACACCCTCCTAGACCCTCGCTACCGGGACAACTTACAAAGCCTCATCACACCGTTGAACCGGGAGCGTAAAATGCGGGAGTACCAAGACACACTGGTGCAATCCATAATGTTCTCCATTCCAGCCGAGAGCACTGCTGCTGCTACTGCTTTACAAAGCAGCTCTGTGCGTCGAGGCAGTGGAGACAGCTCTGCAACAAGAGGGAGCACAAGCAGCGCCTCTGCACAGGGCAAGACCAGTATGTTCCAAATGTGGCGAAGTTTTGTGGCAGCTAGTGTTGAGCGATACTGCTCGATATCTAAAAATATCGGATCGGAATGGTATCGCCGATATCACTAAAATATCGGCGATACCCGATACCGATACCGGAAGTCCCATGTAAGTCTATGGGAACCAAATATCGACATTAAAAAAAACCCATTCTTGCCTTGTTGGTTAATTGTACATGAAGGAAAACAACAAAGAGTAATGTAGAATGTATTGGGGGAGGTTGAGGAGACAATAAAGGCATACATGTTTAACCCAATGCATTGGAATAGCATTAATATATTTTTTTTTGGAAATACGTTTGGATTGACGAACAAATTGACAATGTTGTTAACCTTTTTTCTATTTTGGCAAATATGTATGTTTCACAACTTCCATGCTCTTCACCTTTTTAACTTTTGCCAGTGCCACACTTTCTCCTTCATAATCTTCAGCAGCATCATCTTTCTCATCAAATTATTCTTCATCTTCACCTTCTTAATCTTCTTCTTAAACTTCTTGCTATTCATGTTTTTGTTTACATTACTCATATTGTTATTATTAAACTATTAATCTTCTTCATATTCAAATTCTTAATCTTCTTCCTCTTCATCTTCTTCATCATATTCTTATTTGTGACAGAGATTCCTGTATAATCTGTAAAAGTATGAATTTTTCATTCTTCCGTTCTTGCTGTCACAAAAGATTTAAATTACAACAGTATTTGTCCGTGTTCAGTTTAGCCTGCAGCAGCAGGCATTTTCCAGGGGCACCACGAGGAGGAACGGACTCACCCCCATACACTGCTTAGTCTTCTTCTGCTTAGAATTTAGAGCATATATTTTGCTCTTCATTTTGGTCTTATACTTCATGTTCTTCTGCTTTTTGATCTTCTGCTTATTGTTCTTCTGTCTGTTGTTCTGTATCTTGTAGTTTGTCTTAACCTTCTTTGTCCTGTTGGTGATCTTCTTCAGGGTAATCTTTTATTTTTTCTTTGTGATGGTGTTCAGGCTGGTTGGCTTCATGCTCGTCGTCCTTGTTGTCGTCATCTTCTTCTGGGTGGTCTTTAAGGTCGTCTAATTTCAGAGAACCAGCTGACGTTACTGGAACCCGGATGGGTATCAGATGGAACAAGAGACAATGGAAGTAACGAGGACCAGCTGACTGTGCTGGAACCCGGAGGGGCAGCAGAAGGAAAAGAGGCAATGTCACAACCGAGTACCAGCTGACGTTACTGTGACACGGTTACTAAGCAGGAGGTACCTGTGCTCCAAAGCACTACCAAGGACCAGCAGACGTTGCTGGAACTCGTATACGGAGATGGAGGCACCTAGGCCAAAGGCACTGGGGAGAACCAGTTGACGGTACTGGACCCCGGACGGGTAGCAGAAGGAAAAGAGGCAATGTCACAACCGAGTACCAGCTGACGTTACTGTGACACGGTTACTAAGCAGGAGGTACCTGTGCTCCAAAGCACTACCAAGGACCAGCAGACGTTGCTGGAACTCATATACGGAGATGGAGACACCTAGGCCAAAGGCACTGGGGAGAACCAGTTGACGGTACTGGACCCCGGACGGGTAGCAGAACGCAACCATAAAAATGTAAGTTGACAGGACGCAAGCCGTCCGCAGTTACTGAATCACACAGTCCTACAGTGGGTGCTTGTCCTATTGTCACAATGGAAACAGCCTTTATTTACATATCCCACAGCACACATAGGAATCACCTAAACTGCAGGCACCATAGAGTCGGCTAACCCGAATGCAACACGACAGCACAACTTATTGGAGGATAATTGACGTTCACACTGCCAGGAAACAGCTGTCGTGCTGTAACCAGGCTGGCCAGGAGTCAGTACCCCTGCCAATTACTTACGAGCAACAAATGGCGGTGTTGTAGCCCAGGGAGTAGAGTTCAGGTGGTAGAAAGATGAACATAACAGGAGACATGGAAAACGTTGCCAAACAGTTATTTAATCTTAAAACGGACAGGCAAATTCAGGTGATATCCATGCCTTGTTCATTTTCAGAAAAGTAAGCCGGTCTACATTCTCTGAGGATAGTCGCATGCGACGGTCTGTTAGTACACCACCTGCAGCACTAAAGACGCGCTCAGATAATACACTGGCAGCAGGGCAAGCCAGCACCTCCAATGCATACTGGCTAAGCTCTGGCCATGTATCCAACTTAGAGACCCAAAATTTGAAAGGGGAAGAGGCATCTGGGAGTACACTTAGAGGGAAAGACAAGTAGTCTGTCACCATCTTACGGAAACGTTGCTTCCTGGTGACTGGAGCCGTCTCGGATGGTGTAGACCTTGCTGGCGCTGTCACAAAACTTCGCCACATTTGTAACATACAGCTCTTGCCCTGTGCAGAGGCGCTGCTTGTGCTACCTCTTGTTGTAGAGGTGTCTACACTGCCTCGACGCACAGAGCTGCTTTGTAAAGCAGTAGCAGCAGCATCTCTCTCGGCTGGAATGTACAACAGTATGGATTGCACCAGTGTGTCTTGGTACTCCCGCATTTTACGGTCCCGGTTCCCCGGTGTGATGAGGGTTTGTAAGTTGTCCCGGTAGCGAGGGTCTAGGAGGGTGTACACCCAATAATCTGACGTGGTGAGAATGTGGGCGATGCGGCGGTCGTTTCTCAGGCACTGAAGCATGAAATCAACCATGTGCTGCAGACTCCCAACTGGCCAACAAAAGCTGTCCTGTGGAAGAGGCGTCATCTCTGCCTCCTCTGCATCACCCCACCCTCGCTCTACATACTGACTAGAGCGTTGTGTACCTCCCTCTGTAGGGATTTCTTCCTCCTCCATTGACTCCTCCTCCTCCTCACAAAGTGAGCCCTGCCCAGCCCTTTGTGAGGAACCACGTTGCACTGACTGTCCTGAAGGTAATAGAATTTGTGACTCCTCATCCTCCACCTCTTCCAAAACCTCTTCCTTTAGTGCTTTCAGTGATTTCTGAAGCAGGCAGATAAGGGGGACAGTCATGCTGACTAGTGCATCATCTGCATCGCTCGCGTTGAGACATCAAACGCACGCAAAACGTCGCAGATGTCCTTCATAGGGGCCCACTCAGTAGTGGTGAAGTGTGGACGGCGCAAAGAGCGACTTGATTGCGCCTGATGCAGCTGATACTCCATTACTGCTGTCTGCTGCTCACACAACCGCTCCAACATATGTAACGTGGAATTCCACCTGGTGGGTACGTCACATATGATGCGATGTTCAGGAAGGCAAAATCGGCGTTGCAGAGCAGCAATGCGCGATCTGGCTATGCTGGAACGTCGCAAGTGAGCGCACTCTAGGCGGACCTTCTGCAGCAGTCCAGCAAGATCCGGATAGTCCCTCAAAAAACTCTGCACGACCAAGTTGAGCACATGTGCCAGACATGGTATGTGAGTAAGGTAGCCAAGGCCCAGAGCTGCCACCAGATTTCGGCCATTGTCACACACTACCAAGCCTGGCTGGAGATTCGCAGGCAAAAACCACACGTCGCTCTCCTGCTTGATGGCATTCCATACCTCCTGCGCTGTGTGGCTTAGATTCCCATTGAAATCATTTTCAGGACGGCCTGTTGACGTTTGGCCACTGCTGTGCTCATATCGGTCGCAACAGGTAAGCGTTCACGGGACCATGTGGAGGTATACCGTGACGGCTCGTGCAGCGATGATTCTGAGGAACTGGAGTAGGAGGAGGAATCAATGTGTACAGACTGGATTCCTGCAATCCTTGCAGTTGGCAGAACACGTACAGCGCCACTCGCAAGATCTGTACCCGGCTCCACAACATTGACCCAATGGGCAGTGAGGGAAAGTATCGTCCCTGGCCATGGGTACTGGTCCACACATCGGTGGTCAGGTGGACCCTGCTACTGACGGCGTTTAGTAGCGCATGTTTAATGTTTCCCTCGACATGTTTTTGCAGAGCAGGGACGGCTTGCCTGCTGAAATAAAATCGGCTTGGCACATTATACTGTGGGACTGCCAATGCCATTAAGTTCCTGAAACTGTCAGTCTCCACTAGCCTGAATGACAGCATTTCAAGGGACAGGAGTTTTGCAATGCCAGCATTCAGAGCCTGTGCTCGTGGATGGTTTGCCGAGTATGGCCGTCTTTTATCCCATGCCTGTGGTACCGATGGCTGTTTTGTGGCCTGGGAGTGTGACGATGACTGTGAACTTGCTGCTGTGGGTGGAATAACAGTTTGTCTATGGACAACAGTGACCGAGGTTCTTCCATGGAGATCCTGTGAGGAAGCCGAACCAGGTGTGTGTGAGCTGGAGGTAGAGGCTCAACACGACCTGAAGATGTAGGTGCTGCTGTAGGTTGGCCTACATCTCCAGTGTGTCTTTGTAACTCAGCTACGTGCTTTGTCCGTACATGTTTCCACATATTTGTGGTATTCAGGTTACTGATATTTTTACCTCTTTTAACTTTTTGCTTACACAGCTTGCATTTAACATAGCAAATATCATCTACAAGTCTGTCAAAAAAGGACCACGCAGTGCAAGTCATGGGAGCGCCAATTTTGACATTTCTAAGAGAACTGCTCCCAACAGGTGCCAAACTGGAGGCTACAGGCAAGCGAGTCTGCAGCCTACCTCTCCCTCCTCTTTGTACCGTTGGGCCAATCTCTTCCTCAGAGCTGCTCCCACCACCTTCCTGCTGCTCACGCCATGTTGGGTCTCGGACTTCATCATCTCCACTACCCTCTTCCAACACCTGCTGCTGTTGGATGGTCTGGGCAGCACCATGCTCCACAAAACCTGGCAACTGAGTCTCATCATCATCATGAGATGCGTTCTGCGGTGTGCTGTCCATCGGCACTGGCTCACCCGCCTCTTCAGATTGAGAGAGACACAGCTGTTGCGCATCACTGCATACTCCCTCTTCTTCAAATTGCAGAATGCTGCTTGCCTGTGCCCATGTTTGCGAGCCAACAGATTCTGAGAACAGAAGCAGAGACTCAGCTGGCTCCTGTACAGAACTCTCTGACTGCCTGGGCAATTTGACAGGCGGTGAACAGACAGATGGTTGCTCAACAGTGTTGTGTTCCTGAGAGGAGGTGGAAGGAATTGAAGTCGATGCATTGGCTGCCATCCAACCAACAACGGCTTCAATTTGTTCTTCCCGCAGCAGGGGGGCACGCCGAGCTCCTACCAAAGTGCGCATAAAGGAACGCTCATGGGTAAAACTGGTGGATGCTGTGTCACTGAGGGCGGCAGCAGCCACAGAATCCCCACGTCCTCTCCCTGCTGAAACTCCACGGCCACGACCACGTGCCTTACTCCCTGCCTTCTTCATCTTGGTAGATTGATAAAGAAAGTCAGAAAAGTTATAAGGCCTAAGTGTGGTTATTACGCAGAGACTGAAGTGAACACTGAAACACAACTGTTCACAATCTGTGAAAGGCTACTCCTTTGTCTACTTCTATAGTGTTTGCAGCCAATGTATTGGATACGGATGGAAGCGCGTCACACTAATAGATTATATTTATTTTAAATGGAATGGAGCAGAACCAATTGGAGAGAAATGAAAAGGATGAGGCACTGAGACAGGCTCAGCAGAGTACAAGCAGCAGTGCTTGAACAAGTAACTGGAGCGTGATGTGCACTCAAAAAATAAAAAACACAGACTGAAGTGAATACTGAAACACAACTGTTCACAATCTGTGAAAGGCTACTCCTTTGTCTACTTCTATAGTGTTTGCAACCAATGTATTGGATACGGATGGAAGCGCGTCACACTAATAGATTATATTTATTTTAAATGGAATGGAGCAGAACCAATTGGAGAGAAATGAAAAGGATGAGGCACTGAGACACGCTCAGCAGAGTACAAGCAGCAGTGCTTGAACAAGTAACTGGAGCGTGATGTGCACTCAAAAAATAAAAAACACAGACTGAAGTGAACACTGAAACACAACTGTTCACAATCTGTGAAAGGCTACTCCTTTGTCTACTTCTATAGTGTTTGCAACCAATGTATTGGATACGGATGGAAGCGCGTCACACTAATAGATTATATCTATTTTAAATGGAATGGAGCAGAACCAATTGGAGAGAAATGAAAAGGATGAGGCATTGAGACACGCTCAGCAGAGTACAAGCAGCAGTGCTTGAACAAGTAACTGGAGCGTGATGTGCACTCAAAAAATAAAAAACACAGACTGAAGTGAAAACTGAAACACAACTGTTCACATTCTGTGAAAGGCTACTCCTTTGTCTACTTCTATAGTGTTTGCAACCAATGTATTGGATACGGATGGAAGCGCGTCACACTAATAGATTATATTTATTTTAAATGGAATGGAGCAGAACCAATTGGAGAGAAATGAAAAGGATGAGGCATTGAGACACGCTCAGCAGAGTACAAGCAGCAGTGCTTGAACAAGTAACTGGAGCGTGATGTGCACTCAAAAAATAAAAAACACAGACTGAAGTGAACACTGAAACACAACTGTTCACAGTCTGTGAAAGGCTACTCCTTTGTCTACTTCTATAGTGTTTGCAACCAATGTATTGGATACGGATGGAAGCTCGTCACACTAAAATTTAAATTGCATGGAGCAGCAAGAATTACACTGAAGAAAAAAAAAAGAGTCTGTGAGTGACCATTCACGTGCAGATGCCTACAGACAGCGTTGCATGCAGAGCAAACTGCAGCGTCACCTGCACTCACACACACCTTGCAGAGCTGTTAAAACAACACTGCAGGCAAAAGGAAGCTTTACACAGCGGTTGGTGCTAGCCTGCCTAAAGCACACTACACTAAATCGCAATCTCTAACTGTCCCTCAGAGTCAGCACAGCAGCGTTCTGTCCCTAACTGAATTCACAGCACAGTGACGCTAAAATGGCGGCGGCGCCTTTTATAGTGCATTCTGACATCATTTCAGCATCCAATCACAGCCATGCCATTAGTTAACATGACCGCAGCAGTACAGGATGTGCCCACACTTCTTAGGATTCCTCATTGGCTGACTAAAATCACATTGCCTCTCAAAGAATTATGGGAACTTCCGATTCCGGTATACGATATATGGAAAATATCGGAACAAAGTATCGAAAGGCCGATACAGCTAATATCGGCCGATACCCGATACTTGCGGTATCGTATCGCTCAACACTAGTGGCAGCGCCACAAATGTCTACACCATCCGAGACGGCTCCAGACAGCAGGAGGCAAGGTTTCCGTAAGATGGTGACAGACTACATGTCTTTCGCTCTCAGTGTACTCCCAGATGGCTCTTCCCCATTCAAGTTTTGGGTCTCTAAGCTGGATACATGGCCAGAGCTTAGCCAGTATGCATTGGAGGTGCTGACTTGCCCTGCTGCCAGTGTATTATCGGAGCGCGTCTTTAGTGCTGCAGGTGGTGTACTAACAGACCGTCGCATGCGACTATCCTCCGATAATGTAGACCGGCTTACTTTTCTGAAAATTAACAAGGCATGGATCTCGCCTGAATTTGTCTGTCCGGTTTCAGATTAAATAACTGGTTCGCAACGTTATCCATGTCTCCTGTTATGTTCATCTTTCTACCACCTGAACTCTACTCCCTGGGCTACAACACTGCCAGTTGCTGCTCAGAAGTGTCGTGTCCACAGACCAATACACAAGCTATAGTGTTAGTGGGGTTCAGTAACGCCAGCTGTTCCCCTGCTGTGTGTCCGGCAAGAAGTCTCCTGTTCCCTACACATGCACAGAAAAACCCATGTCGAACATGCTCCAAATAGGGAAGAGCCGTCACCCTGATTGTTATGCTTAAAACAGGAAATTGTGAAGTTTTCCAGGCCTAGAATGATAATTTTTTATAACAAATATGGACAAATAATAATTTGTCATCACAGCGCATATCTGCACATGTCTATTAGAAATGGTAACAAAAACGAAAACATAGTGTTCACTTTTTGAAATTAATGCATAAACGTACATTTCATACTTATCAATTAATGCTTTTTAAGGAACTTTATCTGTACCTGTAAGATAATGCAGTCAATGGATGTACGAATCATAAACATCCTCATCATCATCATCACGAGTTATATTTATGACAGACATTATAAAATACACATACTGATGCCAACTGTAACTTCACACACCATATATGAAATGGCCAGCATCTAAACCTGGTAATAATGTGCAATAATAAATTATTACATCTAGAAAGTGCATCATGCATACTGACAATAGGTAGTTATACCTGCAAGTGCTGTTGAAACAACCACAACAGATATAAATTAATAATGGTATATAGGTATCACAGTGCATAGTTACTCATGGACAATGTCGATGTAATACTGTTCCTCAGTAAAGTCAGCGTCAACCATTATGCTTGTTAGTCTTGTAGATTGTTAAAGAGGGAACGTGCTTTTTTTGTTGGTCATAGGTGGAGTATTAGACAGTAAATGATTACTGCTGTCGTATTTTTGGCGTCCCTAGGGCAGAATAACGCTGCGTAAGGTCACATTTTATAGAGAGTCATCTAATAGACACACGCTACCCTACCCTACGCGTGACAGTAGGAAGGTAGTGTTGACGGATAAAGCCTTGCGCAACCAGACATGCTTTTACCCTCTTCAACACTGTACAAGCAAAAAATGCATGATTGCAGCCGCAGACTTTATTGACGTACAGTATAACATCGCCATTACCCATCAGAGGCTGTCCACTGTCTGATACAGACATAGAATATACCTTTGCTATCCGTAGCCTTTGTTTCACCTACACTTGCAGGCACACACTTAAATTGTGACAATGCATAATGTTTTTTTAAATGGTTATTTTTTATCGTACATTATTGCGTCATCACATTGATGAGTCCATGCTGGACATGTCATACATGCTGTACAAAGTAACGATTTTATTAACTTAAATAATTGAAATGTCTGTGACTGTCACATATAAATTGCAATGATGATGATGAGTGACTATTACAAAATCCATTGTCTTCACTATGTTATGGTTTAACATAGCGTTCCTTAAGCATTATTCATAAATACAAAAATGGACTTTTATTCTTAAATTTACAACACTATATTTTGTAAACTAATTTTTGGGTGGTGTGTTGTTCCATTTCTTGTTGCCATGTGCATATATGCGTTTATATTTGCAGGGTCTTTATTTTTATTCTTGAAATTAGGAAAGATGTGTATCTTCGTACCGTGTTAGCCAGTAGATAGAAAAATATTTAGACTTGAGAGTCCTCAGTGGTTGATACCTTTTAATGGATAACTGAAAAGATGGTAACAAATTGCAAGCTTTCGAGGCTACTCACGTCTCTTCATCAGGCAAAGACTAAAACAAAAAATGAAGAATCACATATTTCTATACACAACAGGACACAGGAATAGTGCAATAGGTAAGACAAGTGAAGTGCAGCAGAACTGTCATTATGCCAGAGGGATGAACATAAATATTGGAACAGTTCCTAGATAAGGATAGAAAGTTTTATTGCCCTCTGATTGGGGTCTGGTTTTGTGTTTTCATGCCCCTGGAAGGGCAGAGACGCAGATTCCTTAATTGATATAGAATGACATGAATCCGTGTGATCTATTCATTCCAGCACTAAGAGTGTCAAAGGTCATGATGAGCTTATATTCCGAAACCTTTCTATCTTTCTCAGATTTGAAGTTAGATTTTAATACCAGTAATTCCATATCCATCATGCTATGACCGGGCATACCAAAGTTTTTTGCCACAGGTAAATCCATTATTTTTTCTCTTATTGTGTGGCGATGATAACTCATCCTTGTTCTCAGTTTTTGGCCGGTCTCCCCCACATACAGACCCCCATTTGGACATTTAGTACATATAATTAGGTACACCACATTAGATGTGATGCAGCTGAAAGTAGCTGGGATCTTGTAGTCGTGATGGGAGTTGGGGATCTTTATCTTGTCCGTGGTCATTATAGATGCACTGGTTTTACATTTCTTCTGGTTACAAGGAAAGGTTCCTGCAGCTGTTGGGGAGGACAGGGAGCTTCTGACAATGATGCTTCTTAGATTTGGGGGCTGCCTAAAACACAGTAGTGGGGGGTCTGGAAATATGGATTGTAATATCGGGCATCTTTTTGTAGTAAAGGTTGTAGTTTCTGTGTAGCTCCCCTTAGCACCTCCAGATTTGGATTGTAGGTGACCACTAGAGGCACCCGGTTATTTTCTTCTTTACCTTTGTAATGTAGCAGGTGATTCCTTGATATTCTGTTGGCTCTTGAAATTTGGTTTTCAATTCTTCTTGGATGGTATCCCTGGTTCAAAAAAGTCTTTCTGAGGCGACCCCCCACTACTGTGTTTTAGGCAGCCCCCAAATCTAAGAAGCATCATTGTCAGAAGCTCCCTGTCCTCCCCAACAGCTGCAGGAACCTTTCCTTGCAACCATAAGAAATGTAAAACCTGTGCATCTATAATGACCACGGACAAGATAAAGATCCCCTACTCCCATCAGGACTACAAGATCAAAGGTACTTTCAGCTGCATCACATCTAATGTGGTGTACCTAATTATATGTACAAAATGTCCAACTGGGGGTCTGTATGTGGGGGAGACCGGCCAAAAACTGAGAACAAGGATGAATTATCATCGCCACACAATAAGAGAAAAAATAATGGATTTACCTGTGGCAAAACACTTTTGTATGCCCGGTCATAGCATGATGGATATGGAATTACTGGTATTAAAATATAACTTCAAATCTGAGAAAGATAGAAAGGTTTGGGAATATAATCTCATGATGACCTTTGACACTCTTAGTGCTGTAATGAATAGATCACACGGATTCATGTCATTCTATATCAATTAAGGAATCTGCGTCTCTGACCTTCTAGGGGCATCAAAACAGAACACCAGACCCCAATCAGAGGGCAATAAAACTTTCTCTCCTTATCTATGAACTGTTCCAATATTTATGATCATCCCTCTGCCATAATGACAGTTCTGCTTCACGTCACTTGTCTTACCTATTGCACTATTCCTGTGTCCTGTTGTGTGTAGAAATATGTGATTCTTCATTTTTTGTTTTACTCTTAGCCTGATGAAGAGACCTGAGTAGTCTCGAAAGCTTGGAATTTGTTACCATCTTTTCAGTTAGCCATTAAATGGTATCAACCACTGAGGACTCTCAAGTATAAATATTTTTCTATTCTTGGAATTGAAATTCATCATTTTATTGTCCTAGTAAAACTTCATTTATTCTTGTTTGAAGTACATACATTTGCAATGGCCACGTAACAAGGCAATAACTCAATATTTTATTTCAAAACCCTCCTTGACCCTGGGCTTCAACACCGCCAGTTGCTGCTCAGAAGTGTTAGATGCACAGATGAAAACAATCGCTGATGTGTTTGTGGGGTTCAGTAACGCCTGCTGTTCCCCTGCTGTGTGTCTGGCAAAAATTACTGCTGCTAACTACAAATTCAACTTCAAACATCTCATACTAGGCCTCTGCCTACACCCTCCTTGACCCTGGGCTTCAACACCGCCAGTTGCTGCTCAGAAGTGTTAGATGCACAGATGAAAACAATCGCTGATGTGTTTGTGGGGTTCAGTAACGCCTGCTGTTCCCCTGCTGTGTGTCTGGCAAAAATTACTGCTGCTAACTACAAATTCAACTTCAAACATCTCATACTAGGCCTCTGCCTACACCCTCCTTGACCCTGGGCTTCAACACCGCCAGTTGCTGCTCAGAAGTGTTAGATGCACAGATGAAAACAATCGCTGATGTGTTTGTGGGGTTCAGTAATGCCTGCTGTTCCCCTGCTGTGTGTCTGGCAAAAATTACTGCTGCTAACTACAAATTCAACTTCAAACATCTCATACTAGGCCTCTGCCTACACCCTCCTTGACCCTGGGCTTCAACACCGCCAGTTGCTGCTCAGAAGTGTTAGATGCACAGATGAAAACAATCGCTGATGTGTTTGTGGGGTTCAGTAACGCCTGCTGTTCCCTGCTGTGTGTCTGGTAAAAATTACTGCTGCTAACTACAAATTCAACTTCAAACATCTCATACTAGGCCTCTGCCTACACCCTCCTTGACCCTGGGCTTCAACACCGCCAGTTGCTGCTCAGAAGTGTTAGATGCACAGATGAAAACAATCGCTGATGTGTTTGTGGGGTTCAGTAACGCCTGCTGTTCCCCTGCTGTGTGTCTGGCAAAAATTACTGCTGCTAACTACAAATTCAACTTCAAACATCTCATACTAGGCCTCTGCCTACACCCTCCTTGACCCTGGGCTTCAACACCACCAGTTGCTGCTCAGAAGTGTTAGATGCACAGATGAAAACAATCGCTGATGTGTTTGTGGGGTTCAGTAACGCCTACTGTTCCCCTGCTGTGTGTCTGGCAAAAATTACTGCTGCTAACTACAAATTCAACTTCAAACATCTCATACTAGGCCTCTGCCTACACCCTCCTTGACCCTGGGCTTCAACACCGCCAGTTGCTGCTCAGAAGTGTTAGATGCACAGATGAAAACAATCGCTGATGTGTTTGTGGGGTTCAGTAACGCCTGCTGTTCCCCTGCTGTGTGTCTGGCAAAAATTACTGCTGCTAACTACAAATTCAACTTCAAACATCTCATACTAGGCCTCTGCCTACACCCTCCTTGACCCTGGGCTTCAACACCGCCAGTTGCTGCTCAGAAGTGTTAGATGCACAGATGAAAACAATCGCTGATGTGTTTGTGGGGTTCAGTAACACCTGCTGTTCCCCTGCTGTGTGTCCGGCAAAAATTACTGCTGTAACTACAAATTCAACTTCAAACATCTCATACTAGGCCTCTGCCTACACCTCCTTGACCCTGGGCTTCAACACCGCCAGTTGCTGCTCAGAAGTGTTAGATGCACAGATGAAAACAATCGCTGATGTGTTTGTGGGGTTCAGTAACGCCTGCTGTTCCCCTGCTGTGTGTCCGGCAAAAATTACTGCTGCTAACTACAAATTCAACTTCAAACATCTCATACTAGGCCTCTGCCTACACCTCCCTTGACCCTGGGCTTCACCACCGCCAGTTGCTGCTCAGAAGTGTTAGATGCACAGATGAAAACAATCGCTGATGTGTTTGTGGGGTTCAGTAACGCCTGCTGTTCCCCTGCTGTGTGTCCGGCAAAAATTACTGCTGCTAACTACAAATTCAACTTCAAACATCTCATACTAGGCCTCTGCCTACACCCTTCTTGACCCTGGGCTTCAACACCACCAGTTGCTGCTCAGAAGTGTTAGATGCACAGATGAAAACAATCGCTGATGTGTTTGTGGGGTTCAGTAACGCCTGCTGTTCCCCTGCTGTGTGTCCGGCAAAAATTACTGCTGCTAACTACAAATTCAACTTCAAACATCTAATACTAGGCCTCTGCCTACACCCTCCTTGACCCTGGGCTTCAACACCGCCAGTTGCTGCTCAGAAGTGTTAGATGCACAGATGAAAACAATCGCTGATGTGTTTGTGGGGTTCAGTAACGCCTGCTGTTCCCCTGCTGTGTGTCCGGCAAAAATTACTGCTAGCTACCTACACATGGTGAAAAAAACATGACATGTCAAAGTGTCTAGTGCTACACATAGATATGAGGCTACACCCTGATTTCTAAGCTGTAAACAATTGAAACGTCAGCTTTAAAACCATAAAATGATTAGTCTTTGTCACAAATCTGTAACAAAATAATTGTGACATATTATTTCAGATATGCACATGTCGAAAACAAATGCTAACACAAAAGCCTACTTATGCTATAGGATACTGATGGTCAACCTTGTCACTCCATAGCTTAGACAAATCCAATTCACATCATGACTCAAATGCTGCAATGTTGGAAGTGCATAATGTGAGTTGAACTTTGACAACAGCTGCAGTGCGAAGGTTAGACTTCAGTGTTCTTGGCTTTTAAATAAAAGCATACAAGTAAATATAATAATCCAATGTTGATTAAGGGACGTGATGTACACCTGTAATATTGTGCAAACAATGCATGTAGGAATAGTCCTCTTCAACATTACTTGTATTTGTGTCATTTTAAAAAATACATATTTAATTAGAAAGTTAACAGCCCATATCATAAAGGTCCTTCATGTAAACATGATAATCGGTAACAAAAATCATGCATTACCTTGTTAAAGTCAATAGTGCATAGTCACAATAGCAAAATATATACCTGTAAGTGGTGCAGAAAGAACGACAACTGATAGAATAGGTGAATGATATCTATTTATCAGACTGAATAGCGACACCTGTACAATGTCTATATAATACTGTACCTTAACAAAACAGCTGTGTCACACCTCACACGTGTTTTTCTTGTAGCTTGTTATGTAATAGGGCACATGCATGTATGTTTCATCATAGGTGCATGTTTACTGAGTAAAGCAGTCATGACAACGCCTTTGTGTTGTCGGTACGCTTGCGATGATGAACGATGCGCACCGTGAATGTTAGTCTGCGTCATAAGACGCACAGACGCTCCAATACCCAACGCGTCACAGCAGGAAGCCAGTCTGTGCGTCCAAACAAAGGCGCAAGCATACATGCACGTACCCTTTTATAAAGCTATATAAAAAAAAGGATGTAGTAGTAACGCACACTTTATTGAGGTACAGTATTACATCGCCATTCACCATCTGTGGCTATGCAGTCTCATCTATATATACCTTATCTATCCGTTGTCATGCTTGCAAGTCCACAGTCAGGCATAAATAGCTGTTTTCACTATGCACTATGCACTTTTTAAAGGTTTTTTTTGTTAATATAAATGATTGGCACATATTATCAGTATTACATGATGGAAATTTTAGATATTTTTAAAAACTTTTTAGTGATATTATTCAGCAAATGTAAAGTTTTATGAATGTCACAGATAACTTGTAATGCTGATTATGTTTTTAAGTCAGCCATTCATTGTCTATACAATAAAAATGGTGTACATACTGTTACTTATCCATCATTAATGGATTCTGATATGTACTTGTATGCTTTTATTTAAAACCGTATAGCAGATTATTTAACCTATTTTTATTGTGGTTTGTATTGCTTTTCAACATGTTAATGTATGCGTTTATGTTTGTCAATTATTAATTTACATATATTTTTTAAAGTAAAATCATCATCTTATGGTACTAAAGGTTATATTTCTCTTGTTTGGAGTATAGACATTTTTAATTGACACGTAACAAGGAAAATACTTGATCTAGTATTTAAACATCCTCCTTGACCCTGGGCTCCAACACCGCCAGTTGTTGCTCGGAAGTGCTGTTAGCACAGTCAACATTTGCTCCTGTGTTACTGGGGTTCAGTAATGTCAGCTTTTCCCCTGCTGTGTGAATGGCAAAAAGTCCTGCTGCCTCCACCCTGTTCTCTTCTCATCCCTGGGCTTCAACACCGTCAGTTGTTGCTCGGAAGTGCTGTTAGCACAGTCAACACTTGCTCCTGTGTTACTGGGGTTCAGTAATGTCAGCTGTTCCCCTGCTGTGTGAACGGCAAAAAGTCCTGCTGCCTCCACCCTGTTCTCTTCTCATCCCTGGGCTTCAACACCGCCAGTTGTTGCTCGGAAGTGCTGTTAGCACAGTCAACACTTGCTCCTGTATTACTGGGGTTCAGTAATGTCAGCTGTTCCCCTGCTGTGTGAACGGCAAAAAGTCCTGCTGCCTCCACCCTGTTCTCTTCTCATCCCTGGGCTCCAACACCGCCAGTTGTTGCTCGGAAGTGCTGTTAGCACAGTCAACACTTGCTCCTGTGTTACTGGGGTTCAGTAATGTCAGCTGTTCACCTGCTGTGTGAACGGCAAAAAGTCCTGCTGCCTCCAACCGGTTCTCTTCTCATCCCTGGGCTCCAACACCGCCAGTTGTTGCTCGGAAGTGCTGTTAGCACAGTCAACACTTGCTCCTGTGTTACTGGGGTTCAGTAATGTCAGCTGTTCCCCTGCTGTGTGAACGGCAAAAAGTCCTGCTGCCTCCACCCTGTTCTCTTCTCATCCCTGGGCTCCAACACCGCCAGTTGTTGCTCGGAAGTGCTGTTAGCACAGTCAACACTTGCTCCTGTGTTACTGGGGTTCAGTAATGTCAGCTGTTCCCCTGCTGTGTGAACGGCAAAAAGTCCTGCTGCCTCCACCCTGTTCTCTTCTCATCCCTGGGCTTCAACACCATCAGTTGTTGCTCAGAAGTGCTGTTAGCACAGTCAACACTTGCTCCTGTGTTACTGGGGTTCAGTAATGTCAGCTGTTCCCCTGCTGTGTGAACGGCAAAAAGTCCTGCTGCCTCCACCCTGTTCTCTTCTCATCCCTGGGCTCCAACACCGCCAGTTGTTGCTCGGAAGTGCTGTTAGCACAGTCAACACTTGCTCCTGTGTTACTGGGGTTCAGTAATTTCAGCTGTTCCCCTGCTGTGTGAACGGAAAAAAGTCCTGCTGCCTCCACCCTGTTCTCTTCTCATCCCTGGGCTTCAACACCGTCAGTTGTTGCTCAGAAGTGCTGTTAGCACAGTCAACACTTGCTCCTGTGTTACTGGGGTTCAGTAATGTCAGCTGTTCCCCTGCTGTGTGAACGGCAAAAAGTCCTGCTGCCTCCACCCTGTTCTCTTCTCATCCCTGGGCTCCAACACCGCCAGTTGTTGCTCGGAAGTGCTGTTAGCACAGTCAACACTTGCTCCTGTGTTACTTGGGTTCAGTAATGTCAGCTGTTCCCCTGCTGTGTGAACGGCAAAAGTCCTGCTGCCTCCAACCGGTTCTCTTCTCATCCCTGGGCTCCAACACCGCCAGTTGTTGCTCGGAAGTGCTGTTAGCACAGTCAACACTTGCTCCTGTGTTACTGGGGTTCAGTAATGTCAGCTGTTCCCCTGCTGTGTGAACGGCAAAAAGTCCTGCTGCCTCCACCCTGTTCTCTTCTCATCCCTGGGCTCCAACACCGCCAGTTGTTGCTCGGAAGTGCTGTTAGCACAGTCAACACTTGCTCCTGTGTTACTGGGTTCAGTAATGTCAGCTGTTCCCTTGCTGTGTGAACGGCAAAAAGTCCTGCTGCCTCCAACCGGTTCTCTTCTCATCCCTGGGCTCCAACACCGCCAGTTGTTGCTCGGAAGTGCTGTTAGCACAGTCAACACTTGCTCCTGTGTTACTGGGGTTCAGTAATGTCAGCTGTTCCCCTGCTGTGTGAACGGCAAAAAGTCCTGCTGCCTCCAACCAGTTCTCTTCTCATCCCTGGGCTCCAACACCGACAGTTGTTGCTCGGAAGTGTCATTGGCACGGGTACTCACTCCTGCCCAGACTGGTTACAGCACGCCATCTGTTTCCTGTCAGTGTAAACGTCACTTAGCCTCCAATAAGTTGTCCTGTCGTGTTGCGGTCGGGTTAGCCGACTCTATGGTGCCTGGAGTTTAGGTGCTTCCTATCTGTGCTGCGGGATATGCAAATAAAGGCTGTTTCCATTGTGACAATAGGACAATCACCCACTGTAGTACTGTGGGATTCGTTAACTGCGGCCGGCTCGCGGCCTGTCAACTTAAATTTCCATGGGTACCTTCTGCTACCCGTCCGGGTTCCAGTACCGTCAGCTGGTTCTCCGCAGTGCCTTTGGCCTAGGTGCCTCCATCTCGGTATCCGAGTTCCAGCAACGTCTGCTGGTCCTTGGTAGTGCTTTGGAGCACAGGTACCTCCTGCTTAGTAACCGTGTCCCAGTAACGTCAGCTGGTCCTCGGTTGTGCCATTGGCTCTTTTCCTTCTGCTGCCCCTCCGGGTTCCAGCACAGTCAGCTGGTCCTCGTTACTTGCATTGGCTCTTGTACCTTCTGCTACCGTCCGGGTTCCAGTACCGTCAACTGGTTCTCCGCAGTGCCTTTAACCTAGGTGCCTCCATCTCGGTATCTGAGTTCCAGCAACGTCTGCTGGTCCTTGGTAGTGCTTTGGAGCACAGGTACCTCCTGCTTAGTAACCGTGTCCCAGTAACGTCAGCTGGTCCTCGGTTGTGCCATTGGCTCTTTTCCTTCTGCTGCCCCTCCGGGTTCCAGCACAGTCAGCTGGTCCTCGTTACTTGCATTGGCTCTTGTACCTTCTGCTACCCGTCCGGGTTCCAGTACCGTCAACTGGTTCTCCGCAGTGCCTTTGGCCTAGGTGCCTCCATCTCGGTATCCGAGTTCCAGCAACATCTGCTGGTCCTTGGTAGTGCTTTGGAGCACAGGTACCTCCTGCTTAGTAACCGTGTCCCAGTAACGTCAGCTGGTCCTCGGTTGTGCCTTTGGCTCTTTTCCTTCTGCTGCCCCTCCGGGTTCCAGCACAGTCAGCTGGTCCTCGTTACTTGCATTGGCTCTTGTACCTTCTGCTACATTTACAAACTGAAGATTTTTTAAATGTTTTTTTGGGTAATCACTCTGGATCTCCAACAATGAAGACGACGACCCTGATGACCACCCCGAAGAAGATCATCAAGCCAACCAGCCTAAACACCATCACAAAAAATAAATAAAAGATTACCCAAC